>JARQSW010000067.1:863044-942068 GCA_030142375.1 Calameuta pallipes
ATATTCAATGGTGGTTATAATTCTCGAAACTTCCGAATTTTTTCTTGCCCATATTAATTTAGAAATCCAATATTTCAGTACGTCCGGCTCTCGTATAATGTAGAAAAGAAAGCGGCTCGTGGTTAAAATTTCTCGCAAGTATAAAAAAATGTTGCTTTACCAATAAGAAGTTTACCATAGTCAATATTACTAAAGGAAATAAAGGCATTCTCACAGTACGCATTTTCCGTCGCGAACGACGCCCTTGCAGCGTGTAAAGTCTCGTGGGCTCGTTGCAAGTGGCTCTGAAAAATAAACTCTGGAATGCGGTGGACTTGCACGCAGAGTCACTAAGGGCCAACAGAGGGTTAAGTAGTTTCCATTGTAAGGATGCTTGGCGAACGTTTTTTGTACGAGGTTGCACTAAGTACCGAGCTCCAAGTTACGTAAGGCTGGCGCATACCGATAGTCGACCTGAAATAAGGGTGTGTTACGCGCTTAACGGGACTTACTACTCAAAGCTCAAGATACACGCCCACCTTTCTAACTAACCGAAGACTATATATACGTATCTTCTACATAAATATATAATATATATATATCTAAACTAGTACATAGCACGGTACATAGGTCAGCAGAGTATACAATAATAGCCAAGGCAACCATTCGCATTAGGACATGTGCACACTTGACTGCTCCAGTACTATGGCTGCGGTCAAATGGGACTGAGCCATTGTTGTAATTGTTTACCGTCAGATAATTGTAGTTCTGTCGACCAAAGCAAAATTAGAACATCAATTTGAAGTGGGGAGCAAAAGCATTGAGAAAAGATAACAGAACCCTTTTCAATGTTGGTTAAAGGTAGCTGAATATTGCGTTGGCGAATGAACATTTTTCCCAAATAGCGTTTCCTGTGGTTATACAACACACAGGGATTTTTCCTTTGAGAAATTAATTCTGGAACTGACTGAAGGTTGGTTGAGCATTGTTAACGGCTGTACGAGATACTGCGGCTGTGCGATATATTCAGGTTGAGTGGATAGTCAATCCGTAAAGGAGATGAATAATCTGCTTTGCGGTGATTGCGGGGAGGATATTGTGATTTCCCTGATAACAGATGCGCCAGTTATTGGTATCGAGATTAAAGGGAGATTTGACACAAGGCGATGGAAATAACTGGATAGGTGTTGACGGGGCAGGTTTTAAATTTTATCGCTCGAGCAGCACGTGTCTTTGTACTTGGTACAGAGGGTCGAGAGACCTTGGGCAGATAACGTCAAGTTTAAGTTAATCGTAAAACAGATTTGACCAATCGTCTGGAATTAATCTGACTGTCGCTTGTTAGCTTATAGGGAGTGGCTGAAGATTCGATTTTAAATCTCAATTCCTTGTAATTCTGCAGAACCCCGATGGGATGGGTCCTATTAGGAAGCTGGAAAAAGATTGAGGACCATTATGGAGTCTGTCGGTGGACGAGATTTTTAATTTCGAAATTGAAGGTAGTTTTAATGATAATTAAAAGTTTTTTCGGAATTTTTTATTCTGGATGTATTATATTAATTTGTTTCCTCGTTACGTTCTCGTAATTCTGAGCAAAATCTTGGGAATGATTTCAGTGTGGGATATTAAAAGAAAAAATTTTGAATTTTCGAAAAGCCGAACTCTAGTCCGAGTTACTTTGCGCTTTTGGCAAGAATCTTCATCGTGTGATCCCTATTATACGTTTGGTGATGGTAGAAGGGGATAGTGGGTGGGAATCTGTAGAGTGGACCAGTAGAACGTTATCCACTTACTGACCCAGGAGAAGCTACAGTTTCACGTTATTTGTGTCTGTAGCAGTATCTGGTCCATCCAGCGAATGTGTTATTATCTGACAGTCGGCTGCCAAAGAATTTTGCCACCGTTAATAAACAGTCAGACGTTATTTATAGTTAATACAGAAAACCGGTTTTAACCGCTTGGCCATACTTAAGGTTAACAAGGACATTGAGAATTGATTGTTAAAAAGTAGATTCTCAGCATCTTTGACGTCTTTCAAATTCATTGGCTGTACCGTCTGTGTCGAACTGTCTGTATCTACTTGAAATTCTGGGGTGTATCCACTGCGAAAATAGTGAATACGGTATAGGGTGAAGTTTAATTTCCTTAATTATACCGTATTGGACGTCTACTTTGAATTAATGTCATTGAGTGTACCAGGATCGACCCTTTTTGGAGTAGTACCTATCGTCAAATAAATTAATGGCTTTCCGTTTTCCAGTCGGTTCGCGATACCCACGTTCTCCAGGGAGGGAACGTATTTTCCCAGAGCGTGTTCGGCTTTCCTTCCCTTGGTTTGTTACACTACCCTTTTTCTACCTAGAGACATTTTTCTAATAGTCTGACGAATATAAACGATCTTCCTACCACTATACGTTTTCTTCATCCGGTATCCTATTTGCAGCTCTTCGCAAACTTAAATCATTTCGAGATCGTCCATTAATTTCGTTAGATCGCCGTAGGGGAGCTGGTGGCAGCAAATTTGTTCTCGTCATAGTAATTTTTTTGCCTAATAATTAATCCAAAACGATAGCTTCGAAGAATCATGAAGAATATTGTGTGAATAATTCTTTTCGTCAAAACACTCAAAATCTATTTTCCATAATACCAAAATTCCGTCTTTTTTATATTTTTCCCATGTTGAGCAAATAGTGCTTGCCCATCGGTGATAATAACTATGACCAACGACAGGGGCGCTGCGCTCAACGAGTTAAATATACAAACTGCGTAGATCTGCGTAAGGGCAGCTGTATTTTGTCATTAAGAAATTATGATAGAATATAGAATATGGGTCGAATGTATAAAATTGGCAAATTGAATGATGCTGAGAGTGTGCAAGTTTTTAATGAAATTACAAGCACATTACACCAACCGTGACACAGTTGCTATACAGTAAAGCAGGAGGAGTATTGCAGTAAAATTTAAAACGAGAATTACTAACCTAAAGCGTCTACCTGTTTTAGTTACGACTTACAATTCGCTTGGTTTCCACTTCGTATCAACTGTACATGCATAATTGCATTATCCCTGTTTGTTCCTTCCATAATGCACTTCCAGTTCACATCAAAAGCGCATCAAACTCTCGACGAGACAGCGTCGCGATGGTAACCGAGTGGGCGTCTAACCTTCTTGATAGCACTCTAGACAAGATACATAACAGCACTCAGCTATTTTACCAATTCCAGGCTATTTGACTCCATAAGACTTTGAACAAGGAACTATAGCTCGTTACACAAAAAACGGAATTAGTATCTTGATTGAAGGTGCTTTTGAACGTGGGTGTATTAGCCAATTGGACCAAGTTAACGTGGTCGCAGAGTTTGACAAGCAATTACTCAGCCATGTGATCAGTTCCTGGTGACACGGGAGAGTGTACTCGAAAGTAAACGTGTGAAACCAGCCGATTAATCTGAAAAGACTCTGATAGGATAAGGAAAAAGTAGATGAAATCGTGTCAAGATTTTTAATCTAATACCACGATAAAAAAATAACAGCATCTTCCTAAGGAAGTCCACCCTGATGTTTATGAATTCACACCATGTACCAGATGGCCGATGGTGAAATCATGGCACGTGCTTCCTCCTTGGATTACAGATTCGTTATTTCAATTCCATTCGAATCAATCACTCTTCGTACCGTAGTCAGTTACAGGCAGTTCGTTGGTCGTTACGTCGGATGAACTGAAAAAGTAGTGCAAATACAAAGGATCATCGCATTAACTTGGATCCTTGTGTGAATAAACCAGAATGTAATTGCACGAACTTCACAGGCCGATACTCATTAATAAGAATAAACAGTCCCGTCGCGTGTGTACAGAACTTGCGTCAATTAATGCTTGTTTTTCGACTGCGATGGAAATATAACGTGACAGTGTGTACAACGCGAATATAACATTGTACGGTTAAACAAAAAGTAGCAAGTGACCCCCCTGGGTTCGATTGTTCGCCTGACGATATAATCCTGATGTGGCTCACCACGGACCCAGTTGGTTGGACATCGGTCGTTCGCCAACAGCTTCTATCGAATCATCCGGGAATTACTGTAGCGTAATACGGAATCCGCAAAGTAAAGTCGAGCCAGAGAACCTGAGGTAGAGCCAGTTTAGGAGGTGGAACTTGACGAGGAGATGGAGAACGAGGAGTACGAGGAGGCTGGGAGAGAATAGAGAGGAGGAGAGATCAATGCGACCCGCCAGCCGGCAGTCAGCAGCCAGCCGGGAGACTAGCTTGCCAGCCACCCTAGCAGCCAGCCAGCCAGCCATCCAGCCAGCCAGCTCTATCCTCCTGCGCCTCCTTCTACTCGCCCTAGCAGACCTCACAGTCTTCTCTTGCTTTCCTATATATATATATATATTCCTGGCTGCTTTACTCGTGGACCCACCGACCCAGTTTGTTTGAACCCTTCTGATTCCCATCCTCCTACTACTACCTCTTTCTTCTCCCCAATCTCATCCTCCTCTACTTTCCCCTCCCTAGTACTTCACTGACTTCCCATTTCTCATTCGCTTTCACACGCATTCGCCGCCACTGGCCGATACTGACAATTGTCAAAACCACCGGCTGCTACCAACAGGCGGACATATAACTTCCTCCTTTTTCTTACTACCAGACAGCTAACTCAGTCTCTGTCATCTATTGTCTAACTTTCTGCAAGAAACTTTTTTTACCTGGCACATTGGCAACTATGCCGGCGACGCCGATGCCGCTATTCTCGTTTCGTATACATACCAAGATAGAAACGGGAAGAAGTTCCTTCCGTTCTGCTTAACTATTTATATGTACTTTTCAAGGGGGTTTGCAATATGTGGGGCTGCGATTCGACATGGCGCCGATGAAACTTTCCAAGCTTGGAAAAGTTTGCGGTAGTCGAGTACGTGAAGGAATTACGTGAAATCATGGCAGCTTTAACCCTTTAAATTATCGAGCTTGGTGAGAAAAGTTTGCCGGGAATCGCCTTAGATTTCTTAATAATCGCTGATAGGTAATATCGACCTGTTCTTATGAGATTGTTGGTTTAGTTCATTCAAATTCGTAAGATTATTCGTCTCGTTATTTTATCATTTAAACATACTGTCACGTAGCCGGATAACCAGAAGAGTGGAATGAGAAATATTCATTTTTATGAATATCAAGTGGATGGACATAAAAGTGACATAAGCCCGTTACATAACCTCGACCGGGCGTTTCCTATGCTAATGCAGTCGCTGCATAATAAAGATAATAAAAATGTGAAAATCGCTTGAAGAAGTAATAGTCTCATCTTCTCTTTTTTTTTTTCACACGACGAGATTGGCTGAGCTGGCTTAAATACGAATCAAGACTGGCTCACTCGAGCTGTCTTTTGTTCGAGTGTACTCACGTTTTGTTCCATTATCCTGTCTTGACGCTGCCACCAAATCCTTACCTAACCTCCCTTTTTCACTCTCTTTCATCGATTCACTTTTCCAGTCTCCGTAAATAGAGCACAAAGCAATTGTCAAAACTTGCAAATCCACCTTAATTCATACAATACAGCTTAGCTCGTACAATAAAATGTCATCATACAAGAAAACTGTCTCAACGTCAAGCGCGCCCATAACCCTCGGCCGTTTTCACTTGACTAGTTCGCCATGTTGTTCACCGGCCATTCCGCGGGAGTTTCTGACTCACAAATCAGAAATGGCTCCAGTTTTGAATCCGAGTAAAAGACAATCAGTCTCGCTATGGAGAAGTTGCTTGACTCGCTGTTGCGGAAAGTCTCTAAATATAGGTAAGACGCAGTCCTGAATATCTTATTGTTAGTCGTGTACGACTAAGGCAAATCCTCCGAGATGAATTAAACACGCGATTCACTCTATTCACTACTGGAGCCCTGCAGGCTTTGCCATTTCCATTACGTCGTGCAGCGGGATGCGGCGCATTAAGGAATCCGCCAATACCTTTAAAGTGTTTCGAAATATCGCAATTTCAATGCCATCGGATTCCACTTCATTTTCATGAAACTTTCGCGACTCGACTATGGTTCGGTGAAGTGTTTCGCCTCTGGGTAAATTTTTTTTGGTCTAATCTTCAAGTAATTTATGCTCGCGCACGTATCTACCCGCTTTAATGTCTTATTTATTTTGTCGAGTGAATTCTACCGTCCTCATAATGAATTTAAGAGGTTATATCGGAGAGGAATAATTTTATTTAACGTACGACGCACCACGCGTGTTTTTACCACTCTTCATTGGTCGACAGCTCTGCGTCGAGGTAAAATCGTGTTACGTAATTTTATCGATACCCTTCATTTTTTCAATTCAATTAATTCAATTTCAATGCGTAATTCACATATTTATGCACCCTCATATATAGGTACCACACTTCCCTATCTGTAACATATTCCACGGCATCAGCAGCACGCACTACTTCCTACCTACTTGGCCTGATTGGATACTATCAAGTGGTAACTGAATAACTGGTGAACTAGATATCAAAGAACAGAAGTAACGCTTTAAAAATGAAACAAAGATAATATCTCTTGCGATCTGCGATACGTAGGGAAAATATATGTCTGACCAATATATAAAAATCCCACAAACAAACACAATGTAGTATCGAGAATCAATGAATTTCGGGTAGCAGCGTCATAACACGTAACCTATAAAATTGAAAGGGTCATCCGGTTGCTCCTTGTTAAGTGCGCTTTTTGAGGTTAGAGTATCATCATAATGATAGCTGTAGCTTTTAGTACTCCTGTCGACCTAGAAATGCACATGTATTCATGATGTGTCTGCCGTGCGTTTGCTTCGCGCAAGGATGTTTCCTCTCATTAGGAGCCTTTCACAAAACCATACGACCGGTAGGTGCTATATATATATTTAGCACACTACTAGGAACTATCTAGTATCTAGTATCAGGGCGTAACCCATCTCTAGTTCTATTGTCGATGTGACCTCGTCGCAAATACTTTATTCTTTTTTGGCCTTACGGTCTAATGAAAGGGGATGTGGCTTTTTCTGTTTTCCAGGCGATGGAAGCGGCGCCGGCGGGGATGGCGAACCTATCGTGGGGGGCGCCACCTCCGAGAAGATGTCAGGATACGAGACCAATTTATATCTCTACAGCGTGAGTATTCTGAAAATAACAAATCGATAATTCTCCTTAACGCGAGGGGGTCAACTTGTGCGAAATTGGCGCAGCCGCTACCGTAAATAGATTTTGAAGCAGCCCTTGACTGCGTATCGGGATGGTAACCACTTCAATGTGCTGGAATTTCACGTGCAGTCTTTTCCGCTGCCATTTTCGTTTAAAATTTATATATATGTATATTTTTCACCAATCGTTGCATCTAGAGCTTTTTACGTACTAATTGAATTCGCACGATCTGATATACGTAGTCAGACGACTAATTGAAATGTTTCTACAGGGGACGTAAAACTTTTTTTCTTTATATTAGCACGTATCCTCTTGATGCCCTTTTGACGTCCTGAATATCCCTGTTCGCAAATTCTTTTCTTTCATTCCATCTTATTTTTCGTCTCTACTTATTTTCTTAGCCAATTATGGTCCACCGGGTGGAATCGTCTCAGCTTCCAGGACCGTATAAAAATGTAGCAAAAGAACTCGGAAAGAAGGGACGTTAAACTTTATCCCTGTACCAAATCTCAGAAGTCAAAGGGCACTCAGTCCCATAGCAATCATCTGTAACCTTACTCG
This sequence comes from Calameuta pallipes, assembly GCA_030142375.1. Classification (NCBI taxonomy): domain Eukaryota; kingdom Metazoa; phylum Arthropoda; class Insecta; order Hymenoptera; family Cephidae; genus Calameuta; species Calameuta pallipes. The sequence goes on from JARQSW010000067.1 coordinate 870,739, forward strand.
AATTTCTCACCCGTAACTCTGAAATATCGTCACTTGAGAAATATTGAAATTTCGTCATCTCAAGAAAACCTGGATACACATTCAAGATGGCGTGTAAAGTAATTTCACAAGGGATATTGCTATGTAAGTGATATTCCGGTACGCAGGGTGGCCCAATATCATTATTTATATTTATTGGATTTTTTTTTCAAAAAAGCATATCCAACAAGGGTTGAAAATATTTGCTCACCTCTCTGCTTCCTCGACGGTACAAAAATATTTACGTTATTGCAGACAAGCCAACCAAGGACTCTGGTCTTTTCTTTTTCATTGTATTTATTTATTGCGAAGAAGCTGTATCGACCTATGTACATACATACATATATGTATGGAACTTACAGGACCTTCAGAACAGTTTCAAACGGAGCAAAAAGAGAATAAAGAAAAAGTACAAAAATTCCTTCAAAGATTTCAACTTCTACGATGAACTGAAGTGGGAAAACGTGAATATTGTAAAGTCTTTTGCCATGGTAGCTTTTCTTTCAACAACAATTAAGGGAACCCGCTTCGAGTGAGCTCACGTTTTAATGAAGGACCCTCCTTCGCAAGACCAGCCCGAGGTTTCGCTGTCCCAGTTTCTTATCTGTTGAACCTTCAAACTGTTGAACGTTATCAACCCCAGGAATCTTTGTCCTTCCGTTTCATTTGATACTTTTTAATTTTACTGTAATATTTAAAAAAAATCGATTCGTATTACCATATTGATTTTCATGCAAAGAATTCTTTTTTTTTATTCCTATTTCATACTCGTTATCTCATACCCATTTGAATAATATAACGGCCACCGAAGTTTCAACGTAATAGCGTCGTAAAGATGGGGGAGAGGGGTAGGTGGCAGGAACAAAAAAAAATCACCAATTTTATTTCCGGCCCTGGAAGAGACGACGATGACTAAAATTAAAAGGGCGAGTAACCTTTGCCACTTTTTTCTTCTCAAGCTTTACACAAGAATGAGTTAACTTAATAATCATAATTACTTCTTCCCTCGGATCCCGACGTTTCTCTACGGTTCCTTGCTGCTAAAGTGTACCAGGTGCGCTCGCCTAACCAGATGCAATTACAATGTAAAAGAAGTTATATTCCTATTGCTTAACTTTATGCAAGAATTTTCTATGGTCTCCTCGAGAATGAGGTTTTCCATTGAATAAGGCCATAACTTTCTTCAATTTAGCACCTATACGTGTTCCGGGTCGCCCCTCGAATAAAATAAGCGACTATAGGGCCTGAGGGTGGATTTCTATAAGGGCGCGCGAATACAAGCATTTGCTATCAGGTTTACGTGACCTTATTGTCAAACTTGTCAACGACAGAAATAAGGAAGAATCTAAGTAGTAAGTTTTTCAGGGGGAAAAAAAAAACAAGATTATATTTTAAAGCGTTAATATTCATTATGCCAAACTTAAACTTTGTCGAATTTTTGTTTTTATATCAAAAAGCTTCCAAGCTTGTTCACATGATATCCTGCTCAAGGATCTCGAATTACAATACCCCCTTTGAACTTTCAGGAGGAGATGGAGGACCGACCTCGTATCTCAACGCTTCTCAACAGCCTCGCAAATTACAGCAACACGATTCCAGCTGCTACCGATCCTGACAGCAAACCATCTGCAGCTGCAGGATCCGGTGGCGGTGCCCGGATGGGTACCCTTATTGGCGTCTTCCTGCCCTGCATCCAGAACATCTTTGGCGTCATCCTCTTCATCCGTTTGACCTGGGTCGTTGGTACGGCTGGTGCAATACAAGGCTTCTTCATCGTGTTATGCTGTTGCTGTGTAGTAAGTAAATTTATTTTATATTATTATTATATACATATTTTTCAGAATTAATTATCAATTATCAGCATATAATCTTACAATTTATAATTAAAGACGATGCTGACTGCAATTAGTATGAGCGCCATTGCCACCAACGGTGTGGTACCAGCTGGAGGGTCTTACTTCATGATATCCAGAAGCTTAGGACCTGAATTCGGGGGTGCTGTGGGGATGCTGTTCTATACAGGTACAACCCTCGCGGCTGCTATGTACATCATCGGCGCGGTTGAAATTGTCCTGGTGAGTCTGTCCCTGGGCTATTTTATATCATTTTCTAAAGTTTCAAAAGGAAGATTCATGACGATAACGATTTTCTCTGCTCTTTCAAGACTTACATGGCTCCATCGCTCAGTATATTTGGCGACTTCACCAAAGACGCTAGTATAATGTATAATAACTTTCGGGTCTACGGCACTGGCTTACTTATGGTTATGGGTACCATAGTCTTCGTGGGTGTCAAGTTTGTTAATAAATTCGCCACGGTCGCTTTGGCCTGCGTTATCTTCTCCATATTGGCTGTTTACGTCGGCCTAGCCGTCAACTTTAATGGCAACGATGCGCTCAAGTAAGTATCTTTCTTAATTAATGGTTAATTATACTCAGTATTATTAATTATATTTAAGCACGCAAGATCCATGTGTATTTGTCAAGTAATACAAATTTGTATTCGTTTCAGAATGTGTATCTTGGGTAAACGTTTGCTAAAGGATGTCCAGGTGCCAGAACAGTGTAACAAAAATCCCGGTGGTACTTTGCAAAGTATTTTCTGTGTTAACGGTACCGATGAGTGCGACGAGTATTACAAGGAAAATAGTGTATCCATCGTCAATGGAATTCGCGGTTTGGCCAGTGGAGTATTCTTAGGTAAGTTTATATTATCTAGTTGATTGTCATGAGCGATGACAGTTTTATTTGAATCAGCATTTAAATAACGTTTGTGTGTCTTTGATAGAAAATCTTATGGACAGTTTCCAAGAGGAAGGCCAATACATTGCTTATGGTAAAAATCCGAAAGACATAGACAAAGTACCAGGACCGAGCTATAATCAAATACAAGCTGATATCACAACCACCTTCACTATTCTTATTGGTATATTTTTCCCATCGGTAACAGGTACGTGTAACTTGTTATTGTCTTACAGTACATCATTGATTTCTCATTGGTTCCTAAAGTGCAATCCTCTATGCAAGATCATCATAATTGAGAAAAAAAAAAGAGAGAAAAGAAACTAGACAAGCAATGTACGCCATTCTTGTATAAAGACTGTTTTATGTAAAAATACTGTCCAGCCCTTCATTGCGTCTTATCAAAGGATTGTCTTTGGATTGAAATTCGGGTGACCTTCTGCTTCGAACAGAAGAACTCTCGGTGAACAATCCGGGCGTACGTTTGCTGCTTAACAACCCTGGGTCACACGACATTCTATACGCCGAGGAGTGACATTACCGGGGAGGCTCACATTCATGCATCATTCATATCATCTTGGATGGACAGATAGGAATCATCGTCATTATAATCCTTGAATTTGTTGCTCCATCCAAACTCATGACCATCGTCGACTTTCATATATTCGAACACTCGATTGTATGATATCATCGTTTGATCATTTCTTCATCTTATTAGATTTACGTATAATCATCGATACGAAATTATTTTTGTTTACGTTTTCTGAAAAAGAAATGTAGTATACGATGTGTACGTTTCTGCAATGAAGACAGGAATGTCTTGTCGCTTAAATAATTATTTTAAAGTTTCTATGTCAGTGACGTGTGCATGTCAGTGCAAATTTCTTGAAACAATATTTATGTAAAGTTTATTAATAATCTCTGATCCGTACAGGAATCATGGCTGGCTCGAACAGATCTGGTGATCTGGCTGATGCACAAAAATCCATACCGATTGGTACTATCTGTGCCATCCTGACGACCTCGACTGTCTACTTGTCGACAGTTCTTCTATTTGCTGGTACCGTTGACAACTTATTGCTGAGAGACAAATTCGGACAGAGTATAGGAGGCAAACTAGTGGTAGCCAATATCGCCTGGCCTAATCAGTGGGTCATTCTGATTGGATCATTCTTGTCGACTTTGGGTGCTGGACTGCAGTCATTGACTGGAGCACCTAGACTTCTACAAGCTATTGCTAAGGATGGCATTATACCGTTCCTGACTCCATTTGCCACCAGCTCTAGTCGGGGCGAACCTACAAGAGCTCTGGTATTGACAGTGTTGATATGCCAGTGCGGTATTCTTCTCGGTAACGTTGACTACCTGGCGCCATTACTCTCAATGTTCTTCCTGATGTGCTACGGATTTGTGAATCTTGCCTGCGCTCTGCAAACCTTACTGCGCACCCCTAACTGGAGACCTCGTTTCAAGTATTATCACTGGAGTCTCTCCTTTATCGGTCTGGCACTCTGTATTGCTATTATGTTCATGACCAGCTGGTATTATGCACTTTTGGCTATGGGAATGGCTGGGTGCATTTACAAGTATATTGAGTACAGAGGTGCTGAGAAAGAATGGGGTGATGGTATTAGAGGTCTGGCACTCTCCGCTGCAAGATATTCTCTACTGAGACTAGAAGAAGGTCAACCTCATACGAAGAACTGGAGACCACAGATTCTTATCTTAGCCAAATTGACTGATGATCTTGTACCAAAGTATCGGAAGCTCTTTGCTTTTGCTAGTCAGCTCAAAGCTGGCAAAGGTTTGACCATCTGCGTTAGTTGTATTGGCGGTGATTACTCAAGGAATTCAGGTGAAGCTATGGCTGCTAAACAAAGTCTTAGAAAAACTATGGAGGAAGAGAAGGTTAAGGGCTTCGTGGATGTCCTGGTAACCAAGAATATTATCGACGGCTTGAGTTGTCTGATTCAAACTACAGGGTTGGGCGGTATGAAACCCAATACGGTTATCTTAGGATGGCCCTACGGATGGCGTCAATCCGAAGATGAGAGGACCTGGAGGCTCTTTTTACAAACTGTGAGAAGTGTAACATCTGCACGAATGGCTCTTCTCGTTCCCAAAGGAATCAATTTCTTCCCGGACTCGACAGAGAAGGTCGTTGGGAATATTGATGTATGGTGGATCGTACATGATGGCGGACTTCTCATGTTATTGCCATTCCTATTGAAGCAGCATAGGACCTGGAAGAATTGTAAGATGAGGATCTTCACCGTCGCTCAAATGGAAGACAATTCTATTCAGATGAAGAAAGACCTCAAGAAATTCTTATACGACTTGAGAATCGAAGCAGAAGTCGAAGTTGTAGAAATGGTTTGTACTTCAGATAAAAAAGAATCAATATACATATACATATATATGTATATATAAACAAAAATTAAAACATCCACGTTTCAGATGAATTCTGATATATCCGCCTATACCTATGAAAGAACTCTCATGATGGAGCAACGTAATCAAATGCTCAGGGAACTTCAGCTGAACAAGAAGGAATCTCTCGGAGTGGTGAGTTCCCGTAGAATTACAATAGTACCTATTAGAAATTATACAACTTGTACATATAATTTTAACACATTGTATGCGGGACACGTACTAGTACGTTTTATCCCGCACTGCACGCAATATAACCCACATACAATGTACTAATGTAAATACTGGAGCAGAGATACTGATCCGAATGTGTCTGTTTGTTGTGTGCTCGTCACGGATAAGGTGCAGACTTTGGTGGACTTCAACGAGGTACCTGCTGAGGAAAAGTTGCCTTTGGTTTGTCAAATAAACCCCGAATTTCCATGCCTGTTTATCCTTTACACCTCAAAATTTATTCCTAACCGTTTGATATATCCTTCCATTTTGTATTGCACCAATCAACATCCTGACGAGTGAACTCAATAAAGCCTCGAAGGGAATAAACTACTAGAGGTGGCGAACAGAGTATTGCTATCAATTGATTCGGAAAAGTCCTAAAATGAGTGACGGGCAAAGAATACATAAAATTCATTATGATACACGCACTTAAGTGCCTTTCCACAGGAGAGATCCTTATCATAGTTAACAGACTAATGAGTTATTAACAATTTTTAAGCGTTATGCGATAAATGATATTATAATAAGCTATATCCCATTAATTGTAAAATAAGGAGATACTCTTTTTAATCAATATACTCGGTGCGGAATATGATTGACGTGAATAGTTAAAAGATTAATTAATTATTTTTTAAAATTTCTATACCATGTTCAATAATGCCTCCAGTAGTTTTACTTGTTCTCTTCGTTATTTCGTTATTCCACCCTGCTTTAAGTTTCAGCTTGATTGGCACGTTCATTTCGAAGGCTTCAATAGAACATTTACTTACCGACCATTTCTAGTGCTTTCAAAGTAGCATAGTGGAATTTTGACTTGAGTCTTCCCACTATTTGGTATACAATGTATAGTCTCAGATTTTTAAATGAACATTCTTTTTACGTAGGTTCAAGCTATTGTGGACCATCATCACAATGTGGATGTGAAGACAGCGACCAAGGTCAGATTCCAAGAGCCAGGTGGACAACAGCTTAATGGCATGGATGACGCTCAGGAGAAGCTGATGCAGGAGACTGAGCTTAACAGCAAGGAACTTGAGGCAGAGGAGTCAAGCCTGAAGGGTGAAGATTGCAAAGACGAACCGGAAGAGGAATCGAAATTGATTGGTGGCTCTCCTAAACAAGAAAATAGAGAAAATGATGAAAAGGAAGCTAAGGAGAATGAACAAGAAGATGGCTCGGGTAGTCAAAAGAAGAACCGACCACAGCATACACCGTGAGTCCAATGATTATATAAAATTCTATGAGAATTACATCGTATACTGTATTTTTAATGATTTATATGAATTTACAGTGATGAGGATAACGTCAGACGTATGCATACTGCGGTAAAACTTAATGAGGTCATTGTCAATAAGAGTCATGACGCTCAACTTGTCATCCTGAATCTTCCTGGACCACCCAGGGATACCAAAATGGAACGCGAGTCTAACTGTATCCTTTTTAACGTGATAACGATTCGCAGTACTGATACATAATCTAGACTAATCAACTATTGATTTCCTTAATTGTGATCAATCAGATATGGAGTTCCTGGAAGTATTGACCGAAGGCTTGGAAAGGGTGCTAATGGTGCGGGGAGGAGGTCGAGAGGTCATAACCATCTACTCGTGAACTGAACTTAAAAGAACTGAATTCAGCGCCTCACAAAAACCAAAATCTAGTTTATTTCTAATATACTTACACGATTTCACACTCATAGTCACAGTACTCGTGCCCATTATCTGCGCCATTACTTGCGGTACATACTGTGAAATACGATAACGATTACTAAGCAACTACGTTTTACGGTGCCGGATGGACGGTATAATATCCGGCGTTTCTAGAAAGTAACGAGAAGACGAAAGTGTCACAATGAAATTTCATTGAAGCCGACTTACCTTCTGGTCCTTGACAGTCGCCGGAAGACGAGCTGCCAGGGCAAACAAAGAAAAAAAAAAAAAAAAAAATTATGAATAACGTGCCAAAGGATAAGTTCACTTTATATGAATTTCATTTAGGACGTAGCTTCTAACGTTGAATTTCGATTACCGAGTGTCGTCTTCATTGAAATAATAATTATCGACATCGTTGAGGAAATCTAACACACACTGTATTAACTTCATGAACATTAGGAAGTGATAGGGAGAACTGCTCAGTGCATTTGTTAATTAGGTTTACTAATGTCTCCACACAGCGTCGTACGATTAACTCATACAGGACGCGTAGTCGAAGACGCTCCGAAGAATTCGTTGCGAGGCACAGTATTACCATCGAATACGAACACACGTCCCGAGTAACTGACATTATCTGAATTCTCATTGAAACTGAAATCAAAATTTGGTCTGAGGCTAAGGTCGAAGCATCTACGAAAACACTGCCAGAATACTTTCTAAATGCTTCGCGTTTAACCGAAGACGCGAGAGGCTCACTTTTCTACATGCATTGTCGTTATATAGGGAGATATATACTAGGTATGTATAATTCTACCGCTTTTAGGTGATCTAGGGTAGCCTAGGCTAGTGCGCTAGAGTACGCAATCTTCTACAAGGAACGTATCGGAAAATAGAGAATCGATTGCGAGGAATACATCTCATCAGAACTGACGCTCGTACGAGACTTTTTCTTTAATTTTTATCTACTATATTTTTTTATTCTATCATTTTTATATTCGTGACATTTTTTTCTTTTCTTTTTCTATCGATCCTCCTCTTTTTCCTTCTTCTCTATCCTCATTCGAGAGATACTTAAAGCGATGCGCGCACCGTTATCACACTTCGTATTTATATTGTCCGTGGCCTATTGGTCGAGAGATACCATGATAAGAGTACATTGAATTTTCGGAATGACACCAAGCTGACTAAAGCGTCGCGCTTAATGGACGCGCAAGACACGACGTCGAGACGCATCATTTTTTGAAATTCTCATACACGAAGATTTTCATCGAAGTAATTATATTAGCCTTTATCGATTAAATTAAGTGTCGTGTGCATGTCATATTTCACGCGTGACTCGACTTTATTGTCGATACGCAATTCATTTTAGATAGGCACTATATTAGTTTCTCTATGAAACGTTCAGGAGAAAATGATCTTTTTAAAGGAAATCTCGTGAATTATACAGTTTAATGTATCCATTAATATATTATTATCTACTTAATCGATGTCTGTGAATAAGATATAATAGCGATGACGATTACTCGTAATAGTTAAAGGTTATTAAATTTACAGCCTCCAGAATTTCGTGATCGACTAGAGAGATCGTATTTGAAGTAAAAGAAAAAATGCATTAGGGATAATATTTGAGAGGTATTCGTATATATATACATATATACATATATATGAATAATATATATATAGGAATATGTTATAATAAAACACTCATTTGTCGTTGTAAAGTGCACAGACTACCCCAGCAATAGTAGCTAGAAAACGCTGAAAGATACATTATAATTATGCGAATGAGAAATTGATTAGTGAGAATTAATGGATTTGTCGGGATTATCGTGCGAAATCTAGTTAAAGGTTATCCTCGATAATCGTGAGCATTCATTGGAAATGTCCAAACGAGATGAAAATAGCCAAAGAAGACAAATAGTATTATGCGAATTTTGACATTGTAACTTTTCCTCTAGGAATTAACAGTCTTTCGATAGAACGTTTGTAATTCTCTACTGGTATCGTCCACGTCGAGATCTACTTACATTATCTAATCTAGTACCTCCCTTATACAAATTTAATTCGATCATCTTAATCGGGATCGCAATGCCCTTGTAACCCTATGATCCCCCTTTTTGCTTTAACTTGATAACTCTCTCTCTCACTCTCTTTATCTTTCCAGCAGTTTCCATTTTCTCTCTTTTGTGGTCTCTCTATCTTTTTTCTCGCGAACGCGGTTAACTAGCCCTTCTCTTAGACGAATAGAATAAACTATAATTTATAGCCAGGATTATAAAGGAAATTGCACTTTGCTTTAAAAAGACGGATAAACGTAATCTTTTTTTTTTTTCGATTAAGAAAATGGCCATTTTTAATGAAAAATATAGTAGCTAAGTAAATTTTTGTTTTTATTAAATTTTTCGTCACCGTATAACGCTACTAGACTACTTATTAATTGTTAATTTATAACTTGGCCAAAATAACCAGCTCGGCAATGTCGGCGAACGGACATTCAAGCAATACGAATGAGAAAAAAAAACTTAAAATTAAATCGAATGTTCGCTCAATCTCACTGCTGCATCGTAAACAAGAAACTGGTATTCAGTGCAGAGCTGGCGTAGAATAAATCTAGATTTATAAATTATTATGTAAATCTCCTTCGAGATGATTCAAATTCTATTTGATAATTTTAATATGTTACTATTATTATACTTACTGACGATTATATATATTTTATGAGTACTTACCTATTTGATAGGCATTGGCATTGAATAGTTTATACGTGAAATGTTGAATATTAATGAAAAAGTTTATTGTGAAACGCTGTTCGGACTAAGTTGCTGGCGCAGATTGTACATACATGAAAATGCATACTATACATACTACGTACATATATGTTGACTACGATATATTATAGTTTGACAGCTATTATTCCCATATTGATGACGAACAACCACACCTTTTTCATATGATTTAGACAGTATCGCAGTATTCTGCTACTACGCCGCTTTATACTTTATATTACGTCGTGTTTTGTTTGAGTGCACAATAATAATATGATTAATATTATCTAATGAGACACGCGATATTCTCGTCTTTAATAATATGTATACGGTGTATGCCTGCAGGCTTGGCAACCGTCGTCTGGGCATATATAAACTATATGGATAGTATTTTCCTGGCGTGATCTTTCGTTTGAAACGAAAATGCATTTTGAATTTAATGACCTCTAGGCTGTGAGACGCGAGCTAAACAGCGATAAACTAGCTCGAAACCTCAATCATATGTGTCAAATCAAGTAATCCCCTACATTTAAAATACCTATAAATTTATCTACACGTCTTTACTGAAAGCTCCGTTCAAAATTGACTTCGCGCGGAAAATGATTGTTTCTTCACTTCAGAATTTCAAAAGCGAGATGAGAGCTCTCGTCCATCACTTTAATGGAATGGAAAGATTACTGCATAGTACTAAAAAAAAAAAGTTACAAAATATACACGAGATACAAATAATATATTTGTAGATATGGACTTTAGTCATCTGAATAGAAAATAGAGTCAATACTGTGAAATACTTATAACACGTAGATACTTAGACTATGATACTTGTAATTGAATTATAAAAGATGAAATATAATAAAAAAATTATATTACGATCGAAATGATTAAATAAATAAATGATATACCTGTATATACCGTAGTATTCTTCACAATGCGAAGAACGATCATTTCAATTATATTTATTTTTGAAGTGTAACAATCAATGGCTAACAATTTTAGTCTAATTTTTAACCTGGGACTATGCACGTGAGGTACCGGACGCCGCAACTTAATATTTTTGAAATAGAGAACAAAATCGTGCGACTATTTTCGAGTTGACTCGTCAATTATATTGTGTTATCGCAAGTTTTCATCTTTTGATAGGGTAAAAGTATTTTACAATTTTCTTTCTCGCGCTGCAAAAACTTACTGTGAACAGGAAACTCAAGCTTGATTCTCATGATCAGCAGAAACAGTTTCAGTTGGTAAAATGGAGAATGTTATTGGCTGTACAAAAGTAAATGGCAATATAGCAGCCAATAGCGTGCCGGCTTTGGGCACATGCTAGCTCTGGTGAAAATTTATTCAGATACGTTTGAAAGCAGACCCGAGTTATATCGTACTGTCTATACGGCTCTGTACTCTGTTATGACGTAACAATACTCTTTGACCTACGTTTAGTCGACCAGTTGAAAAAGATTTTTTTTTGTGAGTACTTGTAGTTAGTAAAATAATAAAGAGAATTTTATGAGAAAGTTGTAATATTTTAATATCTAGGAGATGGGTTATAGGAGATATATTATGAGAGAATATTAAATAATAATGTTTGACATCTGATTACCTTCAATAGGAAAGTTAATAGAATTATTGACCATAATATCTTTATTGCAGAACTGAGAAGAGTTCAATATTATACATCAAAAATGGAATCATCAACGGGTGGTACTAAACCTATGTCCATAGCAGGACGTATGGTTTCTGAAAGAGAACGTGTCCTGGGTATGACTCCTGAAGAACGAGCATGGCGTGCTCAATACCTTAAGGATCAAATCCTATCACCGGATGAACCTGTTGTCCCCAAAAACTATTATAAGGAAAGATATAATGTTATCAGAAGGTTTTACAGAGCTCCAATGGATAAAGCTCAGATGCTAATGGTTCCCGTCTTTGTAAGAACTTGATTTTGATATTGTAATATTGCAAATTTATAGGAATAGCAAAATAGTTACATGAAACTGTTCTTTGGCAAATTAACATATGATTTTATTTTTAGGGAGCTAAAGGTGCTGAATTTACTCGAAAAATAATTGGTACATCAGCCTTCATGATTGCAGGCCTTTATTACATGTTTTATTACTTCAAATATAACACCAATGTAAGTTTAAGGTTTAAATATAATAATTCAATATTTGCTTAAGTATATTTGCTTGCAATATTCTACTACATACTGTAATATTACACTATTACTTCTCTACATTTAATTTTTAATTATTAGGATTGGACAACTAAATCTGGCTTTAGAGTTCTAAGGTCGCGTCCAGCAGTTCATCCAGGTGATCCAAACTTTCCAAACTATGATGAACGTCCTAATCCTAATGATTATTACAAACGTGGTTTTGAAAAATCACCCTTATAGATTATGAGCTCATTAATTACTGTAAAGCGTTAGTAAAAAACTGTAATAAATTATGTGAATAAATGGCAACAGCATTACAACTCCAAAACTTTACAGTATTACATTTTTTTTCCAGTGTACGCGGTATAGTTGAGTTACAGGTGTATGCCTGTGGTTAACGTAACTCTGCGGCGTTATTTGTATTAGGTTATGTTATGTTACATTACTTATGAGATCGTGCGTGAATAGGTAGAGGTTAATGTTTTAAAATATTACTATTTTTCGTACAAGAATGGCAGATATTCCTTTAAGTTTAGCCGAAAAGACATTCATTCTTCATGGAGTTGATGTATGTATATTAAATTTAGCATGTCATTCAAAAAGGATTAAGAAAATAAGGTCTAATAATGACATGTGTATGACATGTTTGTTTTTCGTTAGGCAAATTTCAGGAACGATGGTAGAATCCGCAATGAATATCGAGCAATGGAATTAGAAACAAAATTAATGCCACAGACTAATGGTTCAGCTCGAATACGTATAGGAAATACTGATGTTTTAGTTGGTGTTAAAGTGGAAGTGGATACTCCGTTCCCTGACAATCCATTTGAGGGAAAATTGGAATTTTTCGTTGATTGGTAGATATGAATAAAAATGTAGAATTTGAATGAAAACTGTATAATTTTTTTTATGTTATATTTTAGCTCAGCCAATGCTACACCTGCTTTTGAAGGAAAAGGTGGAGATAGTTTGGCCACTGAAATTAGTAATACATTAGCATTAGCTTATCAATCCCCACACGCAATAAATTTAAAAACACTTTCCATATTACCTCATCAACAGTGTTGGAAAATATACGTTGATATTTTAGTAAGTATAGCTTTATTTACATTATAACAAAGTAATCTCACAAGCTCCTCAACGATTATATTTATTCGCAGATTTTACAGTGTGGTGGTAATTTATTTGATGCTGTGTCTATAGCGGTAAAAGCTGCACTGTACAGTACTGAAATCCCAAAAGTAACAGCAGCTACTTTGGATGGTGGGAAGCCTGATATTCAATTATCAGATGATCCATACGATTGCATTAAATTAGATGCTACAAATTTTCCAGTATTAGTAACATTATGTAAAGTAGGTTGCAAATTGTGCTTTAATAAGGATTTCCTCTGCAATTTTAACATACACAATTTAAAATTAATTATATCTCATAATATCATTTAGATTGGAGAAAATTGTGTAGTTGATCCAAGTTCAGAGGAAGAAACTTGTAGTTCGGCAAGTATTGTACTATCAACATTGCCAGATGGACGCGTTACATCTGTAGTAAAAATGGGACATGGCAGTCTGCAGCCAACAACATTAATAAAGACATTAGAGGTGAATAAAATGTAAAATAACATTAAAGATATCAAAAACTCAACAAACACTCTTCATTTCAGATAGGAAAAGTTGTTGGTATTAAGTTAAACGCAAGTGTCATGGAAACCCTCAAGAAAGAAGATGAACTAGGGATAAACAGACCAATCTTTGGATTCTTAAGATAAATCCTGTTACACTCCTTATACATAAAAAAATAAAGTAAACCATGAACCTGATATGCATTTTAACAGATTAAGTTTTCCCACTTTGTACTCAATTATATTTCTTATATGAATTCATAGAAAAAAAAAAGCTGTTGCAAGTATTGCTTTTAATGGTTATTTATATATAATAAAAGGTGATATGCATTTCAAATAGATCATTTCTTCAGAACTATTGAATGCAGTTTCAAATTCAATACATAATAAGTTTAGAACAATTGAAAGTGCACATTACATTATTATCGGAGCAGAAACCTATGTGCATAGATCGTCCTTATATGTATGTGTGAACAGTAAAGGTGTATTAAATCACTTGCAAAGTCCATCGCCAGAGTGCTCGCACATCAGCTGGTTAGCTTATAGCAAGCACTGCCATTATTTTAGGTCAATCGTCTTTGGAGAGAATTTTAATTTGTATCCATAAATTGTAAAATCTTTCATATTTGACGGCAGTGATAGTGCGTGTTGGAAAAGAAGAAAATGGAGGCAGAGCCCTTAGAGCTCGAGGACGGGGAAGTTGTGGACGACGAGGTCAGATACTCATTAATTCACGTTTGACAGAAGGCTAACCTACCTGCATTAAACCGTGCATGATCAAATTTTTTAACATATATTGAAATAGTGTATTAGTTTTTAATATATTCAAATATGCATCGATGAGATATAACTTATTTTTTATTAATATATCATGGCAGTTTATTATAAAATATTTTTAAGCACTAACAAAGTCTTTGTTGCAACAAGTTATATTGAAGATAGTTTTTTAGTAAGTTCTTAAAGTTTTATTTCATTTTGCTTTTTCTCTTTTATTTTCACAGAGAAAACGCCAATGATGAATTTTGCTATGATGAAAAATGTGTTGTCCATTTTGTTGGTATATATTATCAATTACAGCTTTTATTTATGTTTTAATATAGACTATCGATGACTTCAACACATACAACGTTTTACAAAGGCCTCATAATGCTCCCCCGGTGGAGGAAACATCAAAGATGGGTTACAGCGATGAATCAGATGAAAGCACAGAATCAGAAAGCGATTCTGATTCTGATTCAGCACACACAAGAGCAAAGAGGCCAAAAATCAAGATAAAGCGATGCAAAACTAAATCACAATATTGGAGGTCACGGGATGACAAATATAAAGTATGGTGTACACAAGTGCAGGAAGAAGCATTAACAGAAAACTTAGTGTCCTGCGGAGTTACCAAAAGAATTTGTCAAGGACGCAGTGTTGAAAATTATGACTTTACTCTACGAAATACGTTGAATGGTACAGAAGCTTCGACCAATAATAGTTCCGATGATGAAAGAGAAGTGGAGCAACGGTTAACAAACAAAAGAACAAATTCTGACAGGCGAAACATCAAATTGAGATTAGGTAAAAGAAGAAATTCAATGGAAGTGGATGGACAGAAAGGTTCTGTCAGAATGATATCTGATTTGAGTATAACAGCAGAATCAACAGATTCAGATGTTGCAATCGACATAACAGCAAAACTCAATGAGAATAAGGATCTTCTCATAAGTAAGTATTCCTTTAATAAGAATATCCTATTCCAGTTACATAAAACTAAAACAACTCCTATATAGATCAATACCTTTTTGTTACAGGGAGGGTAGTTGATATAATAGGAAAAGAAAAAGCCATAGACTTCTTTCAAAAAACAAAGAAAATTGAAGAGGATGGTGGTATGCTGATCATGAATGGTTCACGTAGAAGAACAGCTGGAGGAGTCTACCTATGGTTAGTAAAGAATGATGAGCATATCCCTCAGGAAAAGATACGGGAAATATTTTACATGGATAAAAAGGAGCATGCGGAACTGCGAAAGAAAGCAGACGCATGTGCAAGACGACAGAAAACACAAGAATTAATGAGAAGCCTAGAAAGTAAGCATATCCGCATATTATCTACATAATTAGATCACATAAATTAGTCTCAAAAATGTCAGTCGGTAAAATTAAACTATTTTCAATTTATTACAGATGGCTCCGAGAAAGACCTTCCGGCATTATTAACGCGTGCAGAACTTTCAACAAGACAGATCGCAGAAGAAGCGCGTTTAAGACGTGGCGAGGGTATGGACAGAACGCCCTTGGATTCTGATCGTACAGTATCCAATCCTCCGCCAAGTCCTGTAACAGACGACCCCGATCATTCCGAACATCTCACGACGCAAAGGCAAGTGCAAGATTACTCAAATGACTTTCTTGATATCGGCGTCGATGTTGACAGTATGGAATTGTTCTGAACGTTTTAATAATATTTCTCGCCGCACCGGTCTTGTCTTCGATTTGTAAAAAAAGTATAAACAAAATTTAAAAAAAGAGAAATAACCGAATGAACAAGTTGCACGATTAGCATATTTTTTATGTGCGTACAGAATTGTATAGTTCATATATCATTTCATCGAATTCATAGCTGAAAGACGTATTTTACTTGAAAAAATACGTCCATTTTTGACTAGCGTAAATTTTCATTAGGCGTATAATACGTATGTAATATATATCTAAAGTACATAGCACGAAGTTCGGTCAGTTATTTTTTTATGACAACCCACACGATCTCGTGAAATAACGATTTGTAACTATGAGTATACTTGTGACTAAGTGTGTACAGGAGTGGATAACAGTCAAAGTATGAAACACGGTCAGGTGGCAGACAAAAATATGTAAAACATACCTTTAACAAGATCGACTACAGAAAAAAATCACTTTATGTACATAAAATTTGGATACAATTCAAACATTGAAAATTATAAATCAAACAGTCGTTTGTAAAATATTCTACAATTAATATTCTGTACAGAACCTCCCTCATCGAATTCCCACTCAATAGGAGACTGCAGTGCAATTGTTGCCAAAGAATTGCATTAGTGCGTCTTTTTTATAAACGTAAAAAGTACATACACTTAATTTTGGGAAAAAGATCATACAGTCAGTGTAGATTGTGAAAATACAATTCACTCTCTACTGTTATTTGTAATTTTATAGAATAAGTCATGTCTCAGTTTGAATCAATAGCACTTAGCTTTTTTCTTACTATGATGTACTTGCTACATATTTAAACCGTCCTGATTCATCTAAGGTTGGAATAAATTAATCTCTTGCATGCTCTCATAATTCACTGCCTGCGGTACAGTGAAATTTTAATAGTTTTTCATCATGTAGATTTTTATACTTGGGACAGATAACGCTCTTGTGCTATTAATATCTTGAAGCCTTAATTTTATAAATCTTAAAAGATGAAGAATAAGGGTAGGCATGTAGGTAAGGACACAGAGCAAGTAAGCTAGTCTATATTTCTGACTTGAGACACGGCTAAGACTGTCTATGATTTATCCTATAAAAATAACATGCGATATGTAGGTTATAAATGAAAAATGAATTATCTGATCAAATATAAGACGCACCCTTAAGCATTTGGATTTTTGTATAATAACCGTTTGCATACAGAATTTTCATATATTACAAACTAATTGTAAAAAGATTTAATCAATGACTTTATCAAAGAAAAAAAGTTATAAACCTACTAGCAGTCTCCTAACCGAAACTGTATTATAATGACCCATTATTAAGAGTTGACACTGGAAAAAGTTTACCTCGTAAGAACAGCACAAGTCATTTCACAAATTTATGACTAAGGACAATTTGAAATCCTATAAAGAATTTATTCAATACGTAAACTCCTCGCTTGGCATCTGATTCGGATCATAAATTTATGAAATAGACTGTAATGGATGTGCCGAAGAGTTAAGACTGGAGCGCAATAACGTTTTCACGTTTGGTCAGAGATAAAACTGTTTTTTTCTTTCTTTCATTGTTAAAATAATTTTTGTCGTTCGTAATACGACACTTTGTTTGTAATTTCAATAAAATTCATTAGCCAGTTATTACGTTTACGTTAGGAAATTTCATATTAAGTTATACATATATTTGTTGTGAATTGTTACCTAAGGGACGTACTACCCTTTAGTAAAGCTTCTTTTTCACAGACTTTTAAGTAACTATCAATGGGCATACGTATGATCTAGATTAAGTTAGCCTTCAGTGTTGTAAACAGTGTTTTATACAATGTAATCTTACCAATTGTACTACGTCGTAACAATTTTTATTGGAATTCAGAATGCGTGCGAAAGTTTCATATTTTATTTGGGTATTAGCTGGCAGATGTTTACAAAAACAACGTGTAGGAAATCTGAGAAATTGTTACGAACAAATGCAACATCAAAGTCTTAAGTACGAATAAGTTAATAGAGTAATATTATATTGAATAAACGAACATTTTTGTAATATACAGTTATGTTATGTTTTTCTTTACCGGCTATAAAAATGTACATACACAGTTTTCGTGAATGTACTTACCAACAAACTTAAAACTAAAGGTGTGAAATTCTTATGACATCTTTTGTAGCAGCGAAAGTAATACGTGACATCGCTCCTTTACCTAAAGCATTGGTTAAATATATAATATGTCGGATTATTAAGCTACACTGAAATTAATACCTGCTGAACAGTTCTGTCTCCCAAAGTTTCACTGACATTGAGAAACGTATTCTCAGAATACTCTTTCTTGACACTTTGTAAAAGAATCATATCTTCTTGTCTTGTCCAGGGCCTCGCATTGACAATATTTTCTTCCTGCACTAATGCATCGCCTTCTGAATCGCTAGACACGTCCATTTTTTCGAGACTTATATTAGTCTCAGTCTCTTCGTGATCAACAACCGTCTCGTGTGTCTCAGAATCTGTAACTATTCGTCTTAAACATTAAAATCTAAATATATACATATTTGGATTTTGGATAGTTTAGTATTATATAATTTTTCTGGCAGTGTAATGACTTACCTCCTGAATTGTATTCTGATATACTGCTTGTGCGACATTTACTCTTTGAACTTGAGTCTGAATAGTCATTGCAGTCTGATAATTGTTTTCCAGCATCTTTATTTTCAATGTTTAACCAATTATTCATCTCAGATTTTGCCTCACGTTTCTCAGCCCTTTCTTCGCGCTTCGTTTTCGTGGGCGAGGTTGGCCGTTTCTTAGCGGTTAAAGAACAGTCCTTAAATTTTGATCTCATTTCTATATTTTTCGGAAACTTCTTTTGGTCGACTGATTTAGGTGGTGACCTTCCACCTCTTCTCGATTTGGCTATTGCTTTGTCGCAATCCTCGCTATCTTTAGTTGGCGAACCCTTAGAGGATAATTGCTTCTGATTTGATTCCTCTTGATCATTCTTTGAAGATTTTCTTCTTCTTCTTGTCGGTGGGACAGGAATGAATCTTTCGTTTCCTTTTAAAGATATTCGTGCTATGTTTTCAAGCTTCTCCTCGTCGGTGCCAGGAAACGTAATTTTCGCTGGTCTCAGTCCTTCTAACGTTTGGAGATATATTCTTCCATTGAGAAACTAAACCAAATTAAAAATAATTATTACGAAATTATTTGGTCATATGTACAAATAAAATCTTACCCTTGTACCGCAAGATGCACAATGTTCACTTCTAGCCTTAAGATTGGGGTCGTCCAAGTTGTGACATTCACATTTACAATTTTCACCCCCGTACCGTTCTTCCTGAGATATTGATACAGGTATTTCTATGTTTTCATATAATTCAGGAGCATCTTCGGAATATACTTTGGTTTTGTCATGGGGCCCCAGTGGACATGTTAAATTCTCAAACATGTCTGGTGCAAATAAACTATCGAAAAATTAAAGTTTACACAAATTTATTATCAAATTAATGCAAGTGTTATTATTCCACACGTGTGTTTAGTTACCTTTCTGGTGGTTTTCCGCTCGGTAGTACTTGCAGAAACATATCCATAACAAGTGAATGACCCTTAAGCACAGGGCCCATAATTGCATGGGCTTTTTCTAGGGTTACATAGGGATCCGAAGCTAATTGTGTAATAGCTTGCATGACTTTTGAAAGTCTTGATGGCTGTTTTGCAAAATATGTTTGTGCGACATTTATAAATTCCCTCATTTTCTGTAGCATCGTATGCTCAACGGACTTTCCAATCATGGCAGCTTGATGAGGCTTCAAAAAAAGTAGAAAATCCGTACACATTTCCGGGTAATCTTGAAGCTTCTCGCAAACATCTTTGTAGAGGTTAATGGCTAGCATGTCCTTTGCATTCATGGTTCCTTCTGCAGTTTCTTTACCGTCATGTAATGGTAATGCATTAGTTCTCTTGTCATCGTTCGAGGAGTTACTGCATTGAGAACTTTTAGATCCTACTTGAGACATTTCATCGGTCTCCAATTGGGAAAGACTTTCAATTTTTTCATTATATTCTAAATAGGATTTAATCACTGCCTTGAAAGTTTCTGGATTACTGGCTTCTAGTGTCATATGTAATTTTTGAAGATAGGATGCTGCAAATTCTATCGAATGAAATATTACATAAGAAAAACAATTATTTATTCTTGATAATTATATCTAAAGCACAATACTAAATCAATTTACTTGTCGCTCTTTCTTCATGACTCAAATCATTATCCGCCTCGCATAATCTTTTTATATTTTCCAATTCTCGAGCTTGTTTAGCCCTTTTCCTACTAGTTGTATCTTTCTTTATTGTCGTACTTGCTAACATCAACTCTGCAATCTCATCTTCGTTATCCTGTTACGCGAAGTACCGATTATTCTTTAATCTGATGCACCGTTCATATATGTAAAAAAAAAAATGAAAAACAAACTTACTCCTTTTGCCGATGTAGACGGCTGCTCCAGGTTCTTCTGCGAATCACCTTTTCCTTTAGCTTTTATTCCACCACAGTTTATAGACAAATTCTTTGATCCTAAGACCTGAGCCATCAACTTCATATTTTGCGCACTGCGAATCTTCGCCAGGCGAGGAGTAGTCTTTCTTAATCCTGGTGATCTACTGTTATCACTAGTTTCCTCGAGCTTCTTAGAACTGCAAACTGAGCTGTTATCCGACGAGGCATCAACGTTCTTTATACTATGCAGCTCGATAGGCATCATCACTTTTCCTGCAGTCCTTGACAAATTCAGTTTTTGTAAACTGTGAGTACAAGAGGCTGACTCTGTACTTGTTACATGTTGATCTATGTTTAAATTTAATGCTGGATCCTCAACGTTTGGGTTTGATTGATCATTTTCAACAGATCTGGATGTCCTAACTGTATTCTTTTTGGTTTGAGATTTAGGTTTAGGAGCGGTGTTAAGAGGTGGCATATTTGGTAACATGTTTACGACGACATTACGCAAATTTTGATCAACAGAAATGTGATTATCGATCGGTTCAATCAAATTATTTTTCTCCTTTGCAATAAGCCCAAAATAAGTATCCAGTAATTGTTTACGTCTAGACGGTGTATAAAGTTCTGGTTGTTCTACCTAATATAAAAAGTCATAAAATATACTGAAATATTTGTGGTGCATTTACTCATGTACAATGACTTACTCCATTAAGATAGTTTTGCCATGGCGTTGGTAACAGATTCATCGATTGCTCTTTAGGTGCTTTCAAATCGTAATCTATCATAATGTAATGTATCGTTCTAGGAGCAGCTCCTGATAAAAAATAATGCTAGAAAAAAAATTAACAAGTGAATATTCATGAAAATCTCAATGCATTAACTAAAAAAAAAATATATACCTTAATAGGATTCGATTGGGAGCTTTGACGTTTTTTCTTAATATAATTATTTAGGGAGTCTAGCTGTCTTCCTGGTAACAGATACTGGATAATAAGCCATATTGAATCAATAAGATCAAATTTTTTGTTTTTAAATTTGCTTGTTTTAGAGGATACCAGAGGCATGAACTGTTCTAAACCTAATGCAATTAAGCTGAAAAAATAAAACACCAAGCAATCATAAATAAATTAGTATAGTTGTTTAATTAATATTGAAAGGTAAATATTATTTAATCGTCTACTCACTTTTCTTCTGGCTTTACATATAATGATTTTAAACGTATCTTATGCTCCTTTCTAAAAGGGATATGAGGTAATAATTGCGGATGCATTAATGCTTTAGATTCGACAAATAGTTTTTTCAATTCTGGATGAAACTTCGGAATATATTTGCGGCTATTTTCCAAACTTATTTGTGTCAATGCAGACTCTTCTATCACCATAGCTGTGTACTCCTCTTTGAATTTTGGATCTACGAATTTTGCTTCCCAATCGGAAACCAGCTTCAGAGCTTCTGATAAGTTTCTCACGTTAAACGCAGAGTCGGGTCCGTTACATAAATATCTATTCAATAATAAAAAGTTATTATTATAGTATTCTATCGCGCAGTAATTTTCAGTACTTCAATAGATGAATATTACCTAATACTGTTCAAGTTATCTTTACACGTTTTCGCATGAGCATCTAGATCAGGATGCATATATGTCATAACAAAATGCTGTGCCATAAATTGAACATGCTGTTGAAATTGTATAGCTAGTAAATGACACTGTTCCATATTCACTAACTTTGGTAATTCTGACCCTGGTACGGCAGGCAGAAGTTCTGTCATTGATACATCCTGTAATCGTATGAAAATATTACTTGTGACGAATCTGCGAAATGTAACTAGAAATGCTATAGGACAAGTTTCTGTTTTTTACTGATGTAATATTTTCCACGGCAGTACTAGAAGAATCGTTCAACTTCTTTTTTTTCGGTACGTCCTGTTCCTTTTTTGAGAACATATCCGCAAATTCAAATAGTTCAGCCACTAAATTATTCAATTCTTTTCGGGTAACTTTCACAGCTTTATCGATTCGAAGTTCCTCTTTGTCCACTGTAAATATAATAAAAAATAATGTAAAATACATTGCTATTGGAAATTGTCCACAATTTTTTATATTTTTTTTTTTTGCTTACGTAAATCAGATTCTTCATCATCCAAAATATTGTACTCAGGGTCTGCCTCAGGATCGTCTTCAACTGTAGGTTCTTGTGTAAGTGGTTGAGTGAATTCTTTGAGAAAATTATCCCAATCTTCATCGATCTCACAGTCCCAATCATACATATCTGTTGTAATGTCGGGTGGAACAAATGCTTGTTCAATTTGTTCTAATGGAGTTTCACTTAAGCAGAGTTTGGACCGAGTTCTCTGGCCAATACTTTCTTCTTCTGTAGGAACATGAGGAACTCTAAAAACGAAAAGCGAAAAATTTACTTGGACAGAGATTCATCATTTAAACAATTCTCATGTTATATATTGTTTAAATAATACCGAAAACGAATGATAAAATATTTCAGGATTTTTAGGTAAAAAATCATTATCGCAATGATCGAACCACCTTAATCATTATTGTTTATTATATTTACCCAGGGATCTTAAAAATTCCATCAGAATCGTATTGGATGTCAAGTGTTTTCAGTTCTTCTGGTGTAGGAGATAAATGTATATGAGCAGCTGGTGTAGCTGGTTGAGAATCCAAATCACTACCAATCGAATTTTCAGTTTCTCTTTCATCGTCACTTTGCTGATCTTGATCAGGTTTGTATTCCTCATCTGATGAATCTTCGGATAATTCTTTTTCAATTAAAACTTGGACCTCTGATATATTTGTCTTCTTAGCTGGTGTAATAGGCCATGGAATATTTGGCTGTGACATTGCCAATTCTCTGTTGGATCACAATAATCTTTAGAATTTAATTTCTTTACAGAAGAATCTTGGAATTAATATTACTTAAGGTACGTACTTGGCTTTAGCTCGCGTGAGCTTTGGCACAAACATAATATCATCGTCTGTATTTTGCAACTTTTTTTTAACCATAGCCATTACATGTTCATTAGTGATAACATGTTTCAAAATATTTTTTACGTTTGTAGCAGTCAAGTTAGTCTTTGCAGCTTTTGCATCTAACTGCCTTTCAATTTCTTCTTCCATTTCATTGATAACAGAAGACTCATCAATTGTATCCCTCTTGAGTTTGTTTGGTAACTCATAATTATCAATTTCAGACACATCTATTTGTAATTCTGCTGTCTCAGAGTCAGAAGATACATCTTTATGAATCACATCTAAGTCAAAGTTAAATGAAAATGAAACGTTGTATTCATCTGAAGACTCTTGGTCACTGCGTTTAGTCTGCCCATGTTTTCCATTCACATTATCTTTATTTGACAAATTCATGTTTTTACGAATGTCAATTACTTTGTCTGATTTCAATTCATTAATTACAGGATTAATTATAATCAATAAAGTATTGTCTCAATTTGTCTTGATTATACAATACTTTTCAATATTATCAGTCAATTGAAACCAATAAAAAACTGAGCCGTATGTAGCAAATTCATTTTAACTACTACAGCTTACATAGAGTATTATTTTAGATACTTTTTTAGTATAAAACCTGTAAAAACCAAAAGCAGAATATAGTGAAATATAGGAAATGAGAAAGGTTATATGAGTATTTATTTTCTTTCTCAATTAATTAAAAGATAATATATACAACCTGAATAGTTCTAAGAAGTTTACAGATCATTAATACGCCGAATAATCGTCAAATACTTAAAAAATTTCAAACAAAAACTGATACCTTAAGAAAAACATGCAAAGTAAAATTCTATTTCAGTCATTTGATTCATATTACAAAATATCATGGTCAAAACTACATTAATCTCATTACAACTGAAATATTACTCCTTACTCAAAAGTTATGATTCCATCCACAATATTGCTTTTCTTTTCCGAACGTTAATTTATGAAGTTTTGACGTTTGTGTCACACAACAGCCATCACGCATTTAGGCGCGAAGGCAGCAACTGGTGGGAATCTTATGAATTTATAAAAAGAACGTACAAGGAAAAAAAGTTTATGCAATAACGTCAAAATTTATATTAATAAATCTTCTACGTAAAAGAGAACTATTTTTATCTCAAAAAAATGTTGAAGTATCCTATATACAAATTATCCTTGAATTGTTTCTGTCGAATGGTCATTGTGATTATTACCTAACAAGCAGACCTCAGGTAACCGGGTCAGGGATTATTTTCATATTTATAGTACATAAAGTTCAGACCCCCAATAACACATTAGCAAAGCTATTCCGTTAGATGCCCAGGCATTCTCGAGAAAATCGATTTTGAAAATATCTAAGTACTTACGTTATATCCCTTAAATGTAGATACCGGAAGCTACGAGCGCGTAGATTAGTGCGCAGCGTTTCGGCTTAATAGCGCGAGATTGTTGTTTCGAGTCTCGCTGCGTGCGTATTAATTTAATTTTTTTTTTCTTTTCATCCTACGGTTTATTGTAGGTGAAAACATTTGTAACGAATGACAATTTGGTTGCAAAATAAAAAAGATTGGATTAGAAATAAAACATTTTTTGATTTTTCCAAGTTAAAGAGAAAATGAAATGGTAGAGTACTGTCTAATAATGTTTTATTGTTAGTAACTACATGTGGGGCTGTTACGATCCAAGGAATTGTAACGGGATATTTTATTAGGAGTTGGAATTAACGGAAGGTGCAGTTACCGATGTAAAAGTAAGTAGACAGTAGTCTACCATTTCATTTTCTGTTTAACTTGGAAAAATAAAAAAATGTTTTATTTCTAACCCAATCTTTTTTATTTTGCAGCCAAATTGTAATTCGTTACAAATGTTTGCACCTATAATAAACGTAGGATGAAAAGAAAAAAAATTAAAATAATACACATGCAGCGAGACTCGAACCAGCAATCTCACACTTACTAAGCCGAAGTGCTGCCCACTGAGCTACGTGCTCACTGCTTCCGGCGTCTACATTTAAGAGATATAAGGTACTTGGATATTTTCAAAATCAATTTTCATGAGAATGCCTGGCCATCTAGCGGAATAGCTTTGCTAATATGTTATTGGGGGTCTGAACTTTATGTACCATAAATATGAAAACAATCCCTGACCCGGTTACCTGAGGGTCTCCTTGTAAGGTAGAATTAAACAGTTTCTAAGACCACTGCAATAGTTTTCAGTAATAAATCGACGCAGTGAATATTACAACACAATTGTTTTTCATTTGCTAGAAATATGTCTAAATCAAACCTATAACGAAATAATTTCGTAGTCCGAAAAAGAAACAAAAATCAAATATCACTTCACTCATTTCGTCTGTGACCAATTGCAAGACTCGATCAAATCGAAGGAATTATACACAATTTAATGAGCTAGCACGTCCTAGCACAAGAGAATAAATATTTAACATACAATACCGATAACCGTAAGCCGAGGGCAACCTGATTCATTGAGTTTGTTACAATAGCATTAGCAATATTTACAGCACGTATGTATACGCCATACATATATGTCTTTGCAACAACATATTTTTAATGATCCAAAGTCATTAATAGATTCAGTAAGAGTGGCTATTGTCCACTCGCCCATCTAATATTAAACATCTCTCCCTGCAAGGACATCGGACGAAACAGACTTTCAAAGAAAATATCGGTTCCAGCGATACAGTTATCGGAAAGTTTACCTTGTGTTTCCAAATACCTGAAGGCTAATTAACGGTAGCAGGGAAGCGAAGGTCACATATATATAAGGGGTTGTAAATCTTAAGACAAGACAGTCTCGCGTGAACTGTTGACCCAAGAGGCAAGACTACTGAATTATCTTAATTTATTTTAAATAACGTGACTATAAAGTTCGTTAACGTAATCATTCGCTTAAAGTACTTCAACCAGTAGGGCACAGTTCAATCTGGTGTTTGCCTACGCTTTATCATAATGAGAACTCAACTGTTATTGGTTGCTGTGGTCGTAGGAGTTTTTGCTCTGTGCCAGGCACAGGATATTTCCGTTTTACTGAACGACAGAAATTATGTCGAGAAACAGATTCAGTGTATAGTCGGTAAAGGACCGTGTGACAGAATAGGACAGCAGATCAAAGGTAATTTATAAACTGTTATGTAAATACTTAAAAGTGTAGTGCCGTTTATTACTAACGGCTGAAGTTTAAATTTGCTGTATTGTCGTTATTCTTATTAACGGTGGTTTAATGACTATTTTATATTTGCAGTTTTACTACCGGAAGTACTGAATAACAACTGCGCACGATGTACTCCCCAACAGGCTCAAAATGCTCGCAAACTGGTCGAGTTTATGAAACAACGTTATCCCAACGAATGGCGCATCATTGTTCAAACTTATTCTAGACGTCAGGGTTGAAAATTGCATTTAGATATAAATATTAAGCACTGAAAAGTTATAATTATCATAAAAATAAATCGTACTGTTATTCATTTTAATTTTCGTGTCCCGTGATATACACCTTACGCAGCGATATAATTATCAAGGAAATCAATCACAGACTTTCGTTCATGTGAACAAAATGGAATGATGTCGCATAGACGAATCGATCTGGACCAACATACGCGAAGCTATTAGAATTGAGTAAAATGGGCAGAATAAAAATTTCTTTAACGTTTCAATCCTTTAATACTCCGTTGCACAGTTAAAATAGTAAGTTGAATAAGATGATAGCAGGTACGTGTGAAAAAAATATTTGTGATGGGCTTTTTCATAATTTGAATTTTCAACGTCCATGACTTCGTCTCTTCGTTCTTCTTCTCTTCACTTTACTTTCTCCTTTCACGCACGTTCGTATTTCGTCACATCCCATTATAGGACGCGTGTTTTTACCAGAATAACGAGAAAGGGAAAACACGAACTCTTACCGGTTTATCGAACCGATCGATCTATGCTCGCGCTGACTCTTCCTTTTCAAAGAATAGAAGAACGCTCGTTGATTTCTTGCTGTAAATCGGTCCGTGCTTATCCATTCTATAAAGGTTTAAAGCTGTGCGTGAACTTTTCCATCCGAAAAAGTCTCGGCAGTATTTCTAGTTCTTTCTGAGTAACATTAAAAAGAGTGCTCGTAACGTGACTGAAAATACTTTAGAAGAAGAGTCTCTGGTTAAGTGTCTGGCGCCATACTTGAATGTGCATTGGTCGATGCGCAGCAGTTTCAAGAATCAGTGAAAACACTAAATGAAGTAAAAGTGAATAAATTCACCACAGCATTTTACAAAATTTAAACTTTAGTTAATATATTTATTCTAATACTTTAGAATAACCATTCGAATCATCAAATTGAAGATCCAGATATAGCATCAAGTTTCTTCTTATGCAATCACAGAATAAAGTAGGTCAAAACCTCGATGCATCCGGCATACGAATAACACTGCCAAACAGTTCTAATGGTACTTCATAAAGGTAATGCACCAAGCAATAAATGACGAATGTTAAAATACCAATGCATTCTGAACGAAGCTCCATTGATTTTCTGCAAAATAAATTATATGATAGTATACGTCCATTGCCATTGGCAAACTTCATTAGCATCTTTACCACTTGATATGCACCAATGGTTTACATGTGGTACAAGAGTGGAAGAGGAATAAGACAAACAAGGAAAATTCACGAATTCTTAAACAATGATTTGGCTACTGCTTTTAAAAAGCGTCACACATACATTGAACGCACATATGAAGTTTACACCTGAATTATACTGGTACAACAACCAAACCTTGTTCGACATGGTACGAATTAAAGGCAGCAATGCACAAATAGTATAATTGATGGAAATCTAGTTCACGCTTATCAAGTCTTCGGTTCAAAGTCACGTTAAATCTTCATAAAATTCAAGCCAAATGAACGTAGGCTCCGGATGAGTATACAAGGCGGGTATTCCTTCGTTTAATCTTGTTTAAGTAACCACAAGGGAAGGGGGTTCAATGCATTCTTGTAACAGTCTGCACGTCCATGTGTACTTAGCATCTGATGTGCGTGAGCCATTATAGAAAGAGACCCCTCCAGTGCATACTCACCTATATAAAAGGTAGCGTCGCACGACAGCCACTTGGTCCCTCAACATTTGTCGTGAACACTTGCTTCCTAGTCCTGTGGACGTACAGAATTTTTGTGGTAACTAAAACAGGCGAGGGTCCCAGGAAGAAATTTCTAAATCGTTGAAACACTTGTGAACTTCTTTGAAGGGATAAGAAGAGAAAATAAAATGAAGGCGTGTCTCATCCTCTTCATTTTGGTGGCTACAGCTTTTGCTGCTGAGAAATATCCAAGCAAATACGACGACATAGACGTCGAGAGGATCTTGTCTAACAGCCGGGTCCTTACTAATTATATTCGTTGTATGCTGGACGAGGGATCCTGTACCGCTGAAGGACGAGAATTGAAAAGTATGTATTTTTATGTTTTATATGAGTTTTTTCCTTTCTTGTTTCAATTGGTTTTTTCGTACAGTATATAGTGTTTTATATGTCCATTCATCTTTCGAGTGCTGCCTTTTTATCTTATTACGCCTGTGTGCATCTGCAGTTGCAACAGGGTTCAACATACTCTCACTTATTGCGTAAGGCCCACTTCGAACTTTCTCGCTGAGCTGTAGTGGGCTAAGTTTTGCAGTCTCTAGACGGCCACGCAGCATTTCGTTCCTTTTTAAATAAATATAAACGTATCTGATTATATAGTAGAATAATTGCCATATAATCAATCTTTGATATCGAAGTTCACGATGATGTTCGTTCAGTTAATCAATTATGACTCTCGTGAAAAAGCGAGCACAAGGACAATACAAATAAGTCAATGCATGACCTATGAGGATATCTAATGTAATTAAATTTTGTAAGACAATCAGACAGGTTATTGTTTCTGGATCGTGATTAAATTTTTAATATGCATTTTTTATTATTCATTATATATATCTGGAGAATCTATTGTTTTTGTAAGATGAAAAAAGAATACTTCGTTAAGGATGTAACTAGATTTGCTTACAATCAGTCGAGATAATGCATTTATTTGGTTCTGATTTTAGAAACTCTACCAGATGCCTTAGCGACTGGGTGCACCAAGTGCAATGAAAAGCAAAGAGCAACTGCTGAGAAAGTCATAAATCATCTTCGCACAAAGAGACCGAGAGATTGGGATCGTCTCATCACCAAGTATGATCCTCAAGGAGAATATAAGAAACGCTTTGACGCGATGCAAGCTGCCAAGAAGGTCTAAACTAAGGAGTGGGCGCAATTGGCCGTACGATGCTGGAAATTAAATGTTTTCCTCGAAACAGATGATACTGTGTTCTAATATTTTGCATTTTGTAAATTATATTCGTAATAAACGTAACTTGTAAAACATGCTTACTTCTTATTTTGCAAAAAAAAAAATAGAAAAAAGAAAATCATTGCGACTAGGATAGGCATGTAAAAAATCACAACTGGCATTGTCGTGTATTACTGAAATGTTCATTTGCTTGAAGGTACCTCTCTTTCTTAATACAAACACCTTAATTAGATTACTATAATGATGCGCGCCTTACAGGAAATAAACAATCGCGTAATATGTGTAATATTCATCACATGTCTGTAGGTATGAATTAATGAAATTCTCATGAATACTTGATAACGTTTCATGCTAATGAAAGGTAAACTCATAGAAAGCTACCTTAGTAGTTTTGGTATTGCTTCTTAATCCACACGTCTCTTTTTGACTAATGATCCAAGCTGAAATAATCGATAGAAGATATTGTGTGTAAACTATGAAAATTATAGTAGTAGCTTGAACAATTCATATACATACAAGATCAGAAATTGCTGGAAGGTTACTGGTTTGATCGGGAACAGCTGGTTCCTGTTCACGAACTTCTTTCGGTTGACTTGCTTTCTTCATGTTTCTATGTTGAGGGAATGTTGGCATCAATTTCGGATCGCATGCTACAAAGAAAAATAATTGTGTTAGTCAATTTTAAAGATACATCTCAAGAAGAAAGAAAAACAGTGTTTAGATTCTAACGTAGGGGTGCTTCCTTGAAGTAGCTACTTTGAAGACATTCTTCGGCTGTTGCCCGTTTTTTCGGATCGTACATGAAGAGAAAGTTTAACAGTCTTAAACCAGCAGCACTTAGCCATGGAAATCTTTGTTTCAAGTTGTTGTAAGGCTGCTGCTTCAGTGTAAAGTTTTGTAGCGCAGGTAACGAATTGAATTCTGGCCAAATAGCTTCGCTAGGCGTTCCTAACAAGTCTACAATTAATTCGAGCTGAGCGATTTCAGATCTTCCTGGCAAAAGTGGTCTGTGTCCTAATAATTCTCCTGAAATATTAAATGAAAAGATCTTTTACACGAAACGCTGAACTAGATTATTTAAATTTATGGGTATCATTTTATTTACTTACCTAAAATACAACCAGCCGCCCACATATCCACTGAGGTCGTTTGTGTTTTAGCTTGTAATAATAATTCAGGAGCTCTATACCACAGAGTTACAACTCTTGGAGTCATTGGTTTTAATGGCAACCCGAACCATCTTGCCAAACCGAAGTCTGCGATTTTTACGCAACCCTTATCTGTCATTAAGAGATTTGATACTTTCAAATCTCTGTGCACAATGAAATTATGATGTAAATAATGTAAACCCTTAAGGACTTGTAGAACGATGCATTTCACTTGACTCTCAGAAAAGGGTGATTGCATATTATCCAATAAGCTGGCTAAATCTTGTTCACAGTATTCCATCGCAAGAAATATACTTTCCAAACTTCGTCCTACGACCACTTCTTTCAAATGTACTATATTTTCATGACGACATGATAAAAGTACACTAATTTCTCTAAGGCCGCTTACAGGCAAACCATCCTTCTCATGCTCCATACGAACTTTTTTTAAAGCTACAACTTTGTCAGTTTTAGTGTCTCTTGCTCGATACACAATTCCATAGGTGCCTTCTCCAATGCGATTAAGTTTTTCAAATTCCGATACAAATCTACATTTACCGAGCTGCAGAGAAAATGTCAAAATTATCATTCTGATAAATACTAGATGTATGTAAAAATACAAAATAAAATTTAGCTTTGCATTACAATATCTTGTTCAGGTATTTCCATAGGTTTGCCAGTTAAGAATGATGTTAAGACTCCTTTTCTTGTAATTGGGGCAGAGGGGTCTGGTCCAGCATCAGATGATGCTTTTTTATCAGTGTCAATATTTTCTCCCGATTTCTTCCCCATATTTTCTTCTGAAATAATATGGACAATAGTAAAGCTTACATCACCCACTAACTTATTACAGATTAAAGTTAAGTAATATAATAATTCTTTAAATACATGTGATAATCAATAACATTCAAGACATTAAAGAATAATATATTCTGCTTTTGTGTTCAAAAACCTAACAATCATAAATTTATATAAAAATATTGCGAACGTAATAGAAGTAAATTTTTGAATACAAAATTGGTTTAGAGCATAATTTAACATAACCTAATTCGCCGACAAAACTTCAAAAAATATCTTTTACAAATACCTTTCGTCATATTGACTATGAATTTTTAATGTGGAATATTTGCTGAAGGAAGATTAGTGCTCTCTTGCAATATAGCATTCACTTTTCATACACAATCTATCGATGCGTTCAAATACACATGAGTAAGTTTGTTTGATAAATGTGGAACAATGAAGGTAATGAAAATTACTAGAATTAAAATTCGCCTCAGAATAGAATCTATTGGTACGCCTGACAAATGCGTCTCCGATTCAGCTAATATTCGCTATTAACCAATAGTATTCAATGCGAATAGGCTATTGGTTATAAGATCAGTCGGTAAATTTTCTGAACCAATGGCATCTTTATATTTTCCAAACTTTATTACTTTTTTCCAACACTCCACAACATGTGATTGGCTTAGTTTCCCACGTGCACCGTTGAATAGAATTAAGCAGCCTCATTGGTTAATTCCACTCAACTGCTATACATGATTGGTTAACTCTATTTAACTGTGTACGGTGGAAACTGAGCCATTGTGGATTGTGTGATTGCTCCTTAAACTTTCTTCTAGATCTTGGATCCCGGAAAATATACGATTTTGGCGCGGGATCGAGAGCTGTGGCTGTCAAAAAGTAGGTAATGTGGCAGTAATGAATCTGGATCGCAATTGCATTTTGTGTAAATAACAATAATTTTGCTGGAAAAATGACGACTGTCGTTGAAGAAACGATAATTGAAACTAGTGAAATTAATAAAAGTGATACAATAAATGTCACGGACAGTTATAGTATCATAACAAATCCATTCAATAATGAATCGGACAGCATGTCTAAGGACAACTCAAAGGAGAATCAAATTGATAATTCCAAGAATCAGGATAAGAATGATAGTACACAGGGAATAACAAATGTCTTGAAGAATAATAAGAATAAAGCAACATTTGAAATAACAGATAACAAGTTAGAAAATACAAAGAGGATCAGTGAAGAAACCATATTAACAGATTCTGTATGTGAAAATAATCATATTAGTAAAACTGAGAAAGATTTAAGTGAAGTTATATCAATGAACAGCGAAAACGTGATTCCTGATGATGACATTATACAAAAATCAATACGAAGAAAAATGTTAAGCATTGTAGACAGTGAATCGGAGGATGAGGACTTCTTATCGTTATTTCAACAGAAGGATAATACTTCAAAAGATGATTCTAATCCTGGTGCAACTATTAGTACGAATTCATTGAAATATACAAAAGTTTCCTATAGTAAAAGTCGGAGAATTCTGGACAGTGATTCTGATGCGGACGAACCTTATGGTATTAAAAATGATGGTGATGATGAGAACCACAGCATAACAAATAATTCGGATTCAGACAAATCAGTAAAAAAGTCAAAGGTAACTGGAAATACATTTCCTCACTTCTAGCTTTCATAATCTAAGTACAATTATGGTAGAAATTGATATATTTAAAAAATATTTTGTAGCCAAATGGAAATAAGATCAACGACTTAATAGATTCTGATTCTGACGACGATAATAATCAGAATACTCAAAATGACTTTGCTGAGGAAGATCACGATGATAAAAAATCTGCTGAGCAGAAATTGAAAAAGGCAACTAAAAAGAGAACGGTATTACATGTATAAATAGTAAATAAAATACACATATATTGGCGCGTGAAATTTTATATTATTTAAGTAATATTTTAATACAGCAAACTGCAAGATCATCGAAGGAAGAAGCAATGAGACAAATAAGGAGCGAAAGTCAACGGCTTGTACGAGAGTCAAATGTATCTTTACCATATCATAAACCTAAACAAAGGACTTTGCAAGAGTTTCTAAACAGAAGAAAAATTGTTTCTACCCTCCCCAAAGCACCCACTACTGCTGCTAAAGTCAGAATGTCTTCAGATATAGTGAGGTAAACAAACTGTTGTATTCCTTAATTTATAAAAATTTATTAAACTTTTCAAATATTTATTTCAATTCGTTGTTGAGCCTGTTACAATTAGCAATTTATGTTTTTACATTATTTTATGCTATCTTTTATTTTTGTTTCGCACAGCCAAGTTCTGGAACAGAAGGAAAAAGAGGCAGAACTCTTTTACAAATCTTCTGATTCAGAAGAAGAAACAAATGATAAAGAATTACCAAAAGAAACGCCTGTACATATTAATGTTACAAATGATCTCACAACAGTTTCGAACAACGTAGATAGTACGGATATCGAGGAAACGCAGAAAATGATGAATGGCAACGTACAGAACGCTCACAATAAGAAAGAAATAATTCGACAAGGGACTCATGAACTTGGAGTTCCACGAAAATTGTTTGGCCCAGACTCGGAAGAAATGAATGAACAGGAGAATGTGCAGACAGAAGAGCATGAAGAAAATATACAAAAGCCTGTTAAGGAACATAAACATGGGTTAAAGGAAGTCAGTGTTCCAAGACAATTATTTGGGAATGATTATGAGGATGACACTGACTCCAATACAAAGAGCAAAGACATACAGGAATCAAATACGCCTGATACATTAGAAAATCGAAATAATGACGATGACAGTAAGTCGGATACAATCGATACAGTAATAAAATCGCTGGAAGATGAAATTAATAAGACTAATGTTAAAGAAAACACTGTAACAGAGACAGATAATCTGATGGAAGCAGATAACGATATTCTATTAGAAATGGCAAAAGATGATTTTAAAATTGTTGAACCAGACGAGCAACAACATATCAAAGATAAGGAATCGTTACCTGCGAATAATACGATTTCCGAAACACCGTTTATAAGTAACAAAGAATTAGTAAAATTAAATAAAAAAGATAATATAAGCACAAGTTCAGTAATTAATCAAGTTGATAAATCAATTTCATCCAAGATGGAGGGAACTGAATTATCGACACCTATTGGTCACGTATATGGATTACCGATTCCTGAATTTGAAGATGATGTACCAATAGAAAAACCAAGTGCTATAAAGAAAAAAGTATTACCAAGTATCCCAAATGTTAGGCCTACGTTGAGAGGAATTCCAGGAATGGTCATTGACTTCTCGCAGGACATGAAGCCAAGTAAAGAAGGTGTAAATAATTTGATGAATAGATTTTTGAAACACACTGCTATTATCAACAAAGCTGATACAGTTACAGACGTAACTGTGATACATACGGAGATCACTGCTGATGGCTTAACCGCAACAACGGAAATTATCCCGTACAAAGTACAGGGCGAAAAGAATGATTCAGAACTGAATAAACCTGGGGCAAAACATGTACGTCTAAGGGAAGAACTGAAACAGAAAATGTTTAGTAAACGTACTGAAGAATGGGAACAGAAGGAACAGGAAATGAAGACGTTGGAAGAGGAACTGTATGGTGATGAGAAAAGTACTTGTGGAATGGACGATGAGGAACTAGAAGAAGAGATAGAAGAACTTAGTGGCAGTGGGGAGAGTGAACCGGAAGAAGATGATATGCCTCTTAGGGAAAGCAAACAAAAGAAAAAATGTTCTTTTCTGGATAACGAAGCGGAAGTTAGTGATGAGGAGGACATACAAGGAACTGGGAATGATGATGATGAAGACGAATACTGTGAGGAGGAAAGAAACGTTAATAACGAAGAGAAGGAAATTGATTATGATGAGGAAGAGGATGAACATGAAGAAGACCAGGAAGAACACGAGCAAGATGAAGACGAGGAGGACGATGAGGATGAAGATGATACAAAGGAAGAAGGTTTGCATGAAGCGAGAAAACGAAAGAGAATTGTAAAGGCGTTTGATGAAGATTCAAATGAATCAAGACAATCTGACGATAAGACCGTTAACACTGAAAAACCTTCTTTTACTAGAACTAAAACCGACGTAGATATGTTTGACACAGATGGTAATAATGACTGGATAAGTGACGAAGAGGATGAACTTCCTGCTTTTCAACCACGCAATAACACAAATGATATAAGAAGTCAGGCGTGTCAAACACCATTGGTTACAACAAGTTGCCTCAGTTTTGTCTCTCCGATAACACAATTGACAGCTTTGAATACTCATATAGAATCTGCCAAGAAACAAATCCCAACCAGTGATGTTTACTCTCTACCAATGACTGATTCGCCGTCTACAGAGAAAACACCAGTAATTAAGGGTTTAGGTGATCGTAGTTTTGATAAACGTATTGGCCCGCAGAAAAAGTTATTTGAAGAGGATACAGAATTAGTTAAAGATGAAGAACTAATGGAAGTATGTTCAGGAAGATTTACTGCAACAGAAAACAGTGAAAAAGATCTATCTGCTTTATTAGATTCTTCTACGCAGACAAAATCTTCAGAAGTGCAATTATTGGATATTTTCTCAGGATCTTTTTCTACGCAGCAATCACAGAAAAACCAGGTAGAGAATACTCGTGTTGACATTGAGGAAAATCCATCTGAGAGTACAAGACTGACATTGGAAAAGAATTCTCAGTTATCTGTGAAGAGTCCCATTGAGAATAAGAAGTCTGATACTCCTTGGACAGCACTGAGAGTCGTTTCAACCGATGAGGAAGAGGAGATTCTTAAAGATACTAATGATGAAATAGTTAAGAAGAAGAAGCTAACGAAGAAGAAGGTGAAGAAATTAGAATTGTCTGACGAGGAAGATAGTGACGCCGAGCGCTTAACCGAAGTGGACGAAGATGAGGAGGAGCAGGAGGAAGAAAACGAGGAGAAATATATTGATTACGACTCAGAAGAAAATGAAATCGTGGTCGTACCGAAGAAAGAAATAAAGAAAGTCGCAGCAACGTTTTTGGAGAATGAAGCAGAGTTGAGCGAGAGTGATTGGGATTCCGCGGATGAGGATGAAAAAGATTTGGATAAACTTGAGTACGAAGAGGGTGACAATGAGGAGATTGATGAGAAGAAAATGAAAGATCAGTTGGGAAGAATTCACATGAGACAAATACTAGATGATGATCAGAGAAACGTTAGGATGATCAAAGAATTACTTTTTGAAGATGGTGACTTGCATACTGATGGCGCCGGTCGCGAAAGAAAATTTAGATGGAAGAATATGGGTAATTTATTGATATTACACATTTTTATTATTTTCTATAATCCAACCAATTACGATCATCAATGACATTAAATAATTATTTTGTATCAGATAACCTTGGAGAGGGCGTCAATGATGTATTAGGCGATAACGCTGATGCAACGTTAGAAATGACAGAGGAGGAGAACGAATTGCAATGGCGTAAGCTACGATTTGAGAGAGAAAAATTTTTAGAGGAGAAAATGGTATTTTCATAATATATATCAGTGCAGTAAATTGATTTCTTATTACGTTATTATGATAATTCATTATTGAACGAACTATTTACTTTGATATAGAAATCAGGCGAGATAAAGGATGATATTGAGGACGATATGGAAAGCAGCCAGTTTTTCAAATTAGGTATGAAGGCGTTAAAAAAATGTAAAGGCGTTCAAAGCGAGAGTCAAAATAGTTCAAATGGACTGTCTAAGCCAACAGACCCAATAATGCCACGTACTATTTTGGATTTGCTAGACAGTCCTACGATTGGGGCAAAGTCTTCGATATTACGAGTAAGCCTACAATTAGTCAAGTATTCAACATCCTTTGATTTTTAATTTGGAACGAGAACTATATAATTCGTATTTACAGACTGCGGTGAAGCGTGGCTCATTCCTAGCCAGAGGAGAAAAATCTTTAGCGCGTTTGGCTTTAATGGTAAATCAAAATACAGAGACAACAATTTGCGGTGCCAAAAATAGTAGAAATTTTGTATTCGCGCACGTGAGTCCAGCAGTCAAAAACGATGAAGAAAATCAAGGAAGGACCGATGAAAATATCTCAGATAATAACGTACGTCAACGATAACTATATCAAGTATTTCTTATGTTGCATTACAATATTTTAACCAATTTCATTGGTTACAGACTCGTAAAAGAAAACTCAACGCAGGAGTAACACCCAGAACTGCGAAAAAAAAGAAAATCGAAGCAACGACGTCAAAGGGAAAGAAATTATTTTGATTAATAACGCGCATGTAAGAAAGTCTAATTTTTTAAATATAATAAATATGAAAAATATAATTATTTTCTAGACCAATTATTCAAGGATGTAAATAAAAGAGATATGTCTTTCAATGATACACGCGTGTTGTAACATTTTTATTATCCCGCTTCTATCATTACATTTCACTCCTTCGAAAATTTAAACTTGCTGATTACTACTTACACTATATCATTTGATACACGCGTTTCCAGTACTACATCCCTACCGTAAATCGGAAATTATATCCTTTTCCAGCTTCGCTAAAGAATCTTACATAGAACAAGGTACAGAAAGAATTAAATAATAAATTGAACACCGTTAAAAAGAATCACACAACCCTAAAGAGAAATGTAGCTAAGGGTCATTCACTTGAAAATGTAAACTAATTCCTGTCCGACTGTCTAGTACGAATTAGACAATGGCAAAACGTTAAGTAACCCACCTGGTGTAGATCAGAAGATCATAAGGTACCGCTTTGTCAATATATCGTATTACTCGGGCCATTTAGAACCAAGTACACAAAGCTCAGTAACATTAATCCAGTCTATCTAAAACAATGAATCCGTAACTGAGAAATATTTAATAACTAAAATGTAGAATTCCCTTTTAAGATTTCGTCTACAAAACGTATATATCCCCGTTGAGCGAAAGCATCCGATTACATCACGGCCCTGCGAATAACATTATATGGAAACACGCTGGGTGATACAACGGTATGAAAAAGAGGAACGATACTACGCTAGCTGTGTATGTTTAATGTAATTCTAGCCAATAATGCACATCCTGGCCTAGGGCAACCTTATGCCCCTCGTGCACTGGGTAAACACAGTAAAGGTGGGGCATAGGTACCAAGCAAGCATCAGGAACAACATAACCCTACTTAAAATGCTCATCGAGGAAGCCGTTATAGTATAAGGTGAAGGACCTCAGTTAGTAAAACGATTTCGATCGAATGAAAAAGTCCGGGGATTGGTAACCTTTCTAAAATGTCCACAGGAAATAACTTGACCCGTAATAACATATTCACAATAAATACCCACGTATGTCTTTCAGCCCATAATGCGTCGAAGAGTTCATCGTTATACGTCACAGTCTACAAGGTTCGAAAGAAGGCAAAGTATTTTCCACGATGTCTCAGAAAGGTATCCAAGTAAACCACAAAGTAATAGCTGTCGCTTAGACTGCGGAGATGTTGGAAAATGGGTACCAGCCATCGAGGGTAGAGATGTTCGGCAGGATAGACTCAGAGACGAAGGATAAGGGTGGTTTGTTGCGTAAGCCGATTAGGGCATCACAGCACTCGCTCCTCTGCCACCGAATGGAAGCGAAGGGATGCTGGTGAGCAGGCAGGAGCCTAGCAAGGACACATTAAAATCGCATCAAATATGTAGAACTATCCCGTTCCCAGGGCTTTGCTTACCGTACCGACAGGGCAAAATGCGCTACAGTCCCTAGGTAAAAAGCTTATATATATGCATACACTCACTTATAGCTATAGCCAAAGAGCCTTTACCTACCTGCATTTCATTTTTCTTTACCAAGTCATTTACATTGGCCTACTGTCTTGTCTAGCGGGCGACTCAAAATAAACTGTACCAACATGTAATTTTGAATTAACGTATTTCCAATCTTTAACAGATACCGTATCCTGCTCTTAAATGAATTCTACAGTCTCGAGGTCTAGGGTATGATTAGCAGTGTGAGAGTCAGCCTTGTTTTTTTTACTGTTCGTAAAAATTTCATCCACCATAAACGTAATATTACGTAACGGACAGATGGTACCAACCTGATGTAAGTAATTAACCTAAACCTCTGCAATATTTAAGGAAGAAATAAGCGTAGGCTTATACGATCGACTTACGTGTACGGTGGAGCCTTTGCATATACGATAAGTACTGAAGCGGAGGCTTTAAAGTTATGGTTTCTTTTCATTTGTTTTTTCCTTCACAGTAGAAGACATATTCGCCGTTGACGGTAAACATAGAAATTACGGTTGATAAGCGTATACGTGTTATGATCGAAGAATATTTACTCATTTTCAAGAAAGCATGTAATTTCGCCTTGAAAATAAGTCCTGAGACGAGGGTACACGAAGGACATATTATTTAAATTATGATTTCCCGGAGTTCTTTTTTAAGTAATGAAAAAGCAATCGAACTACTTATATATGGGGATCACTCTCTATAAGATCGTATATCTGGACAGATATGAATTAAACATATGAATTTTTGATATTCATTAATATACTTTGGGCAAAATTTATTTTATCAAGTAACCACTGTATATTTTATTATCTGCATGTTTTATGATTATGCTTTTGCATTTTAATGTGATTATTTTCTTTTCTAGCGATAATCCACGGTATTAAAACAAAATACTTTATCACGGTCTGAGCAATCACGTAGCCATGTATAATACCGTAAGCCAATGAAATAGTCATGGAAAATCTGTATCGATCCATTCCATCTCACGTTAATTTCACAATTTTCTACGCTACAGTAGAAATTCATATGCATTTTGCAAATGGTAAAACAGGATTGTTCGATTACGAATCCTTGGCTGTATGTCATATTGCAAATTGTACAGAGCGTGTGCACGATTAATAGTGTTTTAAGGTAAAATCCGATAATACGTTAAAAGTATCGAAAATTATTAGAGCAGTTCACGTAATCTTGCCGAACAGATTGACAAATAATAATTGATAATAATTGCGATGATTGTAGACCTGTCGCCGTTCTTTGATCAACGTCTTGAGAGCATCTCGAGTGCACTCGTCCAATTACAGCGTGATTGTCCAGCCTCCGGGAATCCCTCAGGGGTGCAGATTAACCGAGAGAATCGGCTCAGCACATACAGAGAACATATGAGAGAATACAGCAGACGAACCATCCCATACGAAGCCGTCGCTCATATCGCGGAATTATTTACAACTAATATTCGAACGTGCCCGACCACTAATTACCTAATCAGCTCAAAAGATTATAATGGTGCATTCAATTCAGGAGCGTTGAAGAAACCTACGGTTAACATATCACGCGAATAAAAATAATATTAATAATCTAATAGCATATGTGCATTTACTAAAGAAACAAGAGACTTGTTATTTTGCAATTTACCTAGAAGCTAAATTTTTAATCGTTTTTTTAAACACGAATTTTCTGGAACTCCGAAAGTAACTTTAGAGTTAATTAATTTTATGTTGCACAGCTTACTTTTCTCGAACATACAATACAGTGCACTGAGTATGTATGTACTGTATGTAGATATAGGTAAACGTGTGTCGAATAGAATTCTGTAATTTTAGTGCTTTCCACGTCACGGAATAGACAAGAGAGTAGTTTAGCTACCTGACTTCAAGAGGATTGATTAATACATGGTACAGTAGAACACCCCTTGGTGGCAATTGTAGGGTTGAACGTGAAAGGGGTACATATACATCAGTCGAGACACAGTGGTTGAACTTGAAAAGGGGAAAGCGAGTAAGATTAAGGGTGTAAATGATTTTTTCTTTCTTAGTCTCTGTTGGCATGATTGTTGGTATTCCATATAAAAAAATTCCATTAGTAAAGAGTGTGAAGTGTCATTTAATATATGAGATAATTGATAATTATGAAAAACTTCTGCTGATTGAAAGAACATAGTGTTGCGGCATTCAGATAATTCGTGTTGAAGATGAACGAGAATTCAACTACCCTGAAGTCTTCTGGTATTACGAACACATGTCACATAGTGCATTACTATTTTCATATTCTTCTCGAAAATTACAGTTACTATTGCGTCCGTACACAGAGACAGTAGATTCTTATCAGACTTGCAAGGTGTGACACTCTTCCTGGAACAGAAAAGCGTTTCGGCTGGAGAATAAACAGTACTCTAAAAGAATGAATTCTTTGAAACAAGTATTTTTGTATGATTAAATTCTAAAATCGAATATCTAAATATGAATCACTAGTCTGGTATGTACTATCTTCTAATATAGCAAATGTGTTAGAAAATGAACAATTCTATGACTGTATAGTTGCAGTGGAAAAAGTTCTGAAAGCATAGGTAAAAATATTACTTGGTCTGATTATCTAAATGTCAAAGATTGGTGTGTCTATCCCTCTGATTATTCTTTCCTTTTTTCCTGAAAGCTCTGACATATACTCGCCCTCTGCCCTCAGCTCGCGTAGAGGTTCTACTCATCCCTGAATTGCGCATAGGGTAAACGGACACGCGGCAGAGGATCAGGAAGGGAGTCAACCAATGAGAACTTGCGAAGGGTAGCCAACGGGCGGAGCCTGATGGTATACGAGAGTTCGCACGAGCAGCGTCCTGGCAAACGGCGTCTGGCCACCGCCGAGAAAGAAGGTAGGGTTTGTACAGCGAGGCTTAAGTTGAGTTTACATATAAGGTTTGAGAGACGCAACGAATTTATTAGTGAAAGTGACATCGTAGGACATCACTGGCTGGACAAGATGAGTCTTTGAGATCCTTGAAACTCGATGGAGTTCGGATTCTCCTGGTATGAAGAATTCCATTGAGATTGGAGCTGTCATTCGATGAAGAGTTCCACAATCTTCTAGAAAGAGTTTTGAGACTCTTGTGCGATGTTGCACAGCGCCTTGCCAAGAGCGTTCCTCGCCCCAGGACTCAGTTACCTTGGAGGTTACTACAGCGAGGATGTTCATCCCTACAGTGCTGCTTCTACATACATCCCCATTGAAGATCCTTACGCAAGAGCTGCCGAGACTCACGTGTTTCCCTCGTGGCAGCCACATCGTTCGGCGACACCATGTCCTCTGGACTTGTCACTGAAACCACCGCCTGCATCAAGCACTCCGAAGACTGAAGAGAGTTTGGGCGAGGCCATAGAGGTTGATGACGATGATGATCGTAGGAGTAGAGATGAAGTGCAGCGACGACTCGAGAATCCGAGATACATTCATGACGATGACGTGTCGCCAGGAAATGAGGTTGTCGGCTTACATCACAGATCCGTACATCATATATATGATCAGCTGCTGCTCCAAAAGGATCAGAGACACAGCATCCTCGAGGACCACGAAGAGAAATCTAAAATACATCAGGATAACATTAGATTGCAAGAAAGTCCATTGTCTTATGCGAGTACCGAGATACCCCAGATGAACTCGCTCAAACATCATCTTGCTGGACAAAAGATGCCGATGACCAGTCCTACGCGTTTGCAGTCTATGCAGAATTACCATCAACAGCTACTTCTGACTCCTCAGCAGCATCTTCAAGGTATTCACGCTCCAATGACACCACCCAGCACTCCTTCGCCACCTCAATGTCCTCGAAGACGTGCACGAGAAGAAGAAGTCATCTCGCCGTCGACCACTCCTAAACAAACAATCGCAGTAGAGAAACCAGCGCAGCGTCCAAAGAAGAAACATGCCAGGAGATTGAAGTTCGACGAAGACACCAGCAGTCCCGTTTCCGGAACCGTGATCCTTGGTCCAGACGAAGCTGTGGTAACCGGAGACATCGACCCTGCGTTCAACATCGTTGAAGTCACCGAGGAAGCTCGAGCGGAGCTTGCAAAGATAGAGAATCGTCTGGGTCCATATCAGTGCAAGCTCTGTAGACAACTTCACGAAGATGCTTTCCAACTGGCGCAGCATCGCTGCTCCAGGATCGCCCACGTAGAGTACCGCTGTCCCGAGTGTGACAAGAGGTTTTCTTGTCCAGCTAATCTAGCGTCCCACAGAAGATGGCACAAACCCAGACTGCCGAATGGGGAAAATGGCAATGGCAGTCCTGCAACAGAAATCTCCTGCACGAGATGCGATGCTAAGTTCACTAGGCAGGCCGCACTCAGGAAGCACATCTCCAGCCAGCATCTTGAACCCAATTGCAGCAGCGCTCTCAGCCCTCAGGAACACTCTAGCGCATCGCCCAAACTATCTGGTGCATCGAATGCAGTTCCACTTGCAGCCAGTCCACTGCAAACCGAAGTCCCCTGACACCAATTTCCTGCCAGACCGTTGCCTAGAAGACCAGGCCTCTACTGGAGATTTGGGCTTGACCTTATGTAAACTTTCGACCCCTGGATGGCTTTCAGTAATCGTGAGTGCACAATCAAAATTCTATACTCGAGGAGATGTCCTTGACAGCGTCGGGGTCCTGAGGAAGAGATGGTCGTTTTTCATTAATTAAAAATTAACAATTTTAACGTAATCGTACAGCCTCAGCTAATTTGATTCTCAAAAGCTTCACAATTCACTCTATTCTAGTCTGAAAGCTTTGAGTCATTTATCTAATATCTATGAGATAGCTATTTGCCAAAGTAAGATAGAGAAATTATAATGTAGCAAACGCACGAGGTGGTTATGAATTGTCATGTAAAATTTTTGTACAATTGTGAATGGGAATGTCTATCGCGTGGACGGTAGATTTTCGTGTAATATATAGTATATGTAGATAGGCATTGCGGTAGGTCAGTGTTCCATGTAGATATCAATGTGTAGAGGAAAGCATAATGAAATTTCCATCGATAAAAGACCGACAAATTGTGTGTGTCGTGTGTCGGGAGCTCCTGCGAATAATCTAGTCTGCATAATTAATTAATACGTTAGAATTAGATTATGTCATCCCTATCTTTCTTTCTTTTTATCTATCCTTTGGGAATTTTAGTCTCACGACCGCAATCGATCTTGCATGATCATTGCCATACAGCTGTAATATCAAAGATAGTTAAGTGAATCCAAATGTCCTCTAGTCAT
The DNA here is from genome assembly GCA_030142375.1 of Calameuta pallipes. Lineage (NCBI taxonomy): Eukaryota > Metazoa > Arthropoda > Insecta > Hymenoptera > Cephidae > Calameuta > Calameuta pallipes. The sequence continues at coordinate 915,558 of JARQSW010000067.1, forward strand.
AGAAATTGCCACTATTCTAGTCACTGATATCAAATCAATTATATGATTATAGTTGTCGCACACAAAGTGGATTTCCGTTTATGAAAAATAGTATTAATTAATTTTATGCGAACGGACCATATGAAGTAAAAAGAGCATTTATAATGTTTCAATGATCTCTAGTCAAATGCATTCACGAATCTAGTCAGGATTAAAGATATAGTCTGTAATTAATTATATAGAATTCTGGATAATGAGTCTGTGGAAATTTATCAGTCTAGTCATTACGATATCAAATCAATGATAATTTAAGTTATTACAGTTTGCTTAATGATTTTCATGACTTCTAGTCGAAGGAGTATAATTTGCAGTTGCGACTGCCATTGAATCTTTTTTATCTCGTAGGCAGTTTATCTAGTCGAATTGTATTTATTTGTAGATTTCTTTATACTGGAGTGCAATTTTTCTTTGCGGTTATGTTTTATTTTTGCATTATTCTTCATTCTATTTGTTTAGAATGAAAGAGTATCGTCTAGTCCAAAGAATAGATTATAAGTCATTAAGCTCGGTCAGTCATCACTTAAGATTTAATACAAAAATACATTGTTATTGTATAAACATATATCTAGTCAATGGTACATTCTAGTCACTGATTATACAAGTCTTCTGATATCATGAGATGAACAAAAATGCGTGTGCTTATTAAGTTTAGTTTTCTAAACTTTTTCAATTGCAAACGTAGATTTGTCTATTTTTTGAGAAATCAGAAGACAGTAAGTAAGAGTCAAAGGAATCTAGTCAAGAATATAAAAATACATTGAAAAAAGTTAAAGTCATCTGTAAACGAATTACAAAAAATCTATTATAAAAAGTAAAAAATATTTAAGGTATTTTAAAGTATGAATAGAGCAAAGAACAGATTTCTAGTCTACTAATTATTTTATCAAAGATTTAATCTAGTCAGCAACAAATTTATCGAGTGGGACTTCGGGAAGAATGCAATTTTAATTTAAGTTTTAATATTTTTTATTTAATTATTAAACTAACGAAAACCATTCTCCTGCTACTGATAAAGAATCTAACTAATGTAAAGCAATAGTCTCCTTTCTGTAGTTTCCTTTTTAGAAGTCATTTTTAATTTAGTTCAATTATAATCTACCTATGATAACAATAAATATCAGTCCAAAATGGCATTAATCTCTATGATAGTTAATAACTATATCATTAAGGTACTATAAAGATCATAATGCGTATATAATATACTGACCTACCGATTACGTAGCCATAATTAACTTTAATCCATTTAGTGTACATGCAATGGTCAAGAAGCTTATCACCTTTCTAAAATCTGACAATTCTTCTGATGAATTAAAAAAATCTTTATCGTCCATGTACGTGATAAGCAATAAAAGAGAAGTTATCGACCTGCAATCAGTATTAAGCATAATTATTGTACATGTAATTGTGAATAAACAATAGGTACACTTAGACATTAAAATTGGTTTAATTTCATGCAGACTATAAATTAAGTTCGAATTTACCACAGTTCTATGTACATACATATAGTATGCTAGCCGTATATATAATTCTATGTATAAATGTACCATACAGGTCATAATTTTCTATGTACTGAAGCTTTATTTCGAAATTTTAGATTATCACTAATTGTACGATTGGTTAAGAATTAATTGAAAAATTTAGTCCTTTAAGCACTTGCTGTTCATATCTGTACATAAATGTTTGATTACTCAAATACACGTATCTCGACAATGAATCTGTATTATTTATCTTGAATGATCCTATCCCCTTTGATAGAAAATTAAAAGTGCTCAGAAAAGAAAGTACTTGGGGGTTATTATGTAACGGTGAAAGGGAATCACGGTGAGCAACCACCTTACATATAAAACCCGGCAAGTACTTAACTACGTTCAGCTTATTTAAGTATCGTGAAGACTGATTCCATGGTGCATTGTCCAGAGATGATGCCATCCCATATTACTTCTGTGTCACCATAATGCCCCCATGGAACCCATAGATGGGGGATTGCTAGCCCTGTAATCTTCGTGAAACCTTTGTGCCACATGGATAAAGAGATATGTCGCACCCTCCTGGGAAGATTTCTTTAAATCTGAAAAATCAATTTTTTTCTTTGAAAAATTGAAATATCCGTTATATAATACTTTTTGGAATATTTACAAATAATTACCTGATAGATTCTGTGACTTTAATGAATAATAAAAAATATTTTTTTTTAAGTCAAGAAGTATTCCAGACTACATTGACATTTTTTTTTATACTACCGAGAGAAAGGAATTCTATTGGTATTACATTTTTGGTATCCTGTACTATATAGGTACGTCCGATCAAGGCCTTTTCTTAGCGGCGTCGCGACGCTCGACAAAGGCATCGGGAATCTACTTAGTCCCGGGGGGCTTTACGTTCTGCTCCCGTGGGAAGCTGAGCGCCACTATCCTATCCCTGACGCGGCCGCCACTAGAAAAAGCAATTTCTCAATTTTCCCCGACTTTGTCATCTTCGCTTTGCTATTCGCCAGCGAAATAGAATTTTCGAGTCAAGTGGCGAAACTTTGAGAGTTTTATATTCTCATCTCGCTCTTTTTTTATATCATCGTCATTCTCACCTTCCTCCTCGCTCAACTTACAAACTGAAAGAGCCTTATCAAAATATCCTAAAAGAATTTCACGAGCGTTCTATCATAAATCAAAATACTTAACGAAATTCCAAGATCTTACGGAATTGAATTTATCCCATTGATCATCCAACAGTATTTCAGCGTGAATAAAGGGACCCCATGGTAACAGAGATCAGACACAGGACAAAAGGGTGTCACTAATAACTCTACAGACGAGTAGACAGGAAATCTGCGTGAATCACATAATTGTTTCGAACGTTATCCAGCCCCAGTTCTACTGACACGTCCTTCCGACCCCTAAAAGCATCCCCTATTTGCCCGGATGGAGAAGATCGTCATAGAATGATCACATAACTATCTGGGGACATAGCGCGACTGGTATACTATATAAACCCAGTAAAATGTCAGGGTGTTTTAAAAGATTTCCTGTTCCCACAACGTGAACGTATAAGAATAGAAAAATGGATGAATCAAGTTGATTGAGTTTTTCAAAAAATATTTTTTTAATATTAAACATGACTTATTTAAAAATAATATTCAAATGGATATGCCTCAGGTAAATCTGGTATGCAGAGAGTTCAACATTTTGAGATTTTCTTACAATAGGTTACACCCATGATCCTGGTGAAGAGACGACGAAAAGGATAATGGTTAAGTGTAAAGTAAGGAAGAGCATGTGGTATTTGAGAGATGGATAAACAGACTCAGAGCTTTTATCACTCAGCAAACAATGAACGCTTCGGGTACCACGTGTAGACAGAATGGACACGGTTGACCACAATATCCCTCTGATCGCAGGAACACGGCAAATATCTTGAGGATAATAACTATAAAAGCTTTGGGAAAGCACGTCTTATCGTCTTGTCGCAAAGATTCGCCATAGTGGAACCGAACGTCTGTTCATAAGGAGACTTCGTCGTGTGAACTCTTTCATAGAGATGACCCAACTTTACTTCTTTTTTTACTTATTTTAGATTTTCACTTGAGGCTTCCATCTTGGCAATGTATATCTATTTGTGAATTTCTCGAATAATATCTTCTGGCTTTAACCTCGAATACTGTTGCACAATTTTGGAGTAAGGTCAGAAAATTACTTGTAGATCAACTCCTGAGGAAGACTTCACGCGTCACCAAGCCCTTTTCACAGTTACTCCCTGAATCTACGGATCAGAGGATTCCAAGCAATCTTTTCTCTCCACATGGATTCCTTGTATACAATAACCATAGTGTCCTGATGACAGCTAAATAAAAAGGATTAAAATGAATATAAGAACTATGTCTATCTTTACATTGTATTAAGGTAAAAAACGATCTTCCTTATTTTATCAGGTATGTAATTTCTTTAGATGAATATCTTGCATACCTTTATACCATAGATAAAACAGTGCCAGTAGGTGTTCTCCAGCTTCTTCCTGTACCATCGTCCGGAATTCAATCATTGTATCCAGGCAATCAAGATGCCGCACATGTCACAGGAAGAACGTGTCTCCTGAAGAAGGGCCCGAGCATCCTTAAGCTTAATAGAAAAATGCCTTAAGGTCTGCACGGCAAATACCATCCAGCATCATCCAGCCAATCTGATGTCTATACTACGGTACTGTAGTACATTTTGAGCATGGGAAATCCCATACGGTTTATCAGACACTGCAACTGTCTGGCTTTTATCACAGGTAGTAATTACTATGATGCTTTCTTCTCGCTGTGCCAAGCATCATTGATTCACAGTTCCGTCCCAAGAGACACGTTCGCTTCAAAAAGAGGGTATAATTATTTTCTTTATGGAGGATGAATTAGAGAAATGTATTTCAATCTGGTAGGATCGCATTCACCGAGGGATTAGCCATGGAAAAGTATCTTATAAGTTGTAAGTCTACCTCAAATGCGTCTCGCAGTATCTAATTCCCTGCGTTCTTTGATATCGTAGTCCTTTATGAGGATCCCTGTACAAAGAAAGAAATACATATTACAGTAATCTTCAATACGAATTTGGATGCGTCTCACAGTTAATATTCCTCGGTGCTCTCTATTAGCCAATCTACTTGTATGGAAATTGAAAAAAGAAAAAAATATTATATTTCTTCAGATTTCTATATCCCTTATAGAGCAGATGATCAAGTAAAAAATTCGTTCTGAGAATCATTTTTCAGAATAAATGAAAATTGTCTCAGGTACGTCTTCGCTTTGATCATAGAAACTTTGAGTAAAATCACTGATACATTTCTTTCCATTTTATACGTCAGTGTATCGGATACTTTAATAGTAGACAGGGTGACCCTTATTTCCTCTGCGGATATGGAAACTTGACAAACGGGGAGACTCGTCTTCTCGATTCGTTACTCGTTTTGCGTTTCCGTCCAAGTGGACATCGGACAGACCTGCTGCTGTACTGATTTACCTTCAAAGGAAACCACAGGCGACACGAATGGTCAGTTTGTCTAATGATGTGGTTGAGCTTTCGAATGATTTTATGAAGGAAATACAATTTGTATTATTTGAAAATATTTTTTTTTTTTTGTTTCGCTTGTGAAGTGTATTGTTTTTGGATAAATTCAAAATTTTCATGGACAAATATGTGCGTTTACTATAGAGATATCACTCGAGACAAAATTACAGATATTCAACAAGATTGATAATTTTTTAATAAATAATATATTGCGTCCCTCTCGCATTTATTTGTGCGTTATCCTTATCAAATTCTGCGACCAAAGATAATCCTGTTTCTCGGCTGTATGAATTCTGAGCTCTCTATCTCGGAATCCGACAAGGAGAATAACGAAGGAGTTGAGAGGTCTGCAATCTGCTCTTCCTCGCTGGACCATTGTGATGCTTTGGATGGATCCGTGATGCTGTAGGAACTCTTAATGGTTTTTGTACTGCGCTCAGAGGAGCATTGTACCTATAAAAAGAAATATAATCCATAATTACATCAAAGAGAAGTACCAGTATATCTTTTGATATGAAAAATTGATAATATTACCTTCTTATCTTTTTGAGATTTCTTTTTGGATTTTCTATGCTTCGTATTTTCTCTTAGTAAGATGCAAGCATTTTTTTGTCTCGCTCGAGCTTTCGCCCTCCTCTCGCACATTATTAATTTTTCTGTAAAAGTTTCCACTGCCTTTTCCAATTTTTTACTCAAAAAAACATCAGAGTCATCATCCGAGTCAGATACTGGGAAGTCATTACGCTTCGCAGAATTATTTTTCGTTTCCAAATCTATCTTTTCTTTGTTATCCGACATGTCATCGTTTTGCGAATTACGATGGAGATCATTTTTTGAGAAATCCGTCAAAACACCAGAATCCACGGATTCTACCAAATTCAGTTTGGACGTTTTCCAAGGCAATATGACCGGTGATTTATCGTAATCCGAATAGTTGGATAAATTATTTATCGACTTTGTCGAAATTGAATTGTCAATGCCTATCGGTAACTGGCTAACTTTTTTGGAATTTTGAAAAAGTAACTCTCTTCTATGAAAATAATTTCTACGTAAAATATTACTTTCGTTACTTTCTCCATCGCATAACGAATACCGTTGCTCCAGACTCGTCGTTCTAGTGATATTATCAAAATTCTTCGACGAGACTAAATCCAAATTTGAATATGGTCTCGAGCATATTTGTGTGTCATTGGAATAAACCGTGACATAATCATCCATTCTGCTAGCGGATCTTGAATTTCTTAGCTTCTCCCTAGGCAGGTTAAAAATATCATCCGCTTTCGAGGAGTCCTCTGACTTTACGCGCATATCAAGATTCAAAGCTGAGTCTCTTGCGCAGTCCGGAGCTTTTTCATTGACAGCCCGAGTGCCAAAATTGTCATCAAATTCAAAAGATGAGAGAGACGAACGAACTCCTACGTCATTAGCTCTGCAATAGAAGCTCTCTTCAAAGTCCCGATCAATCCGTCTTTTAATGTCATCGAGTAATCGAGCTTCCGTGACCTTTGACTCTGAAACCATTTTATAATAATTTTCCTGCCTCACTGATAACACATCTTTTCTCGATCCAGATCTACTAGATCGAATTGTCCATTGATCCTCCAGCAAAACACTTTCGGCAGTCAAATATTGTTTTTCTGGAATTTTTACATTTTTTGGAACATCTTCAATGTTTACATAAGACGAATTGTCATCGATGTTAATGACAGTGTCGTCATCCTGTACATTCAAAAGTTCCTTGGACGATAAAATGTCGTTATCCTTTGAAATAAAATTTTTAGATTTGTATCTTCTAGTACTTCTCGATCTGGATCTTCTTTTGTACTTTTCTTGATATTTTTGAATTTTATATTCATTGTAAACTTTTTTCCTCAGCCGTGACTTCGCATGAATTTTACTGTTATCTTGGTCCACGAGGTCGCTATCATTCGAAGTTTTAGTAATCTGTCGATAATGATTCATCGACCCATGCAGTGGAATTTTGGACGTTTCCAAAGAGTCTTCCACTTCCTGTAACTTCGTAACGGATGAACCTAAGACAAATGGATCATTGATCTTCTCGCATACGGTTATTTCATTCGAGATGAAATCATCAGCCTTTCTACGAAGATCTGCTTCCAGATCTTGAGTTTTTTTCATATTTTCAAGGCACTGCTTAGAAACTCTACGCTCGCGTTTAATCATTATAGAATCATCCGTGCCTCTGGGATGATTCAGTGACGTCTCGTTATTTTGACAGGTGCAAGATTGTTTCTTATGACTTTTTTCATTTTTACGAATCGAACGATCCCCTCCCAACTTCAGATCATTGATTCTGTAATGATTCTTACTGAGTTCATGTTTCCGGTGATCGTGTACAGCGCCCTTCAGTCCGAGCGCGACTCCCTCATAGTGATGACTTTTTGTAGCTGAATCCAATCGAGACTGAAATTTGTATTCGTGGGACAAATCAATCGAATCTTGTAAGAATTCAGCGCCCTCGTTTCTCTGAGATAACTCTTCCTGTTTGCTCGATGATAAGAGGCATTTGTTCACTGAGCCATTATTTTCCGCCAAAATATTATTGCACAGTGGATAGGGATATTTAACGTCAGAAATCTCCGAAGAACGATCATCTTCGTGAACCCCTTGATAAACGGTACAATGACGAGTCCTGGAAGATTTTCGTGGTTCTGCGACTTCCAGCCATATTTTTATATTTTTAATAGCGCAGTCGACTTGAGAAACGATATTATAATTTTCACGAATTTTATTGGATCTACCATGTAATCCAATGGAGAAAACTTTTGGTTTCTCCGGTACGCATTTTGAAAATGGCTTTCTCGAAGCTGGTGCCAGATTTTCCTCCTTTTGAAGATTCCCGCGAAAATATCTCGTTAGAAATTCAGGACACCAATTACGTCTAACACGTATTTTCGTTACGAATGTATCAGCTTGTTGGAAATCGCTCTTCAGCCTTTCGATTATAAGGGGCTTTGTTAAAGTGGATCTAGATTTTTTTGTTGGCGATCTATGACGCTTCTCCTGATTAATTCCATCAGAATTTAATATCCTCCCTAAAGAGATTGACGATTTTTCAAATTCTTCCTGAGTAACTTTAGTGCAAGGTTGAGAAAGGTTATGGGATAATTTTGACTCTTCTTCCTCTTTGCTCTTCATAGTATTAATATCTTTGCGTGGTGACTTTGATTTCACATGTACAAGATCACCAATATCTAAATTGGTCCAGGGTAACGGAGAATTTTTAGGTAAACAAGATATGGCTTCCCTTAAGTTAACCTTGATGTTTCTATTCTTAAAAATATTCTTATCCTGAAGACCAAATGACTCATCTTGATTCTGAGTGGCGGCCAAGAAAAATGAATCAGAAGACTTGCCAGTTGGTCCTGCAAAACTGACTCTCCTCGCGGATCGATTCTGATTCGAATTCATAGCGAGATACGATTATTAAATCGTTTGAAACTCAGCGATTTTGTATCGAATTGACATTAACGCGAGTCTCCATTCCGGAGGTTAATTCTCGGGAAGAGACAATCATTTCGGGTTGAAGTAGGCTTACATGAAAGTCGATTATTTTTCAACAATATTAATAATATAAACTGCATATTCACTGATAACCACTTCAAAGTTAAATTTACAAATTTTGTATATCCAATATCTTTTTAATGAAGCATTTTATTAAAAAGCCATCTTCAATTACTTCTACGGAATAATATCTCTATTGATCTTCAAAGATCGGAGGACGCGAATGCAAGGCGAACAATGGTCATATGTTCGGATATTAAGATCACGACAGATAAGGTAATAGCAAACTAGGAAACTGACGATGGACCATCGTCAATAAGGTAGACAGGTACTAGTAAAGGTTAGTCATGCATAACGGAATTTCTCATCACATCGCAAAGGTAGTTAGTCCAGGCATTTAATATACGTCACCACGTGGCAGCTTTCCGCTCTGTTTGATGCTATTCGACGTGCCGTCATAGCACATAATTATATATGGTGCGCTTCACAAATAACATTACAAATATCTGCTGTGATTTTTTACCATGTTTTCTAAAAGCTCGCAGAGTGTCGTGGCTGACGTAATAATCCTTATTGCTGTATATCTTCATGCACTCTAACCTCTATATCCAAATTCGACAGGTCAATCGACGTACGTGTCACACTATTAAGCCTCGTTAATTCACATAGTAGTGCCGTTTTTCCAGCTAAACTGTCCGAGATTAACTTACAAGATTGGAAGGTGCTTTTGCACGGGCTGTGAACCACGAACCGGCTCGCGAGGCATGATGAACGGTTTCGTGTTCGGTTTGTTGCTTTGCGCCCTCCTGCCTCCTTTAGCCCTCCTCTAGCCGCCCTTCCTCAAGCTAACCCTCAGTTCCCTTTCAACGCTTTTAACGCAGTGCTTCCTCTTTCCAGGCACTTGTTGCATGCCTTCGCCTCGAAATTGGTCACGGTTCAATTTCATGCCTCTGCAAGTAGAGATATACAATGTTAGATACTTATTTGGAATCCGTATATATTTATTGATCGTTACGATTAGTCTGGTGAATGGGGTTACTCGATTGAGTGATAAAAAGAATCATTAGTTTCATAAGAATATTTCTTTTCTTTAGCGACATCTATTGCTTTTCTTTAGCTGACGGACAGTCGCTTGACTAGGGAATTGTTTTCGTAACTGACGCCTGCATAGATGGCGACACCGTAGACTAGTATATTATATGCCGTTTTGGGACATATGAGAAATGTTGCAACGTAGATCTGGCGTCGCGCGCGTTATAAAATTATTAAGGTAAATACCGGATTGCATGTAACTCTTGAGATTGAATTCGATTAATGCACAATCTGGGTTGCATTACTCGTACGCGCGACTCGCTATCGTTCGACTGATTTTTAATTGCTTTCGCTTGGCGCCCGTTATCGCGCACCGTCGCGCACGCTTTTCCTCGTATAACAGTGGGAGGACATTTCTTCTTCTTCTTGATCCTCGTCTTCGTGTCCTCGCGGCGGGAAAACGCGCTATGGAAACTCGAGTAAACCGATGTTAGCCGAGTTCCTAACAAGAATTCATTTGCATATGTCGTTTCATTTTGCACGGAATACGGAATTCTTTGAGACTTTTATACGTGGAATCAGTTTTAACATAGTGGCTGACAGAGAGACAGAGAGGGAATACTTTTTCCTCGTGTATTAAATAGACGATCTGACTCCTATTATTGTTTTTCTCTTCAAGATTCTTCGTATTGAACTAGAGGTACCTATTTATATGTATATTTTTAGCTAACTCGACTGACACACCTTATAGAAAGTAATTTTTTTCACTTACCTTTTTCCCTCCAGAATTCTCCATACTCATAGGCTATGCTACTTTCGATTCATGCATTTTTCACAAAGGCAATTTTCACCAAAGCGCAACCACAAATTTAAGGAAATTTGAGTAAAGCGATAGTTTCTTTCCAAGGCAAATACTTGAGTATTACAAAAAATACCGTGTAGAGTCAATGATTTTCTGTGCTTTCAACTGGATTGCTTTTCAATATTTCCTCGACGCGCATGTACTGTGATCTCTTATTTCCACGTAGAACAACGAATAACTTAGTAGACGACTATGGTAATACGTTTCTCAGTAATCCGTTCTCGTTTTCCCCATGAATATTGCATGGGAGTGATACCGTGTCTGCAAACACTTATGGCGATTGTGCGATATGTCACCAAGAATCATTTAGGGTTTCGCCATGATCATAACTCCTAGTCCAAAAAAAAAATCATAATTTCACGCATGGAGTTTGCTTTGCTATAGATTCAAGAATTTCATGCAAGTTTGTCGTCCGCTTTGAATAAGGGAATTCAAAACTTTTTCACTGTGTTTTTGCACGGTCTCTCTCTTCAATGAAATAAAAGCAAAACTTGCTGGAATCAAGCAGAACCTGCATTCCCATAAATCAACCAATCAAAATGCTCCCACGTGCTGGCACTGTGACAAAAATTACTTCAATGAGAGTGCGACCCCAAAACTGCATTGTAATGCTCGGAGTGCGTGGGGAGATGACTGGCATAATGTAACGTTTGAATGAAGTGGACGACGCTCGGGGCGTCGACTATGGGAGCGTCCCGACGCTTCGCACTCCATGGGGTTACTTTATCCATCAGGGGGAGAATAACTATTTTTATTTTACACACCAGCTCCATGGTCCATTAGTCACTGTTATTATTCCACATTTATATTATTTTAATGGTCCCCTTAAATCCTGCCCTTTCCACTCCACCGTATAGATGTACATTGTGAAAAATATCAACCTAACCTGACCTAAAATTTTTTTTTTAAATATTAAAAACATACTTCCGTTGAAATACAAATTTAACGAAAATATGTAAATTTACCCCAAAAATCTCTATATATTCCAAAGTACAGAATATTGGAATAAATTAGCAAAATGTCTAATCGCGTCCAATTAACTAGTAATAAACAGTGAAGTCAGTAAGCTCGTAAAATTATTCGAGCACCCGTTGGCCATTCAGATAAGACATCGAGCAATGTCAATTACAGGAGTACAGAAGGGTAGCCGGATAATCAGTGGCCCACATAACACTTAAAATCCCACTTAAATCACACTTAAGTCATACTCGGTGCCATACTAGTAGCATAAGCTAGACGGCAGCGCACCAGGCGGTAATTACTAATTATTACGATGTAATTGTTTGACATTATGCCGCGGTTCCCCACGTAATCTGCATGCAAGGGCGGACTACATTATTCGCACTTATATTTCTCACTCGAGTCCTAAGCCCTTATCTAGGAAGTGGCTCAGAGTCGCTTAACGTAAACTCCCAGCAAAACAAGAGTGACTTTACGTGTGTACACGCGTTAACGAATCGCAAAACGCAATCGGACGATTATACAGCATTTTCTTTTCCACATCCCATAAAACTTTCTACATTCTCTATGCGCTTTAATCCTTCTTTAGTAAATTAGTGCGTTAGAACTAGGCCGAGTAGATTATTTGTGTCTGTAATCAGACTTTGAAATTTTTAATCAGTGTTATATATCAGCGCGTGTGTATAGAGTAATAATGAAGAGCGAGAAGAAAAAGAAAGACAGAGGATATTTTCAATTACAAGAATCCCTATTATTTTGACGGGGGCCATTTGTGGCATTCTTCAGTCTTCCTGGTGCTCCATGGGTTCCCATACTCCCGAACACTCCTGTGGGAACGTACCCCATGGATATATCTGCGGCGGTGCGCTTCTAATTCCTATGGGAAATATCTGCGTTCCGTACAACAGATCGTCATCGGGGCTTCATGGCGTGCAAATTGGTTTACATGGCGGACGCATTGCTCCATTCTATGTATGGTGCACCGTGCCGTGAAATATGATCGTCGGCAGCTCGCTTTAAAGATAAATGAAACCATTCGTAAACAGTGATACATATACGTATGACATAATTTAATTATTATTTGATGTCGCGGTTAGACATAGATTTATAGTAATAATAATTCTCCCATACGATATATAGATATACCCATGAAAATTTACCGTGTACATACCATGCACTACTACGTATATATAAATATATATATATATAATTTTATAAAAACGAACGCTGTTATATTACACTTATTTAATTATTCTAATAATTAATTAATATTTTTCACAGTTGTCCATTTTTTATTGATAGAATTTAACTGCTCGCTGAAAATACTATTACATCCTAAGACACGTGTCATGTATTCTGTAGTCATAACTAACGATAATAAAGTACCATTAGAATATTACATTATCTCATAGGAGAGAGTCGATGGTACTATGTCCTTAACCCTTTTCATACAAACGTTACTCTCCCATGGGTCTCCTTTACTGGTCATGGGACCGTGTCTACGCCAATGGCAAGACTCATTATCTACGAAACTTCCAATCGGCGTGTGACTTTCCCTTGGGACGGACTGGATCACCGTATTATATTCTATGGTGTTTTGATGTTGAGGGTGTATCATGGGAACGGTACATACTAGACGGATCAGCGTGTACACAATGTGTTTGGGAAGTAGAAAATTCGCGATTGGCCACGTGGCTGAACACGTGTCCTGGCCAGTCTGCAACTGGATTACTAAAAGCTCTCATGTGCTTTCAGAAGCTCAGCGATTAGAAACTTGTACGCAACGTGTCAGAAGGGTACTGTAATTTTTATTATTTTAAATAATAATTTTGTTATTTATAAAAATTAAATTTTTTAAATATATTCTGCAAAATCGAAATTTTTCTATTCGCCGTCCGATCTCATTTGCCGGAGTGGTATAATCAAATCCGTGACTCGCCATGGGAGTTTTTATGCAACGATCCGGAATCGACGCGAAGTATAAAAAAAAAAACTTCAAAGGAACCGTATGGATCTCAGTGGGTTTTAACGTGATGCAAAATGTACATAGCCGCACGCACGTGCACGCAATACCAGAGAAAATGGTGTACCGTGACAAGACATGGCACACAGTGACTGACTGAGTCATACGTCCTGTACGTATATTTTATGGCGCATAGCCACGAGTCTACAAACGTATATCGTATATACTCTTATGGCTATCCCCATAAGCAAACAGAACCATGTGAATTTACAACGAAAAGAGACATTGCTGCCTATACTCCTCCCTATTAGGGCTTCGGTGTTTGATCAGATTGACTGCATACCCGGCCGACTCGACTGGCTCGACGGTACAAGAGTTAATTAAAAAGGGGGCCAAACTTTATTTAATTACAGTTGGCAAAGGTTCTCTCGGCACTTCTTTACAAATTTCCCATTTTCACCCTCCAGCTCGAGTACGGTTACATGGAGAACGATGGTATACAGGGTTATTCAGTTAAAGGGTACCAGTTACGTATGATCGTTATAATTAATAAAAAAACATTAATTTACTCATAATTTATTAGCTCATTCAAAATTATTATAAAAATTATCCAACAACTATGAACATTATGGCTTTTACGTATACGTATAGATCCTGAGGATTTTTTCATCCCCCCCCCCCCCAAAGTGGGCGTCGACGGCGTCGAAGAATAAAATTACAGGAAGAAATAAAAAAGACACGGAGAATGAAAGGAAAGTCTGGGGAGAGAAAAAGAGAGTGAGGGGGAAAAGGAGGAGAAGAATAAAAAAAAATACGTAGCATTACGACACGCGACCGCGTTTCGTTTCCCCGCGGGGTATCCGGCGAATGACAATGGTGTGAATCAACGGGTCGCGTGCCCCCGTAATAAAAGCTGTAAATTCGGTCCTGTGCAACCCTCCGAATTCTACGTGTCTCTACCACCCTTCTTGGAAATGTGCAGGACCGACGAGTTAGTTCCCTATTTCTGTCTCTTTCGAGTTCCTACGACTTCAGTCCGATTCCTATGGATAGAAAAGTCTTGTTGAATCGTATGTGAAAATTTCATTTGATTTCACGACGTCTCGCCGTGTACAGACGTGAATTTGATTTTCGGCAGATACTTCATTGGAGAAGAAAATTTAATGGCAGAATAAAAGTGTATACTGCTGAAGTAAAGTTCAGGACTAAATAATGGCGAAATTACGTAATGGCGATAATACCGCCATTATTAACGTCATGGGGTAGATAACGACTAAAGTAAGTGGTACCTGCCGGTCTCACCGTGAGTCACCATAGATTTTTAAGGGGAAATATTCAGAAACATTGGGGGTTGGCTTATCGATTAAATAGTCATTCTGTTTACAGGTAATGACTAGACTCGACAGTGTCAAATTTCAAATGACAAAAAATACGTGCAATCAATCTAGCAATTGGACGGTTTAAAAAATGTATACCTATTCAATTTTTTTAGCCCACTTAAACAATTTTATACGGATACGCCATTTCTAAGTACTTCGTACACCTTTAACTGTTTCCGTAAAGGAAACACCTAGTAACCAATAATCTACAAGCGTAACCAAAGTTACATTGAAAATTGTAGCCCTGGGCAATTACAGGAGACACGTGCCTGATTTACTGTCTAGCTCAGTAGGCGTGTTACGTCTACAGTCTCCGACGTACAGTAAGCATTTTCACTTATATCCAACCCCTGATACACAACAATTCCAAAGCATGTGCGACAAACAAATCCACGTTACACGCCCACAATTACTCGAGTCGTTCAAGCAGGAAGTTGCTGCACGAAGGGAGAAGACGAAATAGACAGTAGCCAAAAAGGGTCTGGTCAAAGACTAGCATGTCAACTGCAGAGACCGTAGAGTAATATAAGAAAGTCACCCCCGGTGTTACGGTAGCTTGTGTGTGTGAGAGAGAGAGAGAGAGAAAATTTAGCCCCAGGGTCAAGAAGAAAAAAAAAGGACTATACACAAACTAAGAAATCAAGGCTACTCGACCATGACTGAGTACAGACGCGATACTGTGATTCCGTGTGTATGGCGCGAAATTGCCGGTTACTTCGAAATAACTTCGTTAATACGGAAGAGAATGAGATGGGGACGCTGAAGCAGGAGTCGAGGTCGTGTCTGCTATTAACCCTGTTACGTAGCTGCGCTGCTTATTCGCTATATTAAATATCGAGCAACTCTGATAGCTAGACTGAATTCAACGACGGTTGACACTCGTAATTCGGGTTATGTACGTGTTAATTTCTGTATTCATGAGGGGCTGGTAAAGGGGTTAGCTGAAATACCCGCCCGTCGGAAGCGCCGTGTTGTCTCTGAATGGCGAGGCTAATACTGCGACGTAATCCGTTTACGCAAACGCACTGGCAAGTACAGCCTATATACGGAGGAGGAAGCCGTGTGGCGAAAATGGCGAGTGACACTGGAGAGTAAGCACAGCCCGAACCGGAAGTTGTTCCAATGAGTGGGGGTTGGTAGAGACGGTCATCCGGTCTGATGGAAAAGTCCGAAAAATTATTCAAATGTATACATATATATGTATACATGGATTACAATAACGATAACAATTTAAAATACGAAAATGGTCAACGACAGTACAAATCTTTTTGAGGTTATATTGTTCAGGGTTATCCTATTCATAGGTCCCTGTGGTCCTTTGAGAACCTTATGCAGTCATGGCGAAGACTAATAATCTCTCACTTAAAACGAAAAGAGAGGAACTGAGTTTTCAAATCAAGATTCGGTCCTAACCAAGTGTATACGAATGGACACGAGTAGGTACGAAAAGACCCGACAGGATAATCTGTACAGTGAAAGCAAACCGCCCACAAGGACATGCCTTTCGAGGGCCCTTTACAGTTCTTAGTTGGCTTGACCCTGAATTTATAAAGAATATATATGTATATATGGGAACCCTTATTTTCTGTCCTTCAGTAAACACAAAGATTCCTATTGTCCAGGGTGGCACATAGCTACATAGATATATAACCAGATACATACCTGATCAAAGGAACTTCTTAACCTCAAAATAATCTGGATGATCGCGAACGCCATAGTAAATTCTTTCGTTCTATTCGTATGCCCGGGGAAGAAATATCTGAAAAGGTAAAAATACGTGTCCGATGCTTGATCCTTCGTATAACAAAATGAATCCCAAATAAATCTCTTGCCTCGTACACGTCCTATTAGCGTTGTCGTCTGCTTCCCCGTGGACAGCGTGCAGAAGTCAACCCCCATTAGAAGACATTTCGGAGCAGATTGCAGGTTTGCCATTCATGGCGGCTGGGCTCTTTATTCTTTATTTTCTTTGGATTCCCATTGACACGACGAGTACAATGCCTGCAGGCACAAGGAATAGCCCTCTAATGAGCGCGTGCCGCTGACAGAAATATATACTGCTTTTACATAGGCATTATTATTATTGTCATTAATATTATTATTATTCACAATATTTTACAGCTATACATACCTATACTCTGGACGTCTTAACGTCTCAATTACTCTGAACAGTCTCACCTGTTACCTGTGTACAATTTAAGACTTAATTACTTCTCTGAGTCGGTTATCCCGTTTAATTTTTTTCAGGAATTTCTAACGGTTTTTTTTTGAAATGCCATGAGTTAGGTTAATCATTACGAAGCACCTGTAACCAGTCGTTATTGGTACTGGATAACATAGGGTCGAGTGTACCTAGTCCAGTAGGTACTCGACAAATGGCTAAGCGTTATTATATGTGAATCACCAATCAACCGTCAGTTTTCGAAGGGTAGTTGGACAGCGCGAGCCAATTAAATGGTCGTAATTCTCCCACGTACGCGAGTCCCCGTTATTCACGCACACGCATTAAGTAGATCGCGCCCCTGATAATGAGTGTCGGGGGTGTCGCCCGAGGGGGGGACTAAAAGACCCCCAGTAGACCCACTCGTCAATTCATTCAGTAATGTACGTGTGGGAATCTCGCGGTTGCCATCTATCGGCATTTCATTCTGATTGGTGGAAAGGAGGAGCGTTGCTATTGGCTGAATTTGAATTTTGAACTCGATGGTTTGTAACCGGCTAAAAGACTGTTGCAATGGGTTAACGGATATGACGTATCGATTAGCAATGTACTCTATTGACCCTCTGATGAAGGGTGACTACCGAAGAGGTCAAAGTAAATGAGTGTGTAACGTATCGATATTTCTAATTGATTAGATTAAAATGGACGACCGTTATTTTTGGCGGATTCAAATATTTTTTCGGGTAAATCAATTAATAGCTTTATCAGTGTGGGTTGTAGATATATACAGTAGGGAGAATTTAGACGCCAGGCGTGGCGACGGTTTTATTAGAACTGTCATATGGATATATGTTTATCTATACTGTGCTCATGTAAATAATAATTATTTTAGTATGTGTATATATGTATATCAAAATTGGTCTGGGGATAAAATAAAAATGGCGGCAGTCATATCGAGTGATAATAAATATTTTGATAATTTTTTTGTTATTCATACGTATGTATGGCATAAGATAGACCACAGCGTGGGTATGCCGTCGCGACGCCGTACGTCGAATTATAATGGTCTCGTAAACGTCATTAGTTAAAACGTGACTAGGGAAAGCCCCGGATGATTCCCAGAGCGAGATTGCGTGGGTCTGGACTGGCGTCGGCGACGACCTGCTGGGGCGCCGGTACTCCGGGAGCGTCGCGACGCTCGCGTGACACACTGCCACTGTGAGAAGGCTCAATGTATCACACGTGATTCTAGTGTTATGACTCAAAAAGCATGATCAACACTATGCCGGATGAGGTTGCTTCTAAGTGAGACCAAAAATTTAGCAATATTCACTTCCGGTTTGTTATTTCGAATTTCAGTGCGTCGCGAGTCCAATCGTAATTTCGTAGGAAACGTAGCGTCGGCACGTTTGGATGGTATTAAAAAAAAGTAATTTGGTTTCGTAAACCGATTTTCAAATTTTCAGTAATAAGAAAAAAAAAACCGTGAGGGCAATCAATTACAGAAAATGATTTCGCAGTTGACTCGTGAATGACAACGAAAGTCTATTTAAAGCACGTCCACCGCAGAGCGGGACTCCTATAGGAATGTACATTCCTTCGTAGAAGCCAAGACACCTCCGACCAAAGAATATTTCGTTTTCCTGTCCTAAAGAAAATTGGAAGCTTAAATATAGATTTTCAGGAAAATAACATCGCGCCGTTACCGAAAATATCGTTTGCTGCGTTTCATCATGAAAGGTTGAGAAACGTGTCTTTTACGTGTCTTAAGCATCCGTATACTCTTGTTCTTGGTATCTCTGGCGTAACCTAAGAATCATAGGTGTCGGTAACCAGCGACAATTCACTAGTATAAACACAACGCATACCGCGCAATGACTATATTAATATATCTCGAATCACGAATTTGGCAAGTAGCCGTTTGGTTATTCGTGATTGAATCAACGCGCGAAGACTAGTGTAACTATTTCAATGCATCGTGTGTCATTGCGTGCACGCAATATTTAGCCGAACCCCCCTGGACGCCAGCTACGAGTGAGTCAGTGCGACGACGTCGGCGTCTAGACGCCACCACCACCCCGTCGTCATCAAGTGATTTGCTTGGTGCCCTTACGGAACAGGCGCCGCTTAAGACCGGTTAACCGCTCCCTAAAAAGTTAACGAGGCGCTCGAAAGATCATTTGACTTTTTCACGACTCTTAATGACAAATGTATTATTTAATTAGCATACGAAACAAAACCCTCGATAAAAGCAACAGGGATTAATAAATGATATAATTTTCTTCGAATAATCCAAAAAGTCAATCATTAATTTTTTAATCTTCAATATTTAATAAATTTTCAATAGCAAACACTTTTTTTCACGTATCAGTCGTCCTGTATACCAACCCTTAGAAATTCAAATTACAGACTTCTGTATTTATACAGACACTTCCTAGAAGCTTTACTACCAAGGCCGAGTCCAAGTATCGATGGCGAACCTAAAGGGTGCGTAAGGGTGCGTAGGCCCAGGTGAATCATAGTAGGTACCTTCGCGTGTAGCAACCCCGAAGCGTATACGCGCCCCACAACTATGCGTAAAGACACGCACCCCCCGGTGGCAATTATTCGCGGCGACGCATGCCTCGTCATCAGGGTATGCGATAAGTTTGTCGATAGTGATCGGACTAAAAATAAAATTTAAGGGATACAACAGAGTTCGAGCGTCGGCACGATCGGGGAAGGGCTCGTAGTAAGCGCGAATGGACATAAGGGTGGAATTATAAAAATCGGATTAGGTGTGAAAAAAAATGGCTGCCAACCACATGGACACACACACCCACGTAAGGACGGAGGGGTGGAATTATTGTGTCCTGCAAGTTAAAATCCTTTTTGTACCAATATATAGCTTGCATTAAAATGCAAATCTTTATCCGTCAAAATTGGCATCATCCTTTCATGATTCACCGGCCTGCCGACCCTTTCTTCCTCGCGCTTATTGGCCCAGAATGACGTGCGCATGCGCACGAACGCCTAACGAGCGAATCAACGAACGGAGTAAGCCGAGCAGGCTGTATTTTAAACGGGCAATTTCACGAGTCCTTGGCCACTGTAGTGATTTCATCCCTTGAATAGCGGAAGGGCGCTAACTACCCTTATATCTACTGGTGACAGGAGGGACGTCGCGACGCCCTAAACGCATCTTCGTCACCTCAACAGGTCCATGAATAAGTTAGGAAACGGTGCCCACTCGACTTGGTAAATCTAATGGATTATACGGGTATCGAATACCCAGTGATGTAAGGACTATATATATCTATATATATTATTTTGAATTTTCGTAAGGGATGAACGAAGCATAAATAAAATATTTTTATTAAATTTACTAGCTGGACAGAATTTAACGTTTTGCTTTTTTTTCTTCCCTTCTTCCTTTTCAATATTCCACCCGGTAAGTAGCTTCTCTTCAATTTTCTATCCGTACGTAGGAGCAAATTGGCTAAAGCGTAGAAGGGATGGAGGTTGCCTCTACCGGTAGGTTAGGGATGAGAACGTTTTCGAGGGCACAATGAATTTGCATCGAAAGTGGCTCTTAAACGTTTTCTTCAGGAAGGTCCCTGCCTCCTGTATACAAGAGCACAGATTGTATACGAAATTCTCCACTGATTCGATATTACATAGTGGCAAATGGCAATATTCGTAGAGATGGTTTCGGCCATTTTTTATTACGTGTATATTAACCCCATTTACAGTTATCTCGGTACGATATAAAATCATAATAAAAAGTAACGATGATTAAGTCGAGTTAATTATAAAGGATAATAAGCCAGTGATTTATTGATATTTAAAAGTCTGATAATCATCGATACGACATCTTTCATATAGATCAGAGATCAAGAAACTCTCAATCTATAAATAGGACAGTGCGACACACGAAATGTCAACCAGTTACAGTTTTACGTCCTTCAAACAAGAAAATAAGAAATCCAGACAGATTTCAATTATTGTTCGAAGCTTCGACATTATTAACTAACGTATCACGAAAGGTTACGCGTTCTATTTCATTACTACGTTATAACCAATGCGTCTCGTACGTAATGAAAATTCAAAATTTCCCGCCCTTCGTAAAATATAAATATACTATACCTGAAAGCTAGCAATTAGAAACTCAAAATAATAACTGATAAGTATGCAGTAGCTGGATACCAATTAATTCTTACCTTCTACCATATTACAATAGTCCCTTCGATATAACAATGGTAATTAATGAAATCTTATGGTTACGTACGCACGTGGTGGGTGTGTATAAATCATAGCCGTGCCACGGGGTACCATATGGTCAATGCTCAAAGGGCCCGCACACTAGAACGGGTGTCCATGGTGACCACGTGCCTTAAACAGGGGGGCCGGGAGGAGGAGACCCATTGCTACCGCTCAACAGCGAGTAGCGATACTTATGGGGATTGAATATTTTTGAAGGCTCCTTATGTCGGTAACAATCAAATACCCATAGAATTTGTTGCTGACTTTGATCTTCCCACGCGGGAAAGAAAAATTTTTGAGATTATTTCTATCATTTGATGACATCTATATAGCTTTTCAGTGTACAGAATGTATTTACGCGAGAGTAAGAGAGATAGAGAGAGTATTACAGTGTATAAGTCTCTCTCTTTCTCTAGCTGGAGGAGGCAGTTATACGCAGGAGGTAGTCCGTAAAAGAATTATGAAAAATTCAAATTCGATCGAAATACCCTGGTAACTCTGGCAAGCAGAAGCGATCGATTTAATTGAGTCTCGACGAAACGTAACCTAACCTAGAGACAGACGCTCTGCACCCCCATCAACTTCGTGTACATCTATAGTCAGACGAGACACGATATACCCGCGTATAGAGTTTAAATACAGAAATAAGTCGTAGCGAAGAAAGTCACAGGGACGAACTCGTGTGCACGCGAGAGCAATAGCGATCAAAATACATGTTATTTCGAATGGAAAATATTCTTTCGAATCCCGAGGGTGCTACAGAGTCGGACTGCACTTACCGATAATTTTCATGAAAGACGATACTTCCCGGCGGCACGCATGGAAGTGGGTATCGCACGATCCACACACCTTGAGCTTCCCCCTTTTCTCTCTCTCTCTCTCTGTCTCTCTCTTACTTCATTATAGGTACGAGGTTTTTGCCTCGTGCCCCTCTTCTTCTTTGCTTATAGCTCGTGCCCTCGTCCTCACCTGCCTCTTGCAGGGACCCCCTTAATGTTCCCCTGAGTTCCCGACGTAGGCCAGGTGATGACTCACCCTACGACTCCGTAAGGGTCCCTTTTCTCTTTTCTCTTTCTATACCGGCACGTTCCCTTTCTTTTTTCCCCCTTATACCTTCGGTACTCCTGTGTTGCGTAATTTCAAGGTGCGTCTGTGTAACCCAGCCTACTCGGCAAGGGGCCAGGAAGGGGGACCGAGGAAGCCACGGGCCTGCATAGGGACCAGCACGTAGGTGCTTATACGTACGGAGACAGGATGTGGCAGCGCAGTGAGGATGTGATTTATACGATACCGGAACCCCCTTGGCAAATGTAAAAAAGGGGGAGATCGCGATGGTTAATGTCGAGGAACCATGGACAGACAGCTGCCCATCTGGTTGGGTCTTCGTGCCCGGAGGTCAATGATTTTTCACTATGGATTCTTATGGGAGATAGCGACTACTGCTTTCTTTTTTGAGTAATGGACGCGACACATTTTTACCATTATTTCCGGGAAAAAATTAATGTCCGGGAGAAACAATTTTCAGCTTGAAAAATATTTTCGAGAGAAGGAAGACTTGGAAAAAATGGGTTGAAAAAAAGGGTTCGCCTTTTTTTTTGTATCTTGCGTGGGTCTCGTTGGGTCTTTTATGGGGATTCTTGGTATCTTATTCTATGGAAGATTATATCTGTTCGACTCCTGCTATACTGGGTGATTATTTGTGAATAGCTAAGAAAAAACTTTGTAATACTCACTGAGAAAGTCCTGCATATTTATTATGGGAAACCCTGTTAAAAAACGTGTGTGGGATTTATAAGTTTTTTTTATTCTCAAACCACTTGCACGATTCGCATAATCAAAACTTAATTTCAATTTCATTTTTGTCATGGATATCAATAAACTGTATAAACAATTAATACATAATATTTCAAGGCATATGTGCAATTTTAGGTTTTTATTGAAAAACTTTAATAACGTTTCCAATTATCAAATAAACACTGTACAATCAACTCCGGCAATTTGCGAAGGTAGTAAAGACAATTGAAAAAAATACAAAAATTAAATAAATTAAAAAAAATCCAACAATTATTTAATACAATAACAAAATACGAGCCAAGACACTGGTACAGGTTTCCAAGGAGTACAGAAAGGGTCCCGCAAGAGTAGGACCTGTTTAAATGGTTGGTGTAACACCTTGTAAGTATTTACGTAAGGACCCCAACCAAAATTCACCCCCAAGGCTGGAGTAATCTTTCTTTCATTCAAGGGCTGCACGTCCTTCGGGGGTCCTTTGAGACCCACTAGACACACACAACACAGCCAACCGGATGTTGCGCGTGCGCGTTCCGCACCTTGGATGTAGTATAGTAACCCTTAAAAAGTGAATGAAAGAAATAAGGGCGGAAGAAGAAGAAGAAGAAGGTCTTGGGTTGTTAGCTACCTTAACACATCACATATGGATATGCGATACACATGCGCCAGCTATATATGTATATACAAAGAAGAAAGAACAAAGTATGAATGAACGTAGGAGTAAAAGACGTAATACGACCTAGGCTAAGAAACCATAGACCTGCACCCTCCGCATGACTATTAGATACCTGCGTGACAGTGAACGAGAGCGCGCTAATCAATCGCTCCAGATATTCCTGACTTTTCTACGAAATCCCCGGTTTATAATTTCCATTGAAAAGAAAAAAAAAACCTTGACACGAGTACCACTAAGAACGCAGATCCTATACAAAAAAAAAGGTCCATATTCGAAACTAAATTTTTCGAACGCATACCAGACTCTAAAGGATTTTTTGAAAAAATTTTAAATCTCAACCAACACTCCTCATACCCTCACCGATTGAATAGCACAATACGACTGTCTCCAAAGAAAAACTACGTTTCCTCGAAGTTTTTCGTAAAATCATAATAATTCCTGTTTATCGAAAGCGTAACGGTGTCTATGCCACAGCGGAACAAACATTTCGCCTCGGTGACTGCATGCAGTTTTGCATCTGTTCCTCCCGATTCAAAGCCTTTCACGAAAGGATTGGCCAGCTGGCAGTTCGCCTGATATTCGGAATCGCATAGTGGCCTTGGTAATAGAAGACAGAGAAACGCATGCCGACCATAGTGAGTGTAATTCCGAGTAAATTCGCAGAAAAGACCATCCCAAGTATATAGAAGATGCTTAGCGCATAGTCATTGCATTAAATTTCAATGCAACAAAGACTAGTTGATAACAGGTACAGTGATAACAGACTGGAAGGCATGAAACTGGCTGTGCAGTTTCTAGTAGCTAAATCAAATGTACCTTATAGGTTATGCTTATATATACCTATGTGCATATATGGATCGCATGTACTGTACGAAAATATAGACAGAGAGTTTGCTATAGTTGGCTCTGGATTCAGTGGCACCCTTACTCAACCTCGTCCTCTTGTTG
Source organism: Calameuta pallipes (assembly GCA_030142375.1). Classification (NCBI taxonomy): domain Eukaryota; kingdom Metazoa; phylum Arthropoda; class Insecta; order Hymenoptera; family Cephidae; genus Calameuta; species Calameuta pallipes. The sequence goes on from JARQSW010000067.1 coordinate 940,172, forward strand.
TCAGGGTGCAAAACAGGGGGCAGAGAGGGGGGAGGCTAGAAAGTGCAGCTGCCTGAACTCGATGTCACAGCTTTCGTCTCACAATACCACAATGCCTGATTTCAGCCATTGTTTGCCTGCCTGTGTAGCACGCGCCTATTCGGCTGCGTGCCTGCATGCAGCCTGCGGCGTGTGCCTTCTATACTAGTATTACTACTAGCCTGCACTAGTATTCACGCTGTACTACTCCTCCACAGTCATTCTGGCACCCCTTGATACTTGCAGCCCTCTGCTGGATTTATTTAGGTGGAAATCTGGCACAGTCCCGGTAGCACCTTTCGATTCGTCTATAACATTACTATTGGTACATACACATATGGATTGATACAGCTGGATCGACCTTTTAGTTGACATTAATTGCTTGGATTATACGTACTGATAGTATTTATATATCTAGATAATATACGCGCGTGGTCTGAGAATTTGGCTTAGGGTGGTTCAAGTTTACGAAATGAAGTGTCAGGGGTGAGATTCCTTGGGGTTGGGAACGATGTTTGGGTAGAATGAATTTGTGAGAGGAGAGAGAACCGGCTTTAATGGTGGTTAAAGGAATTAGGGATTCTTTAACTGTCGTTATACCTGCTTCTTCGGGGTTGGGATTGACGAGGAGACTCGAGCGATTAATTTTGGAATTTGTGGATTTTCGAAAATTTTAATAAAGATAATTTTTCTACTAATTTTTTTGACGATTTTTACGCGCTGTATTACAAATATATTTATGGAAATTAATTCGTGAATATTAATTTGTCGAATTAGAACAGCCACGGCCATTTCTAATAGTCATTTATTGTAAAAACACGTGGTGCGACAGCAGAGTGATAATCAAGGTTATCAGTATAGAAACCAGTAGCGTGTCCGTATCGCATATGCGTAGAGGACCGAACTAAACGGCGATGAGCAGCAACAGATACATTTATCTGCATAGCAATTGGTCCCCCTTAATTAATTAATAGCCGAGCATCATAGCGCGATGCGCGTGTTGCGTACACACGGGTAAACACAGCCATATGGGATCTCGAGAATTAATAGCCGGGAAATGAAGCACGCTCCTGGTACGAATAAATTCTAGATTGCATTCCCTATTTTTTTAATTACCAGTTACGTATAATTGAGATCTCATTTATATATACCAAAAGAAATGCATACAACACGGTTTATAACCCACTGTGGATAAAGAGACTAAAAAAATCGCTGCTGTGTTATAATTCCCAAAAATAATAATAATATAGGAAGTTACCATAATTGGAACATATGTATACATACCAAAGGTGATTAGTAAAATTCATTGAATTACGAATAAAAAATGCATATCAGAAATCGCACGCGGTTTACAGATAAGGCCAATATCGCGACTGGATCAGCTACATACGTATGTACACCTACGCATATCCCATAAGTAGATCCCATAACGACATATGTTCTCTGCGGTCGCAGTCATATTTCGGTATTAGAGTCTAATCGTAAATGGCATAAGCCATGGAAGCTATACGAGCACACGAAACAACTTGGAACCAAATGCCGGTCGCGTCACGCGACTGTTTTGGTTTAACTTCGGTTCTGCCTTCCATACCTTCACGCAATCTTGAATGCTGAATCCTACTAGGAAGGCGGCCATTTGCAAGGCCGATTCACTTTCTCACGAAACGTTTACACGGCAAATATTTTCGCATACCGATGCATCGTTTGGTCTGGACTTCTAACCCAGTTTTCGAAATCCACAATAGAATATTGCAGTATAAGGTAATTTAGATACCTGGTAAAAATACGTAGGTACGGGGATACGTAATTACAAAGTTGTTAGATATTAGACATCCGTATAGTATATATATATATATATATATACTATACGGATGTCTTT
>JARQSW010000067.1:942168-1244081 GCA_030142375.1 Calameuta pallipes
TTAGATATTAGACATCCGTATAGTATATATATATATATATATACTATACGGATGTCTTTATATATATATATATATATATATATATATATATATATATATAAAGTCCAGTAGATCATTCTCCATTCAGTAAATAGCAGACTGTATATGGCAACTTAGTAACCCAAGCAACGTAAGGGGGTGCCTGACAGGGCTGAACGTTCTAGCATATATCAAGTAGTTTATTAGAGCTCGTGCGACGGCAAACGTTTTTATGGTTTTCGGGCTGACGCCCTTTTCGGCTTGACATCTGTGCCGAAGGGGCTTATCTTCTTGCAGATTCCGATCGGCCACTTTATCAGACTGCTTTGTCCTGGGTTCTAGGAAGCCACATGAAAACGCGTTCTAATCCGTTTTACCTAACCTAAAAAAAACATAACAACTGCTCAGAGCGATATGACTTAGGACTTGTATCGACTGTTCAGGGACGTACAGTGAATTTGTGGTGATCGTCCCTCATTGGATTTGTACGTTTATACGAGTGTACCACTTTGCCAAAGGGAACCTTCTTTTACGGGGCACCGAACAAAACTACACCTTGCATTTCCTCGTTGACTGTAAGCAAGGGAGGATCTTGATAGCGAGACGTGTGTGTGCTTTGAAGGAGGTCCCCCCCCTTGCAAGGTGTCTCCCCAAGAGAGTCAGGGCTGCCAGGCATGAAATGAACCTGAATGCTTTTACAACTGTTCCCTGACCCTCGACGCAGGAGCCACACGCACTAAGACGTATATAAACGCGGTACGTGGACAACCTGCAGTTCTTGTGACGTAGCAGCTACGACCCCTCGTGACGTCACGAACCTCAAGATAGAAAGGGGGGACGTCTTTGAGTTATCTTACCGCAGACCTGGCGGAAGTGACGTTCATGGGACTTCCAATGGCGTAGAATCTGGAGGATGAAATATTTGTTTAATATAAAATAGACTGGATAGTATTTTTTGTACGATAACATTAGACATATTTTTCCTTAACTTTTGGTACAAATGAATGTAAAAAATGTTTTTTCATTCATTTCAAAAAAGGTTGTCAAAAAATTTCATATCACCGTACGACAACGGAAACGAGTACTGAGTAACGAGGGTGAAAATCTATCAATCCGGAATCACGAATAAAAATTCGGAACCCCCAAATAAAATAGACCCTTACGCAAGCGGATGAGTACCTAAGCCTATGGGGTTCCCTAATCATAGTACCAATGCAAACCCATGGAGCCCCCCACTTTTGTTCTTGCATTGTCGGTTCCGCAGCTGCCTATACGACCCCCATGCATGCCCCCATAGAGCCACGTCACACCACCTGGTCTATCTACATGTGTGTACCTAACCTAACCCCGTAAGACCATACACCGGTCTCGACACACGTGCACTTTTCACGCACGTACCAAAACCATAGCTACCCAACCCCATATACCATACTACACACTACACGTGAATTCACATAACGCATTCATGCACCAAGAAGATATGTGCCAGACGCGTGCCCTTTCTCTTACCAGCGAGGTACCCCATAGGAGATAGGAACCAGCACGTATAACTATTAGACACACCTATAGATACCACCAGAAGGGAGGACCCCATTGCGATTACACTATATTCAGCATATACAGTACTATAACTATATATTTCCATAAATTTTCATAGATAAAATCTTGGCACGCGTGGCCCAACACTACTGTCGAAAACCCACGTGGCGAACTTGGCAGACGTAAAAATTAACGTAACGTCCAAACGGCCTTATCAATATTTCATAGACTATTTTTTGACCAATAAATATCGTCACACCGTAAACCCATAGCGATGGCTCGGACTTCATCGACTTTTTCTTATCCGGCATACGATCCTACGTACGGATGATATAGCCGCTATAGATATAACAGCGTCACGGCGGACGACGCTATCACTTGCCACATAATATGACACCGGCTTATCGTATTGTTGTGAAGTCCGATAGCATTGTGTTATATCGTCAGCATTATCACGTCCCTACGTAAACTCCTGCACGCGACTGTGTTTGGCCTTCTGATAATTATGTTTGACAGAGGCAAGGGTTAAGACCGGGACCGCCAGGCGTCGCCCTCGTATACCTACGTACATCTTATCAAGAATGAAAAGGCACCCATAGTGTATGGTCCACCGGCTGGTTGCGTAAGACGTAACGCAAGGGTTCTAAGGCTTTGCCTCGCTACCGTTTACAGAAGGATATCAACCATCGTGCTTATCAATTATTGTCACTGGTCAAAGGAAGGTAAACAAATGCACCGATAGCGTTATAATGGACATTATCAAATCGAACTTTTCATAGGATCAATGGACACGTGAGGTCTTGCGAACTCTGTTGGATTATCGGTGGATATATTTACTATATATATGTATATAACCGCTTATTTAGTTTCCAGGCTGTTATCACCTCTTCATTGGTATTCGCTTGAAAACTAATCGAGCAGATGTTATTGCATATATATATATTTCTATTATATACAGATGGGTTTCATAAGCCTTGATCATATGCCGCAACATACGTGCACTTATGTCAGGTACTATACTTGAGATGAAATAATTTTTTTTTTCTATGACTCCTGCGTAGGCAGCTTGTATATAGTGCGTATACGCACAATAACTAATTTCTTATTTCCTACCAAAGAGATACGCATCTGTGCGTGAAGTCTCGATGATGCGGGCACAAGTTCTATGTTCTTGATGCTCAATGCGTTACGGACAATACGCACTCTTTACTGATATTACCGAGTGCGTATTACGCAGCGTCGTCAAGTGTCCAACGTATGGCTAATCGATGACGTAACCACTCGTATGCAGGTTGATCGGTATGGTGAAAAAATTTTACGAATTTTTTTTATCTGTTGGAAATTTTTTTTTAGTATTTAAAGTTAAATAAAATTACGAAAAAATTGTTCATTTGGTACCTTAAAAAATTAGTCACTTACGTAGGATCATCGCAAGGTTTTGTTCGTTCCCTGACTCGTTCACGTTCCATGGGGTTTCCATGGGGGTGTCGCTCTGTGGGGGTTGCCCACTTACGCATCTGTCCACCAGCATCCCTCGGTAAATACGCCGCAGAACACACAGGAACATACTATACGGCAAGAGTGTGCCGGCCATGTAGGGGTGGTTTTTGGGCCACATGCCGAGTGTACTCTCCGTTACCGCTACTGCTGGTAGAGAGGTTAGGTACTGTCAAATCCTTGCAAAGGGGGACGCGAAGATCTTAATCGCGGACGAGTGGTAGCTATGGTTTTTTTTCGTTTTATGAATTTTGTGCATTTTTTTTTGTTTGAAAATTTTTTGACAGATTCTTATCTTTTCTGTAAGGGCGAAGGAAATGCTTGATAAAGCCAAGAGGGTGTTTACCCGTCTGTCGGAGAGGCTGCCCGTACACGTATGGGGCAGTTATATGATACTTTAATTTTATTTTACCCGCAGAATGTGGGTCGCAGCAGGTATCATGGGAATTTGAAGAATTATCATGGAGGCTGGTTCTTTCTGTTAGCCTTGAGAAGTAGCTAGTCTACGTTCAATTGTGTTGGAATTGTACTGGAAGGATGACGTTTGATGAGGACTTATAAGGACGCTGTATATATATACTCACCATAGGGGTATGTTCAGTGACATTCTGATATCTAGCTTGTTTAATCGAGGACGCTATTCAATGTCGTTCTTCATCTTTTCCGGTATTTTCTAAGTGCCCATATATAGGTATATGCAGCAAAGGTTAGTTCATGATACGGGCATACCGATCATTTGTATTGTACACAATAAGGTGATGGGTTTAGGATTTTTATTCTGCAAGATTTCGAGCATCTAAGAGGCTGCGGGTAGTTTATTCCAAGGTGAGTATTTTAGAGAGAGAGAAAAAATTATAAAGAAATCTCACAGTTATTAATGAAAAGGAGATTCCCTCATAGTGAGTACAAAAGAAATTCTGAGGAAGACTCGTTGGCGAATAACGGTTGATATTTTAATATTATAACAGTGGCTCGCGATTGATCAGAAAAAATAAAAGTCAACAATTTGTAGAATCTCGAACAAGAATAAGTAATAAAAGTCAATTAGGGTAATAAGTTTGAAAAAAAAAAAAAAATTTCTTTGGTATTCCCTGATTAACGTACAAAGAATAAAATGGTCTAGAGTGTACAGTAACACGACGACGTTATTAGCATCAACTACGTTCTTGATAAATATTAAAATTTATTTCACCCCCTTGTCTCCGGCTCTTATCCAAGCACTATATTATTACGGGAGCCCCTTGAAAATATAAAGTTACTTTACTGTTTCGTGTGCGCGCAATAAACGACGGCATCGTGAGCCCGTCGAGTGCTTTTACGAATGGCTGGTTGGCACTTTTCAAATTTTCACCATTAATTTTCCCGCCTTCTACCGGGAAATCCCGCAGACACGTTTTACGGTCAATGAATGCTGTCGGACTTGATTATAATTAAAATTCCCTCCTGCGATGAACTTTTAATCGAGGATTATTAATATTACATCGACCCTATTAATTATCCTATACATCATAAAGCGTCTCCAGCATATAGTAGACACATGAAATTTGTATATTTAAACATTTTTTTTTTAAACCATCTTTTTCCTTAAACCGTATAAAATTGTTTCCAAGAAACTATGTAACGTAATAAGCATACACATATATTCGGATGCTAATTATGAAACGTGAAGTATTAAATGAAGCCCTTTGGTGTCCGAAGCGGTAATGGCACTTGTAGGGAGTCCTATAGTGGATTACTTTACCATGGTGCCTATATTTCGATATCCAAAGCAGCTGACCGGAAGAGGGACCACGACACTTCCTTCCTGTGTCCTGTCTATCCTGGTGCATTACACTGTCCTGTTATACGTGTATATACAGAGAGAGATAAAAAAATAAAGAACGTGAATCAATACTTGTCATCGATACTAGTGCACAGTGTCAATTTGAAATCCGAGACCCAAATGCAACGGAATGAACCAGCAATGCACATAAGTGCATGGGAGATAGGTAGATGCACTTTTCTCATTATTAATGATGCTCCCTATTTTCATTAGAGGGGCGAAAGTATATTGACAGTATATATCGTACCAGTGACTATTGATGATCCAGGTAGGTAAATAAGAGACAAAAGAAAGGTAGGTGAGTCATTCCAAAGCATAGCACTCGTTCCCATAGCTACAGGATAAACACCATAAACGCACTACGCCCACCTGTACATATCGGTGCAAGGGATGCAACCCCAAAGCGAAGCGTGCATGCGTCTACATAGACGAGCATCCCCTTGACAAATGCCGTGGGAAGAATACACATTTGGCCATCGATTATTTCGAGTGAACTAAAAATATGCTGAAACCGTACACATTGGCTGTATCGTTAAGGCTTCGTCTTGGACCTTGTCATTGCGTTGAGCTTTAGAGAGGACACGCAGCATGCGTGAATACTCAATGAAAAAAAATTGTTTAATTACCACACTTATGTGGGATTAAAGGAAATATTTTTTAAGTGGTTTAATAAAAGGGGTCATGGTGGAAACCTGCAAAGTGGTTCACCTGTACGGTTCAGGATGCATGACTGCTCCCTGTCAGGAACATCGTATGGGACACCATATGTGCGACATGCGGATGAAAAAAAAGTGAGTATCATTAGATCCCATGGATTCTCGCTAAGCTATTGATCCAGGATAGGAGAAGAAAACCCATGAAAAATGACTGGGAATGAAAATTAGATGAAATTTCATGAATCTCAGCATCGTCCAACTATAACAACCCAAGTAAACGAGGTCCCATAAGAACCAGTCGGTAGAAACACCATAAAGTATCAAGTGACAGAATTCAACCCAGTTCAGAAGCATCCCCAAATAACCATAACAGTAAAATTGAACCCTCGACAATGCGAAGGGCTGGCTACACGTCCATATATAATAATCCTTATTGAATATCGCGACATATCTGCGTATATCGTCTATGCCAGCCAGTCACCCAGCCAGCCAGCCGTCTCAGCCAGCCACCCAGTCATCCAGACACGATGTGACAGATGGGACTCAAGTCTGATAGGTTCCACGTATGCTAGGTACTCTTCTCCATATTCCATGCCATCGACCCCCAGGACGTTCAGGTCCCACCAAGGGGTGAAAAGGCTCTTTCTCTCTTTGTACTTGTCACGCGTCCCGACGCCCTGCGCCGCGTGTCACCGCGACACCATGAGCCCCACAAAGAGAATAGACGATCGCACGGGGCTGCTTTCTTATGACCGTTCAATTTACCGCAGCGTCTCATCGTCCTAGACGATAATCGCACCTTAGACATTTCCGTATTGTCTGCTTCGTAATCTATGCCTGATAGCTACAGGTATATCTTTCTCAAGACCATCGTAATATACCAGGCCAGTCCATGTGTACACCATACGAGATTGCTATGGCGTGCAGCAGGTGTCCACGGGTCAGGTCTATGGTTACGCGGTTGTCAGGTCAAAATTTGACTGACCCATGACACCGGGAAGAGATCCTTAGTTTGAGAATGATATCGATGGCACGGAATTACATACTCGATGAGATGTCCTCGCATCCTGACACGTGCCACTAGGGATCCCTTACACGGTAGCTTATATACATAGTTTATATATATAATATATCCAGTATACAGCATACGGTAAGAACACATCATTTTACATGGAGTATATGTATAATGGATATAATGTTTCTTGAGTATGACAGGTTTCCGATATCCTCCACGTGTCAAAGGAATTATGTTACTATGAATCTAGCAGTACGTTAAGTTATCATAAACACGCTGTACGATAAAGCTGTGTTTGATTTGATGAATAATAAATAAATTTCACTCACGTAACATCCCGTGTAAAATTTTTATCGCTTAGCATACATCAATAGGAGATCTCGTATTAATGTTTATCTCGTTAGAAAAATTGAATCCGGGTAATTAACATTTAACACTGCGTATCTCCGATCGATAACAATTTGTCAGGTTAGACCGTATAGTCGCAAATCACGAAGGCTCTCTAAGATGATTGTCTCATGAGAACCAAATCGTTTCCATTATACATTGATATCATTAATATTCCGCGAAGACCGATACCGTACAATTTAATACGAAGTGCATGCCAAGTCTCGGTAAGGGAATAATTTAATCAATTCAATTCCAAGAATGGTACTTTGGCACAAAAATCGAGAGAAAAAAGTGGAAATAAGTAATCAAAGAGAAAAGGAGCAATCAGAACAATTGCCATTTGCAGATATGACATTAACCCGTCACAGCATCTTCCCCCCAGCGAACTGTCATTCAAGTGTCACACGAGGGTGAGAGTTACTGACGTGCCCCAAAGAACGTCCTGACAAAACTGTCTTTTTTTCTGTCGACGCTAGGCGTCATTTCTACTAGAAATTAAAGCAAAACCATCGCTGATAACGACGAAAGCATAAAGGAAGCTGCGTGTCTCGCCTGGCACTTTTCCGCTTGCGATTTTTCTCGCGACATAGAAACCCGCCCTATCCACGACCTGAAATTATGTTAATCTGAAATCATCAACTCTGCCCCCCCCCTCCTCCACCTTCTCACCACCCCCTCCTTTCATCCCTTAACAGTATTCGTGCTCGCGCTCAAAGTGTTACAGTATGTCGCAGCGGGCCGAGTGCCACGGGATAAATGATTACCAGAAAATTACAGTCCGGTCACAGAATTGCATGCGGCTTTTGCAACTTATTATGCTTTCTGGCGATCGATACTTTCGAAACTTTTGTCGGCCTGTAGATTGCACGCCACTAAGGGAGGAAGGAGAAACCCAACGTAGCTGCCCGTAATTACGAGCATGAAGAAAAGTAGGTATACCTACTCAGTTGCCCGATGAAGGCCACTCTCTTTTTATAAAGCCCCCATTTACATGTAACATATATGTACATACGTCTACGGCTACGGTTGTCATAGAAATTTAATGAAATTCAGTTAATACTATGTGGCTGGTTTAGACAACTTTTTCAAAAATTCTATGTTTATAGACTTCTTTGTTACAGATATATATATATATGTTTTTGCTTATATATATATATATATATATATATATATATATATATATATATATATATATATACATGTATACTCGAGTTTCCCACGGTGGCGTTAAAATCCATCGACAGCGTTTATGGGTTCCCATGGAAAATGACAGTGCTTCGAACCCCCTGCAACGAAACGAAGCATCAAACGGCTGAATTAATACCTATATGTATATATATATATATATTTATGGTTAAAGTGTATGTCATATGGTGGGTACTTAATATTATACCTATATGTATACAACCCCATAAGATATAACATATGAGTATCTGTATGCTATTGCTATAGAGTGTATTTTAAAAAGCTTGTGAATTCTTTGCAACGTTCTACTGCTATATGAACGCTGTTTCAGAATTGGCTATTGTTCCTGGAAACAATACAGGCTGATTCGAACTTAATACACGAAGGTACCTGGACAGTATGGAGATGATTTTTTTTTAACTATAAGAGTTATGGGAACTCGTTGATAGTGTTATATAGAGAAAATATGGTTGCTAAGAGATTGGCTACTTCTTAAAAGGGTCCACCTGTTGCAACTACTATAGTGGCACCTATACCAGCTAGTACTACCCTAACTCTCTAGTTAAACCTATAGAGAATCTGTAACGTTAAATTAGCACCTGCTACCCTTAATTGAAAATCCTACCGACACTTCAATCGCGCTACTTATCGCGATTAGCAGGGCGCTGCAATTATCCCAGGATAGATAACAATAACCTTCGACAATCAAGATCTTATCAACGTCCTGGCTCTTATCTTCAAGTACTTTTGTACTCGACGGATACCATAGCGGAATACCCTTGCACGAACAATGACGCGATTTTGATCACAAAGCAAAGGACTTTTATTCAGGTTTAGTTTTTTGTCTTTGCACCACCTGTTCGTGGGAAATTTTCATAGGGATTGATAAGGATAGGTTTGCGAACTTTTATCACTGTATATATGCGATATAAGCTTAGTCGTTAATTACTGTATAGATGTAGTGATTTTTCGAAAAATTTTCAGCATGAAAAAACGATGCTACACGAAATATCAATTTACCTGATTGAGACCTGATATCCTGGCACGTTGGGTACCTAGCGCGTAATTCAAAGTCATTGTAGTTTTATCGCGCCGAACGAGCCATCTGTGACGGGAGAAATCAAACGTGAGATAAGTTTACGTAATCGCGTGGGTCTATAAGCTCGTACCGGATATTGGAGAAATAACATGGACTAATTCTAACGGGAAGTAACGTAATAAGGATCTCTAGGGTCTGGTACCAACTTTGTGGTCTGCAGTCAGAGCGGTCTACAGTTATTGACTTCCGTTTCGTGTCATAGGTCAATTCAGATATCCGCTTGGATAATTAAGACTGAGACTTGTCATTTCTATTTTGCCGTTACGGTTCAATTTACCAAAAATCATCCTGACCTATGGGTATCTTATACAGGATGATTTACTGGTATGGTATACAGGTAATAAATAGATCACTCCCTAGCCTATATACATGGTGACCTGAAAATGAAGCAAAAAAATACCTTTTTTCCCCCAACCACATAATAGCTGTCTATACCGATTTTTCCATGAGTTTTTTTTTATATTCTACCAGAACGCTTTTTCAAATACGAGAAACAAACACATGGTCTGCGTCTCTATTGGAAGCGATCAAAAACGATCGGATGACACTGAATTTATAGGGATCGATTAAAGAAGACCGTTCAGCCCCAAGCAGAAGGTCGCTCGGCTCTATTATTTTTTAGTACGTTGACACGTGGCTGATGAGCTCGAAGATGCGGCAGCTGGGTGAATGACTTGTCATTCGAGTATCTTAAAAATCGAACGATCGACGTAAAGCCTTAAATAAATATCTTCGTAATTTCTTGCACGCGTTAGGGTAGCAGCTGTAAAAACATTTTTTTTTTAATTTTTAATTTTGGAAAATTATTTATTTATATCTCCAATAACCTATGTTATCCTTAAACGTTCGAGGTAACGAAATAAGCCTATCACTTTCGGCAAAGATCATCGAACCTTAAAATGACTTGCATTTGAGGTTAGGAGTAGCCTCACCTGGTGGTCACACTTCAGGGGGTACTCCCAGGTTAAATTTGACGGAAGACACAGGGCGGAAGGAATGTCTTACACGCACGCGCTTAACCCCTATGACTTGAGGCAACTCAAATCGGCCATATCAATAACGTTTATTCCATTTTGTAGCGTGACTTGAGATTTTACGAGACACCCTTTCGAGACCAGCTGTTTGTCTTGGTCTTCTGGTAGATTACTAAACTGTTACGTAATGGCGTCCTGCCGTAGGCACACTTACCTAATTAAACCGTAACGAAGATATTCCTCTTTGGGGTTCGGTTACTAATTAGTGTAGAGAGCACGTGGGTATATTATCCAGCTGCACAATCGGATGAGACACCAATGCATCGTTGAACGTACTAAAATTCATTTATACAATACATGCGCAATCGACGCCTACCTTAAAGCGTCGCGACGGCAAAACGAAGCGATATGGAAAAGCGTAATTTTTCAAAAAAACAAAATAAATAAATACCAAAATTAAAAGTCATTAAAATTTTCCATTGTTCCGATTAAGTCCTTATTATTATTATTCTACCAAAAAAATTCAATAATTAACACTACAAGGTGTTCTTTAACGTAATTAAAAATTACGTCAATAAAGTTACGCTCAAATCTCTGATACGGAACAGATATTACATACAATCCATACCCAGTATATAAAACTGTATAGGCACGAAGTATTGACACATAACGAAAAAGTAGGGAGGCTGTTTGATAAAAGATATAGATATTGGTTGAAAGGTAATAGCATTTGCAGGCCCCATCTGTCGTATGCAGTGTAGGTACCCATGAGATAAGGTATTAGGATCACTCGTATCGATTACAGGATTTAACGTTAGGAGACCAAAATTCCCTATTTTATATGAAAACTCAAAAGAAACATATATACAACAAATAAAACGCAATTGAAAATTTTATATTTTTTTTTTTATTTCCATCAAAATTTCTTCAAGGGTCCAGCTCGAGAATTTAACGAGATAACTGACCCATCCATATGGTACTTCTTAAAAAGCGTTCTACATATACCTATATATATCGCTGTAGAGAAATTGTCCGAGACAGGACATCTGCCCGAGGCATTACAAAGATCCATTTATTCGAAGCAAAGGATAATTATAGGTTCGTTCGGCTAATGGGCCCATTTATCAAAACCACACTAACCCATATCAATTGAAGTCTGGGCCTTATACCCAAAAGTATTCCCTTTCTTTTCTATGACCTATCCACTATACGTATGGCATCAGATGGGAATATACATGTATGCAAAGTTTACTCGCCACGAAGTATATTTACCTAGATATCGTACCTAGAGAAATTATCGATCGTATCCAGGTCGTCAGGAACGACGCCTCAGGTAGTCATGTACAACCTCGAGAAAAAGCCTCGTTCAGTTGAAAAAGTTAAAACTTACCGCGTCAGGGATCGTATAATTATCGCAAGTGGCCCTGGAGAACGATAGGGGCTCGACATTGCACCTGAACCTTAAAGCGTCGCGTTGCCCGTGAATTCCATTGTTAAGACCCGCATTATTCACTGGCACAACTCGCGCTGATATGATTATGCTTAATGTATGCTAAAGAATTACGAACCATGGATATATACATGTATATATGTATATGTCATACATGATCAAGTAGTGACTGCGACGCCTGGCGGCGTTCTTTTTTTTTAAGACGTATCTTCATCGACGCCTCTAAAATCTGAGTAATTGTCAGGCCTGTATCGCTAAATGGGGTTAGGGTTATGAGTAACGAGTGGAATGAGATTTTAGATAAATACGTATATGGCTGATCGAATTGACCTTGAAACTCAGTTGGAATTCTACTATGCAGGCGTCTGCACGGGTCATGAATTTTATTAGCCATCGAATAGCGTCGCTCCATTTACTCTTGGGACTTAGGGATGCCACCCCGAAATGCAGTTCGATGTACACTTTGACGCGTGTCAGGAGCCATTTTGGATTCCCTTCGTGACATAGTAAATGCGATGCTTATTTTTATGGGGTTACGATGATCCTAACGTATGAGGGTGTTTTTGTATTTTCGATTCAAGAATTTCTGAATTTTCAGGTGATTATAAGCATCTGTTATCAATGATTTTGGAATCTATATTTTTTTTTAATAATGAGGCAAAGAATTATTATTATTATTGTGAGAAATCCATTCTATCCTATGGCGACGAATGCCAAGGCCTTATGTCGCGTGCCTTTGTACAGTATAGATATATATACCTATGTATTCTATATGTGCAGGAGCGTACAGATCGTAGAATCGGGACTTCACGTGGCGATGTGCCCCTCGGCTGGTTTGCACCCTTTGCTCCAAAATCGTGACGCGTGCCTGCATATTTTTTCTCCGGCCGTGAAATGTATGCACCCCCGTTTTGAAAATCTGTCGGCGTCCCTTCCCCATTGAGGGTAGAAGGGGAAAATTACAAGAGCCACTATGTGCTCGCGGGCCCATATCAACCATCGTCACTTGGAAGTCAGTCAACCCCATAGAAAATAGCGACAGCTGGCCCAACCCAGCACCCACAGACTCAAGTCCTTAAGTAGGTGCATACGCATTTATAAAAATTATACAAGTACAGCGACACGCGAGACTCGCAGGATTCGGCAGGAAGTAACGTGGAAAGGGAAAAATATATATTTATCAAGAAACTATACAATTTTCTTCGGCAATTATTACTATAATATTGAGGCAACTGTGTTATTCCAAAATTGCTAAATACAGTATTCAACGCGATTCGTTACCTGTTGCAGTTGACACTGCAGAACTGTTGCGTACGAGAATTAGCGTGGGAACGATATTCACGTTAAATAAAAAAAATAACACTGGCTGGTATACCTGTGTGATTGCGAACGGTAAAATTGTAAAATAAAGACAAAAGAATTAAAAAAATTATTTAAAGTAAATATAATTGATAAAAAATACGATAAGGTAGACTAATGGAAAAAAAAAAAGAAAAGCTTTATCGTTTGAACGGGTACTAGCACCTTTACGTGTAGTCCATACGATAGGGGTTATCAGGAAATTTTGAAAATTTCGCAATATTTTTTTGACAAAGATAAGTATGTGATAAATTAATTTTTTCTCAATTTTAGGTACTAATAAATAAATTTTCTAAAATTCTGAAACGCCAAATACCTAAATATAACTAGTTGTTATTCGAAAAAAATTCATTATTTTTTCTTTTTGTTTAAACAAGTATAATCAGTTATTGCCTCGAACGATTTCGATGTACTCGATTTTCCAAAATATGAAATATAACTAAAAAGCGTTTCCAAAAATTTAAAAATTGAGGACCTCTCCTTAGGGCGGGACCGCTCCTAGCGTACGTAAAGCAAGTCAAAGGTGCAATGTTAATTAATCAACCGTCAAACTAACGTATGGTAACTATAGTTACAGTGGGTGTGAGGGGAGGGGGTAGACGCGTAACGCTTCGTCGAAACCGTTTAAATTTGAATCTGCGCTTTTTGTCTATCTGGTGAGAGGCGCATCACGCCGCGTGGATATTTCATTTATGATTTTCCCTGAAAATCAAGTGGGGGCTAAGGAAAGCTCATCGGGCAGCCAATAGGAGACGTCCTACGAAAAGCTTAATGCGCGCTCAGCATTATGGGCGGTACTTTCTGAGAATCATTGGGGTGAAGTGAAGAAGTGGGGGAAACGAGGTATGCTAGGTCGGGGAAACTCGAGTTAGGGTTAGTCTGCGACCAGGCGAGCCAGTGTGCGCTTGCGTGGCCTCCTAGGGCTATAAGGGTCCTCTTATAAGTCTCAACCATCCCTTGGGGGCCACGCGAATTTCTATCGCTTTACCAAAGCCCAACCTTTTGACAACCGGATTGAACTCACCTATCCACACGGGACACAAGCGTCATCTACAAGGAGGCAGCGTAAAAAGGAGAAACTGGAAGTCTGACAAATCATCAAAAAATTTTGAGGTACCCTGATCATCACTATCAGCTTGATTAATTAAAACCGATCGATAAGACGGTAGAACTTGAAGACTGATAAATGCCTGTCTCGATAGACATCTTGTAAATATACGGCACAGACCTATGGTACAATTGACATCATTGACATCACTTGCTGAAAGGATGGAGAGAAAAATACAAATTTTTTTTTCAAAAAAGAAATTAGAAAAAAATTTAACATTGTCATCTGGATTTACCTGATGATCCATTGACTTTGAAGATTGACATCCGGTCCACTGGATCATCTGTCAAATGGCTGTATATCGATCTGGAAATCGAAGCATCCACCACGTGACGCATTTCCTGCAACACACATAAAATTCAAATGACTTCGTTTTGTCTGAATTGAAACAATGGAATCATTTTACTAACAACACGTTCGATCAGCAACCTTAACACCATTTCGACATCGCTGAGCTGCCTTTCTAAGATGCACCGGAATTCACTGACTCGTATCATCATGCACGCCTATCCGACCAATGATGGAATCTGAATGACGTATACCTATACACATTGGAAAATGACCGCTTGAAATGAAATCTGACAACATCATCGCTACTTCCGGAAGACACGCTGACCTCGTCCTGTTCTCGCTACTCAGGCAAATATCTCAGACTGACACATCATTAGGTACGATTATCATTCACTACGATCATTAATTTCAGAATAATAATTATCATATGATTCTTAATCGAAGTACAAAATTTTTCAAAAATTTTTTTTCCAAATTTCATCGATTTTCTCGTACTTCAACTTTATGCATTATGATTTTATTGAACATTTTTTTTACTGCTTAAACAATCGATCGAGTCAATAGAATCGTATTAAATGTTAAGGAATTTCAAGTGAGATTAAATTTAAGTTTCGGAGTGAGTGTCATTTTGATTTTTACTTGAAAATTCAAAATTATTTTTACTCCTTTCTCTTCCTTGCTTTTACTTTGCTCTCTTCATTTTGTCGTACAAACAATTGATAGATTTTGATTTTTCTTTTTTATCAGTTACTTGTATCAGTCACGTCCTTACTGTAACGATTTCTAGTCAACACATCGAAGTCAAAATAATGTCTAGTCACAAATAAATATTCTAGTCAAAATCTAAGTCAAGCATCTTGAAATTATGAGTTTCGAATGGTGCCGTATAAATTGAAGTCCTTTGGTTTAATGAAACTATGAAAAATTTTCATTATTCACAAGGACGATCCATCTAGTCTATAAATCTAGGATAGTCTTGATTAATCGGTTAGTGATAATAATGATAAGAAATCCATACTCCTACATTCCGATCGCACGCGAGTAGATTAATTTAAAAGATACAGAGATTTATAATAATAATAAAAATAATAAGTATAAATTATAACAGAGAATCTAGTCACTGCCCTTAAAATTTATGATTTGAGGTATTACAGGAAATTTCATCTAATCATTTTTCTAGTCAGAAAATAAACATTAAAAAAATTTCTAGTCATTACATTTAGTTTATCTCGATCGATAAATTTATCTAATTAAAATTAATTTGATATTCGAGATTGAGTATGCAGGCCCTTAAAAATGCAATTTATTTTCGGGTTTACCTTAAGTTCCCGCAGAAAAAAATTAAATTCGATTAGTATTATATATGTTTATGCAATCTTATTTACGTGTCTTGTAATACGTATTTGAATCTGTGTATTACCATGTCACAACGCCCAACACTGCCCGTGAATGCGATGCCATGTGAACTTACGTTGAATGAGTTTGGCAGTCACGATCTTTCAAAAATCCTTGAAAATTATTTTCCAAGTATTTTTGAAATTACGAAACATTTTCACAAATTAGAAATAAGTTTTCACTATTAAGAATCTTAGTTATAGCTTATAAGAAGAAAAAAATGAACTCGGCCATAAAGAAACAATTAAGCCTAGATACGTATAAGATAGACTCGTGTCCATTTTGAGCAATCGTAATTTCTTATTGAATTTTGGGAAACGTGCCAGTATTAATTTTGAGTATTCCATAAAAAAAAGATTTTGCCGGAACAATCAATACCGCCTCGAAAAAAAATTTAACACGATATACCGAAAAAAGACTACAAAACAAAAAAAGATCGTTTTTCGAAAAAAAAAAAAATTATACTAGTCAAGTTCCGGTGAATCTTTTCGTTTGTCAAATACGCACCAAGTGCCTGTGTATGACGTCATATTTAGTTTAGTTTAGGATCGTCTCAAAAATTAGTTCCACAATTTTAATTTTAAGTCAAAGCTTAATAATTTTGAGTTCTTATCAAGGGCTTTTCTTTCAAAGTACAAATTGTCCGTAACGGCAGCTACTAATTATAGAGCAGATATAGTACAGTAAAGTGTTAGGGTTAGGATAGGTTATGGTTCCGAGGGACGAAATACGTATTCAGGTCGAAAGCACTTCGCAAGCTTTCGTACTGCGCAGGCGAAAGCTCTGGGTTTTTACTTTCCACCTGAAACGAACTCTGAAATTCGGAACCGTGTCGGTCACTGGCATAAAGGTTAAAAGTTAATTAAATGATATACGAAAAATAATTTTTTTTTGATGAATCAGACCAATTGTCTTTCGCTTATAATTTCATTGCTTTTATTAGATTGTAATTAAACGAATATTACGGGGCTGTGTTTACTTTAATATATTTATTATTCACGTTTAATGGAATGAATTATCCTCGCAGTTACCATAAAAAAAAGCGCGACTACTGACTACAAAAAATTTGATGATTTTGATCGACACTCGAATTTGGTCCTTTTTCAAAATATTAGTCCTGGTAATAATACTTTTTCCACCGACCTCTATCCTGCTACCTATATTCAGTTAATTTCATTACATCGGAAAATAAAACTTGGGAAGGAAAAATTTTCAGTTAATAGAGACACAATCAAATTTAATTTAAGACCTAGTCATTTCTCTAGTTTAATTTTGTACGATGAGCTTTATAATTGGTATAAAAGATAGGATAGATATAGAGTATCGATAATATTAATAATATATGAATAAAGTAATATATGAAAATATATTAAGAGTGGACTCTAGTCACGGCACCCATGGACAAGAATCCGAAAAGTTCAGTCAAAGCGAATGATTTGAAAAATTTTCTTTCATCATGCAAACTCAATAATAGCATCGATATGCAGCTAATATTAAAATTTTTATTAAAAAATTTGATTTTTTAATAACCATTTGAAAAAAAAAATTAAATTATTCAAAATCATAAAACTTTGACGAACGCAGTAAGGTATTTGATCTCAGTCCTCGGGTAATTAATCTAGTCTGTAAGATAAAGATACGTTATAGCACGTAAGAATAAAAAGCGATAAATCTATACGTAGAAGACATAGTTATAGAATAATTTCAAAAAATCGAGTTTGTGTTCCCAATGAATGCTAAAAGTCAATGCCTACGTCGCGCACACAATCTCTGGAAATATAATGATATTTTGATGATAAGAAAAAAGATCGACAATACCAATTTTACAACTTTGCATAATACCCAAATTGTATAATTAAAAAAAAAAAGATTTAAGGTATCCCACGTACTTTTAAGTCTTACATTAATTTTTGTACCGTGTGAATATATATATATGTATTTATTTTTACGTGTAATCAGTGCGAGACGAAGTAACGAGACTGGCGATAATAAATTACAGCCTCGATACTTTGTCTCTGATAAACTTGGTTTAACGAATAATCGGTAACCGTGTGTGGCGTGTGTGTGTGTGTTTTCTTTATTGAGTTTTGTACGTGTGTTGTTTTTGAGCTTGCATTTAACCACGCGATCATATATATTTTTGCTATACCTAATTATACTTTAAAAAAGGAAGAAAAAAAAAACAAAAAAAACAATACCGACAATTTTGAATATACAGTGAAAATTTTTTTCACAACCAATAAGACAGTCGTAAGCGATACGAGCGAAATAAAAAAGCACGCAATTTGTAAACACAATTTTACAACGAAATAAAATATTTGATGAAACATGTGTAATGAATTATTTACAGATGACAGATATGCCCGCGCATTCTTAACCTTTTTAAAAGATCCCACTAATGCTTATCTTCCTATTGAATAATAATGAAAGAAGCGCAGCTATTACGCATTTGAAATACGAAACGTTTTAGCTCTGAATGTTTTATTAGTTCTTTGCGATTGAGGCGCAACCCTCCATTATGTACGAAGACGTAGGAGATATGAATTCCAGGCTAATGCACCACATTAGTAACTAAGCATAAATCGTGATACTACATATTATAGAATAATGAATGAAATAAAATATATATGATTAGAATTTTATTAAATTATTATTAATATCAGTAAGTACAGAATTTACAATGAGAAATGAAATTTTGTTTAAACATAAGTCAATATAGACTGCCGTTGAAACCTCAAGATATTCCAATAAATTGTCTATGACGTGGGATGTGCTTAGAGTCTTCAGAATGGCTGTAATTAATTCTGTAATTATACGGAAGCTATATTAATTCTATGGATACAGGGCGAACTACCTGATGTCCACATAGCAGATATATCGCTATAGTCTTACAGGTGATATTACTGGTTTACAAAGTTTCATAAAGTCTAGACGTATAGGAGGCTTCTATAGCGCCAAGTATATGAAGACATGTTCAAAGGTAAGGACTGTATTTGTCTTTTGGCTGTGATACAAGAACTAAGTTGATAGTTTCTGGACTTGAGGAAAGAAAAAAATTTCTTGAAAAAATTATTTCTTTGCGGTACTGTGTATAGTCGGGAAGACAAAACGTGCAATGTTATCGATCTTCTTGAGCGATGTTCGGAATGGCAATTGCAATGTATGGTTTCAGTGAATAAAACTTGGAAAAAAAAGATATGTGTGGTTCGATCGGAACTTGTTTTGACGACAGGATCTTCCACTTGCAAACTTGAATGCCGCGTCTGGCGACACCATGCAAAAATGATTGCGGTTTATCGATTTTTGTGCAGTGTAAGGGGAGCGACGTGAAACTTTTCAGGAAACTATTGTGTTGGTCGTATTAAGTAACATTGAATGGATATAGTGACGGTTCGAAGTTTCATAGTGATATTCATTTTTTAAAAGTGAATAGTGAAAGAAAGAAAGAGATAAATGAATAAATATCTTATATAGTATACTCATCAGATCGTGGATTTGGTAATATATGGACGATCGTGTTATCTATTATCATTTTAAAATGACTTCAGCTTGTTGTGATTATTGCTCGTATTTCACAAGTTCAATATTACGAATTTGATGTCGCTATGATCTAGGAATTATACGGCAGTGTTGTAGAGACTGTTGAAATTACTTACTCCATGAAGAAGATCTACAATCAGGAATGCAGTAAAGATTATGGCCATCGACTGAATATAAATAAAACGGGCGTTTCTACTTTTCTCTCTGTCGATAACATTTCAGTCGGTAACTTGATCTACGTATGATCAAGGATGGTCGTGTGACGCGATGTATTGCTAAAGTTCCTATTTTATCATCTGATAATATTAAAGTCTCAGTAAGGAAAGGTTAGAACACGTTGCAAAATAGTTTTTGACGTTTCTCTCTGTATGATCCTAAGTTTAATTTAATATTTACGCGATGATTGAAATCGTTGCAAAGTTAGTTAGAGGGCCTGTCTATTTTTCCGGAGAAGTAGTAGAATGTCTGGTTACTTTTACAAATCCTCCAAATCCAAGTCATCAAATATCACAAAGTCACAGGTAATCTATTTTTCTGCATTTGCCATTCATTTCATGAATTGTCATTCAAATTCGAATGTAACTAACTTTTAATTATATTTTATGGTTATTCGCAGTGATGTTTTTGAGAGTCTGGCATGGGGAAGTGCACAGATGCATTGCCAATGTTCTACAAATACAAAGATGGTCCTTATGGATAAATTAATCTCTCTCGCAAGACCAGCTGCGATAAATGCAAGTAAGACAATCTTGATATAAAGATTTAAAGTCATTGAAAACAATGTTTTGGAGACCATCTTAGCTTTTCCACAGATACAACATTTATTCCATGGGAACTGGATAATGGATATGCTGTAATGAACACCAAACCTAAGATCTTGTTCTGTGACCTTAGATTATCACCTGGCGAGAGTAAAACTTGTAAGTCTTGTACCGTTTGTAGTTTTATCACACTTTCAAACTTCACAATCCTTTCTAGACGTTTATCGAGAGACCATTCCGAGTGATGCTCCACCATCGTACAGAGGACAGGCTGTTAAATATTCTTACAAAATATCATTTGGTACACAGCGGATAAATGACTCCATTAAACTCCTGCATGTACCATTCAGAGTTCTCTCACTAAGTGGTAATATCTCATTAATCCACGACTGATTATGATATAAGAAAATATGTCTGATTAACTGTTATACATATCATTTTCAGAGGTACCTGAAATAACACCATGCAACGACAGCGTTGATCTGAGTCCGAACAATCCTTTCACAGAAACTCAAAACAAAGAAACCCCACTCGACATAGCCTTGCAAACACTTCAGGTATATCCATGGTCATTCATTTTTAATTTGTTCGTCAAATTGTATCATGTATATTTTCAGAACTTGACAGCAAGACGTAGTCCTAATTTCTACAATGTGACAAACGTTCGAGGTAGAGTCGTCCGGTTTTGTTTATTCAAGAATTCATACAAATTGGGAGAAGATATCGTTGGGACATTTGATTTTTCAAATGCAACTGTTTCCTGTGCTCAAGTTTCTGTTGCTTTGCAATCCGAGGAATATGTATCTGATGAGTATAAACGAGGCAAATCTTCTGCGCCAAAATTGGTCAGCTATAACAAGCACCATGAAGTCTGTTTGGGTCTCCGCTATTCTCAATTAGTGTTACCGATACCCCTGCACGTCACACCAGACTTTACCACGGATCTGGTTACTTTAAAATGGCGATTACACTTTGAATTTGTAACAACCGTTAAATTAATGGAACTGCCCAACGAGCGTACGATTGATTGGCAAGGACCTTCTTCAATAGACGTGGAAACTATGATTTGGGATCTACCTCTTCACATTCATCCCACAACAACACCTCCAAACACTGTTCCACATACGACGTGTACGTTATCGGTATAGTTCTAGCATATACTCCAAAATAAAACATATTTATATTAAACATCTTTACAGTTGCTAAACATAAAAATATATTTCTTCTTTACAAACTTCACAATTCAATTAAAACGAAGGTTAACAATAAAAAGTGTGTGCTACGAGCCTCCTTATTTACCTGAGATATCCATTTAACTTTATCATTACTTAATACATTGACAGTAATCTAGTAGGTAGTTAATATCTGATAATCAGATCAGTAAGATGTTGCTGCTGGAGAATTTGGTGTCGAAGAAGAAGTTGACATTGACGAAGGGGTAGTTCCAGTAGGTAATGGAATTATAGGTTGTAGTGGTGGAAGTGGTGGAGGTGGTAAAGGTGGTGGCTGTGGTATTATTTGAGCTTGGGTGTGCTGTAACGAGAGGGCTGGAGCAAGTTGCGCATGATAATCGTACCGATAGTATTCAAAAGGTTCCCACTGAGGTTCATGAGGTATACTGAGGCCAGTCAGTGAGCTTGTACCAGAAGGGGGTCCATAGTAGCTCGCTCTGTCGGCCATTCCAGGAACATAATTGTACTGTGGTTCCAGCAAACTTTGTAGATGTCTTATATACGTAATGGCGTGCCTGAGCGATTCGATTTTCGAAAGTTTCTTGCCGGGTGGTTTGCAGATTGGAAGCTTCGAGCGTAAAAGTTCGAATGCGCGATTCATGTCGCGCATGCGCGTTCGTTCGCGATCGCACGCAGACTTCTTGTAATCTGAAAAATGACAAAGAGTATTATAACGCGTCTAATCGTTAAAAGAAAATTGTTCGACGACCGACCAGCAAAACAATATGCCAGACACTAGTAACAATCACCAGTTTCATAAAACAAGCATTTCTCCATCCGATGATTTTGGCCATTGCATCCCACGAGGTTGCAAGTTCTTGCAAAAACGTAAGAGTCCACGTTGGCCATACTGGTTGTACCGGTGGTCGTCGTACTTCCGGATTCTCGCAGCTCACCTTTCTCAGTCTGTGAAGGTTCTCTTTGGACAGGCTTTATATTAGTCTCATGAAGCAATTCCAGATGTGGATGTGGTCCAACTACTTCAGGTTCCGGTACCCTTATTACCAAAACTCCATCGTGAGTCTGGGATTGTTGTTCAAGTGCTGCATCCTGCCATCTTTTTCTTAAAGATTGTCGACGAACTGAGCCAACTGACTCATCTGCAATACGTAAGTTTATCTTTTATTATTATTATTGTTATTCTATTAAAAATTATCAAAAGAACGATCTGGGATTTTTCGCGAGCGACTATCTAAACTCGGATGCTGACCTAGAGCAGGCATGGTAGCGGACGCACCAGATGTTTGATCATGTTCCGTTGTTGATACACGACGATGGTGTCTCTCATGCTGAATATGAGATTGATGAGGCTGCTGTTCCTGATGTCGATCTTGATGCTGATTCTGCCGATGTCGATGTTGCTGCTTCGTATTCTCGTCTAGATCCAGCAAGACAGGTGACTGTGTGTAATCCTCTTCGTTGCTCTCATTGTCTGACTGAAACAACCCAGACAAAGACACACAACGCGCACACACTCCTCAGGTTGTCCAAAAATTATGAATTCACGGGCTGAGTAAAAGATTCACGAAGAGCTACCTCGTTCCTTGAAAATTCAGCACGGTACTCGTCGCTCGGCTCCATCGATCAGGAATCAGTTCACTTTTTAACTTTGACCCAAGCAAACACTTCCACCTTGAAGTTCACATAAATATCGAAGCAGACGTATTCGCGAATTCCATGTACTTTCGAATAAATTGATAAAAAATTATTAACCTATGGCCTGTGCACCTCTTGGAAGGTGTCACGTGCGACTAGAGGAGGCGTTTGTCCTGAATGTAGAGGAAAAGATGTAGATCGGACACAGACAGTCGTTATTAATGTTAATTTTATCCGTTTATTAAGTATTCAGGTGTTCGGGCAGAGGTTCTCATCTGCGTTCTCCAACTGGATCATCCACGGATCCCTCCGACGCGCAACTACGACATCGTAATTTCTCGTTCGCAGGGTCGGATTAGGATTACGTGGAGCCTCTTACCGCGGAGGATTCCAGTAATCGCACAGAACTCATTCACGGGATGTTTCTCTTGGTTCCCAGGTTTTATCAGGTACGTTTCGTAAAGCTTATATTGAGTAGATTGCGGCGTGCCCGTCGAGTGGATGAACAGTTTCTCTTGCGTCTTGTAAATGGCGTCTAGTCTTGGCTCTGGCTATAGTCTGATTAACATGAGAGGCGCTGAGGGATTGGGATAAAAATGGGAATACAAACGTTGGAGCATAATAGGCATTCGTTTGATGCTAATACTAATGAGGTGGAACCGTATCTATATATGTATAAGGGACAAAGGAGAATAGTTCTCGTTGAGCAAGTCACACGAGATGTGACATACGGGACTCTAGATCGAAATTCAAAGTGAAGAAAATTCTTCATTTCTTACTTTATCTCATACTTTATCTCCGGATACGATTCAAATTAACTCGCGTTTTTTTTTTTATCATTTGCGTTAAGTTCTCACGATAGTGATGCTTATATCAGAATTACTTATTTTCACTAAATTTTAAACTACATGTTTTGTATGATTAATTTCCATTTTATTTTACTTCAACTATTATTAAATTGCTCGATTAAGATTAGTCGAGCAATGATTAACGTTTTTTATCGATCTTGATATGACGTTGATTATTACACTTGATCGAACAAACATGCGTTCTGTAGTTTACGAGAATTATGACGTAAATTGGCAAGAAACTTGTATTTTTTTTGTATATTTCTAATGTTGGACTTTCGATAAGACAAAAGTATCTTATCCGATGATTTTAAGATTTTTATTAATTTTATCGATCTGTTAATTTGTACTGTGCTTTGATGAGTTTTCCTTCTTCTTCTTCTCATAAATTCTTATCTCTTTTTCAGTCCGTCTCCAACTTTTCTCATCGACCTCACACTCATTGGCTCATCTGAATAGAGAAGGTGCAACTGGCAGCAGCGGATAAATTTGAATGGTCCATAAGGATGCTGATCAACTTGTCAATGTCTCACTAGTCCTGCTAACCTTATTTTCTCTGATAGATGAGCTACGTAACATCATACTACCGTCGTAACGGCTAACGGGCGTTGTCAAAGTTGGTCTGTTTGAGCTGCTATAACTGCTGCTGTTCCGTCCATAGCGATCTAAACGGAATTTAATTCAACACATGTATCATGTATGTATACGAGAGTATAAACAAACTTCAAGAGAACAGTGCATACGCGAAAAGAAATGGTAATGTTAAAAATTAGTTTTGCAGGAAGTGACGGAATTATCCATTTAATTTTCTACAACTTCGCACTACAGAGGTAATTAAAAGAAATATTATTCCATTAAAATATCACTCGTTACAACTACAGGCGATTATTATGTCCAATGAATATTATCCCCACGTGATTACCGTTAAAAACCACTCATATTGCTGTAACGTTTACAGTACATTTTTTTTTTCTTTGCATTAATTTGCCACGACTCGTATATTTTTAGAAAAACAAGGACGAACAAAAAAGCGTCTACTTACTAAAGCTTGGTGAATAACTATGGCCCATTAAAGGAAGTCGGAGCCTGATAAGCTGCCGGAGGCGACTGATCAATGTCCGCCGTAACTCGTTATTAAAAGCCAAGTAAATCCATGGGTTAACGCAACTATTCAAGCTGCTAAGAAGTGCGAGGATAGTGAAGGTTGTACCTAAAAGATGTTCGCCATTATTATTTACCTTTATCTCCGTCCACTTATTTTCTTTTGTCTTTTTTTATATAATTCTACCCTCCCTCCAGCTCCACCTCGTTTGGACGACCAAGTACAAATGTTTTTTAACCACTTTCCTCTTTTCATTTACTCACCGCTGTAGAACGGCGATGACGACGCTTGTGGGTCCCAACTGGCCCAAAGTTGACAACCAATAAATGGACTGCTGCATATTATATAAAGACTTATGACAGCTATAGTCTGTTTCAAGGTATTAATTCTTGCCCTTGATATGAAAAGCGTTCGATTTCGAATATGATTTTGATTTTTTTCAAGGAGGTTGCCATTGGCACCAATTTCTGTTAATCCGTCGACGTTGCTGTTTCTCCAGATCCCCATGCATATACCAGTGTACGTATACAAAAGAACGCAAAGAGGCAAGAGGAACACAGAAAAGCTGTACCTGTAGGCAATTAAAATGTCCATATACCAAAGTCTAATTATATTGAATCACTCATGCTGCTCCTTCCTACCAGGTGACATAAGCTTGTTCTCCATACGAAAGGTCAAACGTGGCCCAACAATCAAAAACACCTGGCATCACTTCCTGATACGAGAAGACAAAGAGCTGACCATAGAAAGGACAAAGTTCTAATTAAATACCAATACTAAATTAGAAAGCCACTCAAAAAGATTCAAATACCTGTGGCGTGCAGAATGTAAGTGCGATGACCCATGCGCAATAGACCATTACTCGTGATTGCCTAGAGGTCGTTCCACAATAACTAAGTGGGTAGCAGATCGCGTGATATCTGTCCAGTGCAGTCACGGCTAAGACGTAGGAGCTCAGATAAGGACCCAGTGGTTGGCCATATTTCACCAGCTTGCATAGCAAAGCTCCTCCTTGAAATCTTATGGAAGCAACTTCGTTAGGTCGGTGCTAACAATTGTCACACCTAGTGAATATTCACTGTATCAGGATAACGTGGAGCAAACCAACCTGAAGGTGATGTCCCAAGCTAACTGGGGCAAAACGCTGAACAACCCAGTAAGAAGATCGGCTATGCTTAAATGTATTATGAAGAAATACATTCGAGTGAGCTTTTTCTTACTGATTGAGTATCTTCGAAGGTAAAGAGCAGAAAGAACAAAAATGTTGCCAATCAGGGTCAGCGCCAGGATGGTTGCCAGTGTTGTGATTTCCCACTGTGCCAGATACTCATCCCTGGTGTCTTCGTTCACTTTTTCAAACGTTTCATTAACGAGAGCCATCGTGCTTTCGAAATTTCTTCGACTGCCTTTCCCTTTGCGATGTCAAGCTTTGTGAAAGTTTATATTATATTATAAGCACTTTTGAGGATTGTGATCGTTTCAAGAATACTCCAAGGCACTCGAGAAGGCACTTCACTATGTGTCGCCGATTTTACGCGCTTCGCAATACACATCCAGCGTCGTCAACCTCTTCATGCTTCCGTTGAAGAATCGAATATTCATGACTGCTTTCTATGAATAACAACCAGCAGTGACATCGGATTCGCGACGATATTACATAATTTAAACCGAACAGAGATTTTGGTATTTTGTTAATTACAAAAAAAAATATTTAACTTACTCTTGAATACTAAACACACTTAGTACTGTTTTAAATGTCACTGTTCAATGTCACAAGGAACAACAATTACTATAGAAGCACACTTAAAGTTCCTCCAATTGAAGCTTTTGGGTGTTACAAAATAGTAACGCGGAGCGTCGCGTTAAAAAGACTCTTCGGTTAATGAGTACAAGAACAAGGAAGACGTATAGCAGGAAGAATGTTGAAAGAGTGAAAGAAAATAAGAAAGAGAAGCTGTTATAAGAATAACTAAGAATTAAGTTAGGTAGGAGGCTCGAATCTTGGTTGACGTTTCAAGGATTAATGGGTACGCGAGATCGGTTCACGGTGTTTGCGTCGCGACGCCGCGTCCTGTTCTGCGATAAAGAAGAGACTTTGCGCTCAGCCTCGGAATCTCATAAATAATTATTTTCGAAATATCAATTACCGGTGGAGTAAAAGCCTAGAACACAGACGCATTGCCTACTCGCAAACATGCACACGTATGATTCGCGTCCGCATCTCAACTTTAAACGTAATTAATCCATGTCCGGCAGCATTTGGCAAATAATCTTAATAATACCAGAAAAACAACAGCATTCATAAGCATGAGAGGGCCGCGTGAATGTCTATTAACTCAGTACGTAACCGATGACCCAAGTCGTCATCGGCTACCTGGCTATGCACACATAAGCTCAAATGGACAAGCACGTGTCACATGTGTCGTTCTGGGTAGAGAATAACTCCTGTATTATTTATTGACTTATTATACGAATAATTATTGATTGATGATTTTACCAAGATTTATTATTGAAACGACCACAGCACGCCTCTAATTAATGACCTACGAGTATGTGTAATATGTGTATGTAATAAAATGTATGTTTTAAATTGTCTTACTGTGTAATATTGTCTTACG
Organism: Calameuta pallipes; assembly: GCA_030142375.1. Taxonomy (NCBI): domain Eukaryota; kingdom Metazoa; phylum Arthropoda; class Insecta; order Hymenoptera; family Cephidae; genus Calameuta; species Calameuta pallipes. The sequence goes on from JARQSW010000067.1 coordinate 969,664, forward strand.
CGTTGCTTTATGCAAGTTCACCTGTAATACATTATGCCTGTTGAATTCGAATTTTTTGAATTGCAAATCAGTCCAATCAAATGGGCGGAACGACCCAGGTGGGTCAAGAAAATGTCTGCGCTCTCATTACATCAACTCATTGCCAACTTCTTGCGATACACAGTACAGATGTGTATTGTTGCACTCTCCTTCAACGCTCTGTTATTTCCTTTTGATCTGCTCCGAAGCGGTCCTTCTTGCTTCCTCTTCAGTGCCCTCCGTGCCTGCCGTTAAACAGTGTCTCCCTCTTATGCATTCCAGTGCTGATATTTCTAAAGAAATCTCGTACTGACAAAAAGGAAGTAAAAAAACACTATGGAAGTTTACCTTGTCAATGGTCAGGAGAGGGGACAATAAATCACACGACAACCAAAGCGAATGAGATTCCATTTATTCTTTCGTTATCCAGTCATTGCTATTGATTACTTAGAAGCACGGGTCTTGATCCTAAGAATAACATTATAATGAACATTGAGATAATTGAATTACAAAAAAAAACGAGGGTGACCGTTGGTAGATGATACGTCAGAATCCCCGCTTATGTCATTATTATAAATAATAAAAAATAGCAAAAATTATAGAAAATGATACTCAATTATTGTTAGCTACAGATAATGATCAAGCTTACCGTTCGCCGTTACTCCAAACTACCTAGGGAGGAAACATAATCGCGTATGATAGGCTAACAGGTCGGTAACATCAGAGTAGGTTACAAATTTTAAAGTATTGTTAACCTCAATTTCACAAATGGATCACTAGAACTTTCTGATGATCATGTGTTATACAGGACAGTCCTTTTCTGTAAGTAAATAATAACAGGACAGAAAGAGACTCAAATGAAGAATCGTCTGATATAGTCTTCTTTATCGACGGAAGAAATACCTGTCAAACTATGGCAAAGAAAAGGGTCTTGCGACAGCAGAAAATAAAATCCGATTATACATGTATATGCATACAATATGTACGTATGTACATTTACCAGAATTCTTAGAGTTTCGTGATTGGAACGTCGGGTCAGTTGAAACTCTTGGGCGATCCGCCATGAAAGATATTCACGAAGAAAACGTCTATGGCGGCCATATTATGTTATTGAAAATAACTGAAGTAAGCTCTTGCTTATACAATTTAAATACATAAAATAATGCATGAAACGGTTGTTTGTTTGAAACAGTTCGCGTCGAGGAATCTGTCGCCCGTTGTATACTGTCAACACTGCCCGATTGCGTGTAATGCCCCATTAGGAATTCCATAGTACAGTAGTAATACAACACAACGCAGGACTAGTAAAACCGTCACAATACCGCAGCAGCCGTGGCTCGACTGTTTTAGGTTATTTAAAGGGGGGATGGTGTGCGGGGCAGTGCGGGGAGTGATGAAATTCGCCGTTGGAAGGGATAATCCGAACTATGTAGCTATGCCGCTACAGTAGAAAGTTCGTAGACGTTATTCATAAAACTGTCGGGCAGAATACGAAATTTGATAATACGAGCTGCGCGTCGGCACGATTTATTCCGTATAAATCGAAAAGTTTGAAGGATCGGTAGGGGAGTGCTCTGACGATAGAGTAGATAGGTACCTGTTTCTCCTTTGGTTCTTTTTTCTGCAACCCACACTCAGCTGTCCTTTTTTTGTTATACCCATAGTCAGAGAATATTCGGACTTTCGCTCGGTGAGGCAAAGCCCCAATAAATATTAAATAGGTTATACTTCAAATTGGTTTTAAGCCAACGTGTTGCCAACGAACTGACGCTTTGGTATTGATCTTTTTTTCTGATTATTTTTTTATTCTTTTATTTCCTTTTCTTCAACTCCTGTCTCATTTCATTTTCCGTTCCCTCTTCATTTGTTCATCGAATCACACGATATCTGGACATCCATCCCGAGAGAAGGAGCATTCGATTGCGATAAATATTTTCATTGAAGTGTCCGGAGTGTCGGGAGGTGAGAGTTGACAGGGATAATAAAGGAGGCGATGGCCACAGCAGCAATGATGGTGGTGGTGGAGGTGGTGGTGGAGGTGGTGGTGGAGGTGGTGGTGGAGGTGGTGGTGGGTACAGTAATACCGAAGGGAATCCGATAACGAAGAGTCACTAGCCGTCAAGCGAGCGAAGTAAATCTGTCGCGTTCGCCTCGAACGAGTTTCTTCCGATAGCAAGACAAATGGCGGATTTGTCGTCTTTAGCGTAAGAGCCGTTATAGAGGTTATATAAGGTATAGATTAAGGGATCCGTCTTATACAGGGTGTCCCAAAATTCGATGATAATCTCGACGTAGCGAGAATCAAGTTTAAAAGCAGGTTACGAAAATGACCCTCGTTTTGTTCAAAATTGCACAGTTTTTAAACGGGAGCCGGTCAAAGTTCACCAATCAGAGTGTGGCGACAACGGAAATGGCAAAGATATGCAAACTGAGTTTTCTTCCTCAGTTACAGTAACGACAGTGAAGTCAGTTCCCCATGCATACTAGATAATACGCTACCCGATGGACTTTTGTTTTTAGCTGATTGATAAGAATTAAACACAGAATGCGGAGTCCCAATTACACGATGTCTCTTAACACAGTCAGACATCCCTTCGACACTTAAAAATAACTCTACAATATTCCTTTCTAGATCGAAACGTACTGACTGTAATTAAATAAAAATAAAGATTCATGCAAAAGTGCATTTGTATCACGTAATATCTAAGCCCATCCTCATAGGTAGAAGGATTGTGTAATATGGGAATATCTTGTGGATTGATCTGATTAGAATTGATATAGAAAATCAATCGTAATCCTAGGGCCTGGTGCAGGACAACGTCAGATTCACGGTAGATCGATGGTAGATTTACGGGAGGTCTATCGTGTAAAGAAAGAAGCGTTTTCCCAAATCTGGAAGAAGCTCTTCGCCGTCGTCTTCAAGATATCTATGTACATACACTGAGCGTCATTAATGGTGCCCAATTTGTGGACGCAGTGCGGTGAGGTAAGAGAGGCGACTGGGCGGTGACTGTCGTCTTGTTTGGACACGTGCGTGCAACGCAGCGAGCGCTATGGTGCGAGAGAAACGCGAAAGCGTCGTACGGTGCATCCTTTTCGCACAGCATGAGTGAGTGCGAGACAGCAATACCATCCCTGAGTCGTATTTGGGAGCTTGGTGAGGCATCTTCTCCTATGCTGTTGCCCAGACCAGCTAGCGTTAATGTCCTACCAAGCTTTCAGGTGCAACTCAGGGATGGTATTGCCGTCTCGCACCCACTCATGCTGTGCGAAAAGGACGCACCGTACGATGCTTTCGCGTCTCGCTCGCACCATAGCGCTCGCTGCATTGCACGCACAGGCCGAGATAGGTGAGCAGGCGCTGCACAGTCTCCTCTCTTACTTCACCGCACTGCGTCCACAAGCTGAACACCATTAATGACGCTCAGTGTACATACATATTGTTTGAACGCACCAGTTTTAAGTGTTGACATTTGCATGAGGATGTAAAACTATTTTTATATAGCGTTTATAAACGTTTAAAATACATAATAGTTTGAAAATCCGCGCGCAATGTCATGACTCCAAACGAGTCCTGAACATGGCGTCCCTTTCGGAGATTGGCCGGATTCTGACTTGATAGACTTCACGTGAGGGTCCGATCCTCGCGCTATCTCTGGAGAGTAGCTGCTCTACTGGCCCAGGAGGCGCACGCAGCGCGGGACAGACGTGACGTCATGCAGCAGCAACACTCCCTGCTGGGCTGAAACTCATTAGGCACGCTCAGCAGAAACACCGCTGAGGGAGAACATTCGTTTGATTGGTCATTTTATCGTAAATCTTGCAACAGTGTGGTGAGATTAGACCAATCAAATGTATTTGATCCCTCAGCGGTCTTTCTGCTGAAACGTACCCATTGGCTTAGTTTCTACCGTGCAGAGTTCAAGTAGAGTTAAGCAACCTTATTGGTCAATTCCATTCAACTCCTACACGTGATTGGTTAACTCTGTTTAAATTCTGCACGGTGGAAACTAAGCCATTGTCACCACGATGAGTGCAAGTGGCGTGCGAAGCGCCTGACAATTGAGCACCACTACCGACCCCTATGGCCTTGCGCCCACCGTTAAGTTTCACCTAAATATGTATATTTCCACGAGTTAACAATCCGGGGACGCCTGGTACACCCCGGGCGATGAAGAATGAAACCCGCCGCAGTACCGATAATTATGAATTGTTCATGATTTGTTACGCAAAATATTAATTGTCTCGATGACATCTTTGAAACTGGCGCGTAGCGAAGATTTTGTGTTGAATGATTCGTTCGCAGCAGGGCGAAACACCGCCCATTAGCTTAAGGGAGGGGGTGCTATTCTTCACGTGAAGACAAAGCGCGTGAAGATCGAGAAGCAATCCGGCTTGAACACGCGACGTTGTTGAGTGGTTTTTTTTTTTTTTTTGAAAATTGTACGCGAGTGCACAGAATGTAAGTTGCCTGAAGCCAGGGATTTCTTGAATTACGCGACGGAGGAACACCACGGAAAGATCGAGAATCAATTCTCCTTGGACACACGACGTTGCCGAACGTTTGTTTTTGAAAATTATACGCAAGTGCACAGAGTGCAGGTTGGCTGAAGCCGGGGTTTTCTTGGACTACGTAACAAAAGAACGCCAAGGTAAGCGAGTGCATTTTTGACTTTTGTGATTGACGCATTTTCGTGCACGCTTGGTAATTGCTTTTGTTTTGTTGCGTGATGTGACTGCGCGTACAGAGGGGCGACCCCTCAGGTAATCGTTTTATTGCAAATGAGGGGCCGCATTACCGTCTCGCTTACACTCGTGTTGTGTACCGAGGGACGCCCTGGCGTCTCGTTCGCATCGTAGTGTCTTAATTGATACGTGTGTTTCCGTACAGGTCCTTGACGGTCGTTGAAAAATGGCCATTTTTTTAAAATTAATTTTGCGGATATTTTTACTATTATATTCGTCATTAGCACGTCGAAATATGTCAGCTTCATTGTTATTTCGAGTTGAGAATTTGTATATGTAATGAATATGAATTGAATATATGTAAATAAGCTTGTGTAAGTATAGACAGTATTCTACCTCAAATTTTAAACAATTAAATTATGATACGAGATTATATGACAAATATTGGTAAATTGTGTTGCAAGTAGGCTTCGATTTCACAAGGCTAGTAAATGTTATATCTAACCGTGTCTCATACGGACTGTTTTGATAATCCTTCGGAGCTTTTGATATGTTATATTCTGACGCATTTTAAAAATTGTTCTATATATTATTTTCAAAAAATGATAGTTATCCATCATGCTTCACTGAATCCCGGGGATATTTATATAATAATATGGTCCTTTAAGTGTAGATATTTCATCTTAGTTTTTACACTATTATTGTTTCTCGTTATAGTCTGCAGAGCCTAAGTGTTAATATTCTGAACAATCAGTAACATGAAACATATACAATGTAACGGAAATATTTAATGTATAATTATTCTGCTGTTCAGAGTTGTGCGGAGAAATACTTAGTAAAATTCAGTATACATTGGAATTTATTAAAGATTTTAAGTGCCTGTATAAAGTGCAAATTGTAATTCAAGGTTGACGATTCAGTGATCTTACATTGATGCGATTGCTATCATTTTTTCCGGAATATTGCAATTCCTTGAATGATCGAGTAAGTTTTTGTTGCGATTATCAGCATAAGGGTTAACTCCTTAGCTTACAATGTCGTGTCAGAGACGTAGAATGTCGACCGGGCCAAACATAAAGTCGTATCAGAGACGTGGTAGATCGGCCGAGCCAGATCTAAATAAAACGTCTCAAACACGTTATACAGTTGATCGGCCTACACGCGATATACGGTACACAATTTCCATCACCGCATTTGGATTTGCAGTTTAATGTGGGACTAATTATTGGTCTAAAAATTTAAAACTTTCACAAATTACTTTTTGAGTATTACATATTCAATATTATGTATTTTGTATAGTTATTATTATATAATTAATTATATATGGGACGTTCCACGCTAAATCGGATAGTTTGACAAATTTTAATTGTTGATGCCCTCAATTTTTTTTTACATTTTTTTGTACCTTCGAAAAAATCTTCCAGGTAAATTGTGAGATTTTTTTGATGGCCCAGTCAAAATCGCGGTTTTATTTTTCAATTTTTTCCCCATAACTTTTTGAATAATGGACCAAATTAGACCTTGTTTTTTAAAAAATTTTCGTTTTTTATGTACTTTAAAAAAAGAAGGAAACATTTTTTCAAAATATTTTTGTATTTGATTTTTAAGTTTTAAACTTTAAATCTTTTTTTTGACAGTGAGGGCATATTTTGATTTTGTTGAAAATTGTTTATCACAAACTACTATCCATTTAACAACTTTTAAGCCCGGTCTGGTCGTGTCCGGTATGGCGTGGAACGCCCCATATATATTCGTTAAAATATAACGAATTATAGGAGGTCAATTTTTTAAAAATTGAAAATATGAGCAGAGCATAAAAAAATTAACTTTTTTGCAAATTTGTATATTTAGACCTGGGATTTCGTTTTTACATTATCAGAACCCGGTTATGAACAATCAATCACACAAGATTTTTATACGATGTTTTTAACCTGTAATAGTCAACCTTTTTCGCTCTTAAGCTAATTTTTACTCTACAAAAATCATTTCCTTTTTTCCCAATATCACATAAACAAAAAAAAAGCATTGTAAAATATATTTTTGATGCTGTTGAGCGTAATTCAACAAATAAACAAAAAATAACATATTGGGTGACAATCAGATGGGTCCATTCGTACTAAATTTTAAGGTTATAGACGGTTGGTGATTTTTTTTCTTGTTGTAGGTAGTACATTCATAAAGTAATTTGTACTGAAGAATTATGATTCAAAAATTAGAAAACAAAGCCTGGTTAGAATCACTGGAAGTGAACAAGTGCGGCATGATCATTGGGAAATCTTCATCTTCACCGCAACTAGAGATTCTACCGGGTTCCGTGCAGGTTCCAGCCGAAATAATATTTACAAGCAGCTGGGAACCCGTTGAAGGGATACTGAGTTTGAAGTTCGCAAGTTCCAGCCAAAATAATATTTACAAGCAGTTTGGAACCCGTTAAACTGGAAGCAGTACCTTCATATAAATTATAATTTAATGTAATTGTGTATTATTGATTGCAGAATACAATAACGTATTTTAGATTATTTTGAAAAATATTCTTTAATTCTGAAAATGATCGTTCTAAGTCACACGTGGTTATCGGTGCATAAGCCATATAGTACATTCAACATTATTGATAGTCCAATCTTGTTTAAAATTGTCAAATATGTGTTGATCAAGACAATTGTAAATACTTAATAATTCAATATTGAAGCCAGTGTTATTCATGAACAAATTGACAACTGTTTTCTTTATATTTTCAAGAACATTTTCATTCCTTAATATTGTTGTAGCAACTCTGGTTACAGTTTCAATAAAGTCGTGGAATGAGACCTCTTGTTTCTGGATGCTCAATTGCATCACCGATGATTGCACAGTTCTCGTGAACATAATAGAAATCTTGTTCGAGATTTGGTTTTCTGCATAATCGCTTTACTCGGCGTACAACTGCGGCGTCAGAGGTTAGTTCGTTAATCACCCTTGTTACAGCTAGAAAATGTCGATTGAAGTAAGATGCTGCCTTTAACTATTGTCCCCAACAAGTTACTACAGATTGTGGAGAAAGAGGAATGCCTGGTACCATTTCAAGAAACAAACGAACTGTTGGCGCTTTTAGAAATGCTGATTTTGTATTGGCATTTACGTCATTAGCATTTTCATATGTAAGTATTATGAAATTCTTCAGCTATACGATGCAGACCCTAATTGACATACGAAATATGAAACATTTTATGGTAATTTACTGTATCTACTGTATACATATATACAATCGCAGTTTATTAAACGAGGTTCCGCTGTGCGATCTGGAAAAATAGTGGAGATACGATTGCGTGTGTCATGAAACGCTGTTCAGAATCTGTTGTTTCATTTTCGAAACAAAACGAAGGTCATTTTCGTAACCTGCTTTTGAACCTGATTCTCGCTGCGTCGAGATTATTATCGAATTTTGGGACACCCTGTATATATATATTTTTTTCGTTCAAACGCAATAAAGTCCTTTATCATTGTCCTTGTTCTCCTTGCCGCCATTACCGACCATTAGTGCAGTTTGGCATGGTTGGTGTAGAGAAAGGAAGGAGAAAGAAAATAATAAAAAAAAAGGAAAAAGAAGAGGAAGTGATGACCCTGCAAAGAAGCTTCATAAAATAAATTACTATGTGGCTCACGTATATCTTATAAGGATTAAGTTAGAGGAACGCAGGGGCTCGGCGGCGTCGACAACGACGACGGAACTGTTACCGCCAGCGGCTTCTATCTTTATGACGAGCCTGATGAGGCGACAAAAATCACGCCTTCCCTCTTTTCTTTGGCTTCTTTCCTCCCGCTAATAAAGTAATAAAGCTATCTTTGAGGGGGGAGCATACGCGCCCTTCGTAAAAATTGCACGACCGTTCTGTACTGGTGGCGATTTAATCTGCTTCTTCATTTTCTTCTGCGACGGTTGACTAACCCGGGAAGGGAGGGAGGAACAACATTTTTTATTCTCCCTCGGTCATTTTAACGTCGCGCGAATTCATGTGTCTGACAAACGTCTGCCATCCCCACTGACTCCTTTTTTTTTTTGGGAAAAAAATTTAATTTTTTTTAATTTTTCAACGGTCTAAGCCTTTGTATTACACATATCGCAAAGTATAATTAATCTTAAGTTAAATGAATTTTCGAAGCCAAATTTTAAAATACGGAAATTAATTATGGAATAAAAGAATAGAATAGATTTGTATTTTGGTCTTTCGTTAGATAACGAGTTAATTGTTAAGAGAGATGTGTAATTTTTAAGATTGTGGAAATCGGATAAGGCGAGATGAGATGAAATGGAAATGAGATGAACACTGTGGAGCCAAGTCGAAGTTACGTTGGCAACGAAGCCTCCACCTTGTTCGCTCCCCATTTCCCACCCTCGTCAAACACAAAATTCTAATGAATATTTTTATTTTTAATGAGATATTTCAAGCGGCCCAAAGCACGCAGGATAAGCATTTAATAAGATATAATTAATGGCAAACAGTGAGCGTCGGCGTACAGTGGCGAAGAAAGTGGGCGACGACGAACGACAATGGTATTGGCGAAGAGAAGGAGAAAATAAATGAGAAAGACAAATGTTGACGGCTAAAAGAACAAATCGGCTCAGCCCTCTTTTCCTCGTCGACTCATCACTACACCTATTCAGCACCATCCATCGGATGAGATCAGCATTGCTTTTCGGCGCTCCAGATCCCCTGAGTCAAGAACTCAGTTGCGTCTCCAGAGTATTAAATTTAAAGTTTGAATATATTTTTAAAAATTTCGAAGATCCTAGACCCTAACTATAAAATGGAACAGTAAGATTCACGAGCCTGGTCATAACTCCCAATGAGGTTAAATTAGGTCTCTGAAAAAAAGTTAGACCCTACAAGGATACCAAAATTTGCTTCAATCTTCCTACAGCGTCAGCCAAAAATGATCTTCACTCCCGAAACAATAAATTCACCTGATATCTCTACGTTTATGAGAGCGAGGTTAGGGAGTACTGTACAGTAGGGTATGAGAATGGAGATGATGGCGAATGGGGTTAGGGTTAGGGTTGAGTGAGCCGGGTAGAAAGTACAAGGACCAGCCCAGATACACGCGAGCCAACGAGAGAATAGATAAAGACGAGAAAGTGGCGCTGTAATTTCGCGCTTGGCAGGACAGCAAGACAAGATCTAGGAGGCAGAGGAACCAGCCCCAAAGCCCACGCTCCCTCTTCGTCCGGCAAAAAATAACCTGGAATCTCCGAATCGTTTAATTCGTACCTTATACCCAGGAGTCTGGAATCCTTCCACTTTCCACTCCGGGATTCCAGCGTTTTCCCGCATTCGCGAAGGGTCCTCGAGTACAAGTCCTTTCTTAATTCTTACCCTCCCCTACCTTTTTTTACCTTCCATTTCCTTCGTCTCCCTTTAACGAGGATCTCGCTAAGAAATTTTATATCTTCCTTACTTCGTCCTTCTCGAATTTCATGAATTTATTACAGTCCAGGAAACTTATGTATAACGATATTAGATACTTTTTATACGGCAGACACTCGATACTTTCATTGAGCTAATTCATCGTAAAATTGAAACTGTTAGTTTCACGACAGCCTCTAGCCGCTCTGTTGTCAGGGCGAACCGAATGACTTCGTCTCTCTCGTCTCTTCGATTCGATACATTCTCCAACAGTGAATAGCCCTCAGTAACAGAGGATAATATCAGGATGCTTCATCCTCTGCTCTGTGTGTCTCTGTCTGTAGGGAGATTAGTGCCACGCTGATATACACTCCCCCCGTCTACCCCAACTACCAGCATCCAATCAATTCCATCGAATGGGATCGGACGAACGGATGAAAAACCTTACTAATAATACAAGCCAAACTGGGAAACAATACACCTATGAAATTCTCCGGTTGTATCCGCAGTCAAATTTGTTCAGATTCGACTGATTGTTATGTGAAAATAGTGAAAATGAGTGGCGAGTGCCGTTGGCTGTGCTAATACGTCAAATTGAAATTGAAAATTGTCAATTGGGGATTGACTGACCGGGCGGCCATTGGTCATTCCCAGTTACGGGATTGTAGGAATTTAAGTATGGCGTTGCTAACGGTAGCGAGAAAATGTGTTAGCATTGAAGAAGATTGGAAGACGAGAAAACGGATCAAAGAAAAGTTGAGAATTTGAACTTTGAATGGTACTTAGTCTAAGAGCGTTGGTAAGGATAATTCTATTGTGTAAAATCGATACGAAAATAAAACTCCATCCTGTGAAGACCCTTGTAGCTTGATCCAGGCACAGCATCCCGTCCCGAGCTCTCGACGTCTTCAGATCCCGAGATGGAATCCTTGAAGGAACTCCCAGGGCACCGAGTCCTCTTACGAGTTACGGCATACTTGGAAATTCATGGCCGGCAACTTGGACGGAAGAATGGAGCAATTAATGGGCGTCATGAGTCTTCCTCGAAACGTGTCGGACCCCGAAGCACTTTCAATAGAAATCCCGTTTTCGAGAAACGTGCTTTGACTGGGCGATCTCTATTTTTATCTAATCTCGAAACTATGAGCTTCTTTGATGATTTACAATTTTTCAGAAAATTGCATGCAGGTTACGCATTATTAACCAAGGTTCATTAGAATTATCAGTATAAATTCAAGTATCGAGGTACTCGGACTGTACGAGTATTCGAAAACGAGCTCCGGCGGCCATATTGAATATTCAAAAGACAAAAAATGAATTTAAAAATCAGACGTCATGAGAAACTACAGTGTAGGAGTATCGTGACGAAATTTAAGAGGAAGATGATAACGAAGCAGTAGATACAGGAAATTCTAGGACTGATTTCGAGGCACGCTCCTGGCCTGTGACTTCCCAAAGGAGAGCTAACGCGTTAAAGAAAACGTTTGTGGTTGTCAAAAAGGCGACGAGGGATTCGGTTTGTAGTTGAGGGATGCGCGGTGTAGTCGGTTACCAGGGGATGTAAATCGCGTTAGGGGAAAAGGGGAGTCGTTTCCGTTTCCCTTCGTTAGTCAGCTTACGTTCGGCCTCGCCGACTCGGCTGATTCACTTGCAAATAAGATCGATTATATCGGACGCGAGGTGACTCCCAATCGTAGGAATTAAAATGTTCCCTCGTTCCCTCGTTCAGCCCCACAGCCCTTATCCAAGCCCACCCACTCGCCATTCCTTGCACACGGAAGAAGAGAAAAAAAAATCCTCGTGCCGCTCGATTAAACGCGATTACATTTCCGACCTGACGTCCCTCTCGACCCTCCTGGAAACCCTCTAAAACGTCACGCAGTTTATTCTCTCGCGACTCTCGCCTGCCTATCCATCCCCTGGACTATCTCAATTGGGATTAACGCCTCTTTGTCTCTCCTATTCCTTTCCCAAGATGAAACGAGAGCCCGCCATAGGAGTTTAGGCATTCGGTTTGACCGCAGCCCACAATCAACAGAGCCAAACGGAGTCAAAGGGATGGTAAAGAGACGGCAAAGGGATGCCAAGAGACGAAGCCACCAGAAACAAGGAATGCGAGAGAGTTTGCCCCGTAAGTATGGTGTGGTAATAGTGGTGGGGATGCTGACGGTAGTACCAGTAGCCGTGAGCAGTGTTCGCCTGCCGTGATTAATCTACTCATTTGTCAGCCGCGCTTATCCTATCCGATCCTCTGCTGGGCTGGTACTCTTCTCTTTGGTTCTACCGTTCTTCGCCGCATTGCTGACTAACCACGGACGACTGTGGATCAACGAAGAGACTGGATAGAATTTTGTATTTGCGTTAAATGAAAAACATTTTTATTCTCTTTTTTTCTGTGTGTCCTTGATAACTTTTTTGGCTAAATATCACTGACTCGATACACGATAACTTTGGTAGGAAAAAACGACAGCTCGATAGTCATTGGCCCTGGTATTAGTGTCAAGGAAATCAGTAGAGTCGATGGTGGCGCTAGCGTCGATGCTGTTGCTTCGATGCATAGTACCCGGCAAGGCTCACCGGTAACCGTTGACTAGCTATGGGCTACACGGACAGCGTCGCGCTAATGGTAATCGATCGGCGCGAACCAGTGATTAGTGTGTAATCGAATAAGGTCGACCGATAACCGATTAGCGATTACCGATAGCCATTCTGCTCCGGGATAAATTGGCAGGCCGTTCCAAGGTTCCAGCCTCTCCCGAGCTCGTTACGTACAGACCTGCCGAACGAGGATAACATGCATCTTTATCTGACAGGTTAGGTAGCTGCATGTCTATCTCTTTCTTTTTATTTCGTCTTGTTGCCAGCCTTCGTTTACTTCACTGCCAGATTCTAAATCTATAAAAAATTGCTATTATGTCACAGTAAATTTTTTCATTTTTCCTTCTACGGCCACTTATTACATTACGTAATTTTAGACCTTTACATGCACGTTAACGCGGAAGGCGTTAAGCCAAAGAGAATAAGGCAAATGGCAGTAAAGGGGATGAAATGAGATTGAAGGGTTGTAATTTCAGTCCATTATTTCTCCGTGCTTCCAAAATCGTGAAGAGTCGTAGCGCACGGGTGTAGACGCCTCGTTGAGGTAACGTAGATGGAAATGCCATTTCTCTCTTCCGGCTGGCTCACACTACCACTACAGTTCCTCTTCTGCTTCCTTACCGCCGGAGCGCGAGCACGCGATTTGAAATTCAACGATGCCGGACAGTAATTGGCCGCCCTGTCTTTCAGATAGTCGGAAGGCCTGGAAGTTAAAAAGTCAGAGACGCTAGCTTACGCAGAGAATTGAGATGGGTGTCATGGGGCCCAGAGGTAGACCCACCCTTGGCAAAGAGATGCCAGGGATGCAGGGTGTGTCACGAGTCGATCTAGACTTGCGTAATTCGTCGGGGAGAAATACGTGCTTTTTCATACGACACGGAGGAAGAGGATCGATTCGTCCGACGTGAGGAAACGGAGGTTAGGAACGCTCAGAAGGAACTAGAAGCCGTGACGGATGAGGTAATGGCCGAACTATGTAGTGTCTCGCAAAGGTAGTCACCTGGTGCTTGCGTATACGTTGCCTTCATTTTTCTACTCTCTTTCTCTTTGCACTTTTATCCATCGCGGATATAGCTCGTTCCATCTCACTCACTCTGGAGTCACCATGTTTCCAGCTCGACCCGTAGCACTCAGCAAACGTTCCTGTAAATAGCTTAATGGAAAGATCAAATATCGACGTTACGTCAGCGCAGCCACCTTCCCAGTATCCTGTAGCCTCCCCTTCTATCAACTCCCTTAACCCCTTCTTATTCCTCATCCTAAGACGTCGTACCCGGCACGATACTAGCCTGATCTGAGTCCCGTCCTTTCTCATCATCGGCCTAAGTTCTCTTCTTCATCCTTTGGTCTGATTACCTTTAATCATCTCGTGTAACATCTTGTTTTGAATATTCAAAAGTTTGAATTAAATGCTTTATAACCCTTGATGTTCATATTGACCCTTTAGGCTCTACCCAGGAACCTGATCCACGAGTGGACATTACTTCTGAAGAGAGTAGACCGAGGCGAAGGATCTTCCAGCAAGTTTTTTTTTTTCATCGGGTTGGCAGCAACACGGTTTCTTACTAGTTCAGTTTGGGTGGTGTTCGGATGTGGTCCAGGGTGATTCGGCGTGATTCAGTGGGAGCTATACAAGGCCGCGTAAACTCAGCCAGAGTCACGATACTCCTCGTCCTCGGGGTAGCAGCTGTCGTTTATCGCCTTGGCACCCTCGCTACCCTCTTTCAAAGGACTTTCTTTCTTGTTTTCATAGCATTGCTCCTTTTCTTATTCCAGTTCTTCTTCCCCTTATACCTCTTTCCCCTTTCCTTTCTTCATTTTACTTACCCTCTAATCTTTCTTTCTTTCTTTCTTTCTTTCTTTCCTCGTGACTTCTGCTTGGTCCAGGGTGCAGCTGTTGTACAACGGGAAGTCAAGTAATACTTTTATTGTTGGCTGCGGTTCTTGTTCCTGGTGTTCGGTTCCTCTGCGAACGAAAACCTAGACCCGTTCACTGTGTGCTTCTTCAGCCTCGTAACGTTATCTTTATTACACTTTGATAACGAGTCAATATCTACGTATACCTACTCAACTGCGAATCCCGTCGGATTCATTTTATTTCCACCTTCAGCAAGGGATGTTACTGTCTTTACCTTCTGTAACCTATTTTTCTTGAGCTTCTTTACCATCGGATCACTTTACTCTCTCGGACCATCGCCCATTCGATTATTCTCCCAGAAGGAAATATCTACAGAATCTTCTTTCAGGGTGAAAACGAAATAACGAAAGAAAATGGACGGGTGAATGGGATGAGGGATGAAGCGAGGAGGAGGGTGAGGGGAGAGAAGGATGGAAATATGTCAATAAACGGAGAAAGTTTCCTCATCTAGAAAAGAGAGAGAGAGAAAGAAAGAGAAGAAAAAAAGAAAGAGAGTGAGAGAAAATCGACGGGCAGTGAATAGTAGTAGATGCCCAGCATCCCAACATCCCTGTATCTTGCTATCCCAGCATCCCGACCGCTCAGGACCACCGTGTCGATACACAACCACCCCGTTGTACCTCCCCTGCTGTGTTAGCAGCGCGAAGCGTCGCGACGCTCCTCCGGCTCTACGCTAAAGCTGAAATCCTCACGGGTTCCAGGGGTCGTCGTGATGCGGACGTAGAACGTGGACGTCGACACGGACGTACAAGGATTTGATGGTATAGGTATAGGCATCACACGAGATGGGTTGGGATGGAATAGGATGGGATGAAATGGAATGGACCAAGGCTTGGGGCAACAGATAGAAAGATAGGTAACGTGGACGAGCACTGGGAAGGATGTTTGAAAGTTGGCCAATAATGGCAGAGTCAGTTCCACGCGGAGGACGCTTCTAGTTCGCCAACTTGTATCCTGGCCTCGTCTATTTCTCTCGACGTAATCTTTCGATTTATTTAGTTATTTTCCTGCGGTATCGAGTGCGATACTAGACAGCATCCCTACTTCTAGAAAGTTCATCGTCTTGATCTCGGCCTGTTTCGCCGTTTGATTAGGGCTACGTCGCAAATATACGAAGGTTAATAAAAGATCGAGCTGCTGCGAGCATCACCGATATCCCTATACCTTATATGTGTACGTACTGTTACGTTATAGGCAGAGGTATCACCTTGCCAACGTACAGCATCTGGTGTCACGGTATTTTCACCTAGTCAATTACGCCCACTTAAATATTATCATTTGTTAATTCGTTACTTACCTTGCTATATATTCGGTATCCTAGTATGGATATCGTAGTGACGTAGCAACAAATCAGAGTACCAGTAGATCTTTCGAACCCCCCATTCTTTTCACTCGAAGGGTGCTTTTAGCATTTACGAGAAGCGCCACGGAGGCCTCGGTCATTAACGATTAAGGCATATCTTTTACCTGGATCGTGAAAATTGAGGGAGAAGGTGAAATAAGGGCGTTAGCTATGGCCTGAGGGTTGAAATAAAGCGTCGTCATTTTGCACAATTATATCTCACCGTTGCCGCGTGGCCACTAAGGGTGTCTGTTCCACCTCCTCCAACACCCCTTATACCACCACTACCACTTTCTCTCCATTATTCTTTTTTTTTCTTTTCCGTTCTATACCAGGTCTCACATCTCCTCTTATTCCAAACGACGCCTTATACACCAGGCTCGCTCTCTGTACAGGGTGACCCTGGATAACGCGTCCCTTTACCTTTGACCTTTACCTCCACGTTTTTTCCTACATTTTTTTATTTCATTCCTTTATTTCTACCCATCTGCTCTTCCTCCGACAGCTATTTCAATGTTGGATATTTTCTGTTCTTTTTTGTTCGATCGATCACGCTCTACGGTTTAACACCTCGGCCCCGTCAAATTTGCCGGTTCAAGTGGGTAAATTTTTTTTCATTTCATTCAAACGTAATCGAATCACCGTGTATATGCAGGGTTGAGAAGCTGTCATTACTTTTCGCGCTGATTCCAAGGATAAAACACGACGACGCGTCGACGCGGTGGTACTGAGGGGAGAAAAGACGTATTTCAGGCCAGACGGACGATCCATAATTATCATAATGACTGGTACCAACCCTTAGCTTCTTCTCAACCCTCTAGTCTCTACTTACTGCTACCTCCCTTGACGTTCATAACGATTTCGTTTAATTACTGGTAGGTACGAGAGGGGGTCCCTGTAAGAGCTCTTTTACCATTCCCTCTAGTATATCCAGTCGTGCGATACTCACTGATACTCTCTCGCTTCCTGTTCTGGTCTCCTCGTCGCTCTTTCTCACTCGCGCGCACGCATACGCACCCACTCTCTCTTCCTCGAAAGAGGTATTCGCTCTGGTTTATTTTTGTTTCGTCGACGATACGCAACGTCTCGATTCGTCGCGATTACGTGCTTGTTGAGAAAGGAGAACTGTAATTCAAAGAAATGCTAGGTGGTATTAGAGCTGGTGCTGAGAACTGGATGCTGGAGAATTGCTGGTACAGTCCGTAAGAAGGAATTTTATAAGTCGGAAAGGAACATGATTACTGGTTTGCTAAGGGTTGGAAGGTGGGGTTGTCTCTTGAAGGAGCTGTTTCGCGGTAATAGCGCGTTTACGGGCCGCTCGATAATTTCGTTCAACCGACAAGGACGGGGACCGAGGATCAAGGAAGTGGGGTTGAAGAGGAGGGTCCGTCAAGAAGATGCCGGTAAGTGCGATCGGATGACAAAGAGAAGATTCGAAAGACGGGGACGCTGAAGAACGGCTGGCAGAATCCTGGCGTCGAGAGAGGAACGCGAAGAAGAGGAGATACGAGAAGATTCAAAGAGATCGGGATGAGGATGGGTTCAGGGAAGAGTGAGGCTGGAAACTGAGTGAAGCGGACACCCTACGATATACCAGGACCGAATATGTCGCTCCAGGGAAATAAGGGAGGAGGAAGAGAGCGGTGCGCTGAGGTGAGTTTCATTTTCGTATTCTCACTCTTCTTCTCTATGCTTTTTTTTCACTCTCTTTGTCATTCTAGCTCTCTCTCTCTCTCTCTCTCTCTCTCTCTCTCTCTCTCTCTCTCTCTCTCTCTCTCTCTCTCTCTCACGGAGCCTGGCCCTTGTACCCATCGCGCGGAACCCTTCGCCGCTGTGTTTCCACTGTGACGTCCCGAGCGTCGTCGACATCGCCAGCGTCATCAAGGACAACAACGCGTGTGTGGCGTTGGCTGGGAAGTTTTGAAATTTCAAATTCATTTCTCGCCTGCGCTACCGAGTTTTAATCTGGTTTAATTATTAAAAATTGCTGAGGCTCGTTCCTTCGTTCCCAACAGCACGTTTCGCTGTTGTTCGAGCAGTTTTCCCATTCGTCATCGAGACCGTCTACTTCAAGCTACGCGTACAAAGCTGCGACGTAAAGAGCCCCTCGAGCTATTCCTTCATCCGATCGAGGGTGCAATTCTCATTCACAATAATTTTAAATCAATTTATCCTAAAATTCCTTCCTTAAAGCCTTTTCTCTTCTGTCCTGTTACTCATCCTCGTGATTCTCCTCGAATGTCGCAATCTTATCGTAATCGGACTGTCTCTAAGGTCTCCTCAGGGCACGACGTTCCTGTTCTCATTCACCTCCTCTTCTTCCTCCTCTTCAGGAATGTTCCCCATGAGGACGTTTTCTTCGTTGGTCATCGCAACCTCCTCGGAAGGTTCTCGACCGGAAGACCGTTCATGGGCCGAAGCCATATTGACCATTTTCTCTTTTTCTCGATAGTAGTTTTGTCTGCGACCGTCGCAGCGCCTCAGTGCAACGTCTATTTCCGAACGACGTTTTTCACCCTCGTGAAGAATCTTACGCCAATCCAAGGAATGCTTATAAGGATGCTTTCGAATCGCAGCCAATCCTTTAGCTTGACACTCCAGAAATTCATAAATGTACTCCTCCTCGATGCTATTGAAGGACTTACTCTGTTAGATCAATAATTATCATTCATCGAGTCTATGCCAATTTGTGATCTGACAAACTTTACCTGTTGGTCAATTAACTCTGCCAGATTATCTTGAACTTCTGACTTCTCTTGGATACCCGGAATCGCGAGGTCCGGCAGCAACACGGACTTGCGCTCTTGGTACTGCTCCGGGAAGAGAAAAGTGACTGTGTCCTCGAAGATTTTATCTTGAAGTTGTACGGCCTGTCGAATCTTCTTCTTCTTCAGACGTGCATCCTGACGCATCTTCATCACCGGTGCACGTCTTCTCTCTAATTCGTCCTGCTTCAGTCCCTTCTTCTCCAGGATTACCCTCTGCATACGTCTCAATTCCATCGACTTCCAACGCTCTTTAGCTTCTTCTAAAAACTTTCCTGACCTCTGACCCTATCGAAATTTTCATCTCATATTTTCATCTCGATCCAATTACGCTTTAACCTTTTTTCATTTTCTTTACTTAAATTTCTCAACTGCAGTTTAGTACGTACTCTACCGGCTGAGGATTTCGCCGTCGACGCCCGAGCTGCCGTCTCCATCATTTCCGCCTTCAATTTCTCTTGCGCCTCAATCTGCTTCCTCTCATTTTCCTCTTCTGCCAGTTTTTCCTTCTTCTCAATGTTCTCGATATTCGTCTCGTTCCACTTACTCTGCCACTCTTTGAATTCGCGCATCTGCGAAAAAAGTGTTAATAGATAACGTCGCCGGGAAATCCAAGGGACGAGTGTTACAGTCAGGTTCTCACCCTCTCGACCTCTCTATCAATGAAACCGCGCAACCACTGGACATCAGCCTCATTGTAAATAAGCATAAGTCGTGGAGCGTAAAAGACCCTAAGCGTGCCATTGTAATCGCAAAACCCAACGCACTGTGGGCTCAGGTAAAGCTGGTGTATGTAAATGCCAGTTATTGTACTCCCAGAAACACTCTGAGTAAAACTAGGTTTCTGACTCGTCACTACGAGGTCCCAAATCTCTATGGTACCATCAGTACGTGCCAAAATTAGAACGGTTGGCCGGAGTGTGCCCCAAGAGCATGCCGTATACCTGCCGGTATAAAAAGCAAAGTTTAGATTTAATCAAACAAAGTCAGATCCTCCACAATAAATAATTACCTCAAATTGGACTTCCTCCAGAGGACGGGTTCTTCAGCATCTTCGCGCCAAATTGCAAACACCCTACCGCCAACTGTAAGGATGATGCCCGGAAGGTACTTTGACTTGACTGAATGCGTAACAGGACCATCATGGATCTTGCACCAATGCTTCCAGGTGCATTGTTCACGATTGACAGCTACCCCAGTAGTGAAATCGAAACCTTCCCAAGTGACCCGGATGCAGTCACCCTCGGCAGTACCCAAAAAGATGTCCGGAATCATCTCATGATCTGGTTTCTCGATGATGGCTTTGTAATACTTGCGCACCGTGATGTCATCCTGGGCAACGGAGGTGGGGCCGACGCGTACCTTGTGGATTGGTGGATTATATATATCCATCGTCGTCAGGACGGCGCGATGAGAATCATCCGGATACTGAATCACTAGGAGATAGTCTGGTTTGAAGATTCTGTCCAGGACCTTGTACGGCGAAATCGTCTGTGTCAGTCCTGAAGGTCTTCGTACACTCTTCATCTTCGTCGTCTTTGCACCCCTTTTCCCTCTAGGTCTATCCTGATTCGCTCCAGGCTCATACTCTTCGCCGTCAGCTGGTCGCCAGCTAGATCAAGGGTTTATAATTCTTTTCATTATCACGTCCTGTTTAGATTCATGTGAAACTAACTTCAGGTCCCAGAAGGCTATTGTCCCATCCTCACTGGAGGTGATGAACTGGCAGTTCAGTGCGTGATCTGGTGTATCCTTTGGAAAACTTTGTATCCGGCCATTCTTATCAACCTTATTGTATAACGGTAGCCAGACGATCTGGGTGATGGCCGCCTTTTGACTGTATCTCAGAGAGGACATTGCTGCTGGACGAATTATCGAGGAACCCGTAGATTCCTTCATCCAGTTCATTAAGCTTCTCATCGCTATTCTATACTTCACCTGGGCTGAAGTGTGCACTATCACAGCTTCAACTTGTTCGATCTTACCCGGAATATTCCAGATTCCTATCTGCATTGAAAATTTGTACATTTTTTTTTTGTTGATAAACTTAATATGTTCCACGAGGTACCTGACCGTTCGCACAGCCTCCGATGATGACGTTCCCGTCGAGGGGACAGATGCTTACGGCAGTAACTTCTCTAGGTGACTCAAGAACAAGTTTTGGCGACAAACAGTCCGTGAATGACCAGATCAGTATCACGTTATTCCCATGACAAGCTCGTATCACTTGATCATCGGTAACCTGACCGACAAGTTGCTCACTCTTGGCATAATCAGTGTAGGTAGCTGCTGCGATTCCAGTCCAGAACGGATGCCAGGAGATATCATTGATCACTTTATCAGTACTATATTTCCCATCCGAAAAGCTTTGATGCTCCGTATATTTAATAGGTATAGGTGGGATAGTGTCTCTAACAGATTGCACCACGCTTGTAAAGTCATTTGTGTAGATGTCCCATGAGGCATTAAGCAGCACCTACACTAACAACGCTAGAAATTCTTCAAAGATCAGGTCGCAGGTATCCGGAACTAGATAACCCGAAGGGACATACCTGATCGCACACTTGGGCAGCGGCAGTTTTAAGGAACTTGTTCACAGCTTCTAACCGAGTAGCGTCGCATTCTTCCCAAACCGCATCATAGTGGTACTGGAACCAGGAGGCTGCAGGCATCGACGGCTCCGTCTGAGTACCGCCATCCGTCGTCGGCGACCTGATCTGTTGTCCCCGTGACACCAGACTGCGTATGACGTTGTCAAAGGTCTGCCTGTAGGGTAAAAGCGCTACGTAGCCATCTCTCTGCTCCGCAACATCCCTATTCTTGAAGTTCATAGGTGCGTTCAGGAGATTCGCTGTCGATTCGACCTGGACCAGGTGATACAAACATCGTCTGTAGACATTAAACGCGATATATCAGTGTTACGAAGGGCAGACAGACCTCTATCTCGAAGAGGGGTCGGGATTTCTTGACGATGCTCTCATCGACCTCGGTACCGCTACCCAGGTCTACCCATGTCCTCGTGTTCATTTTATAGACAGCGTTGCGCACCCGGCTCTCCTGCTCGTCACGAAGAAGCTCAATGTATCTGACAACAGCATCCCGACCAGCCTCCGTGATGCAGACGTAGAATTGTCCATCCTCTCCAGAGGTTGGGGAATAGCCGATAAGGATCTTCGTATCCGGAAAGAGATGAATTTCATCCTTGATCGGAAGGAAGTCGCTGCTCTCGTCGTGGAGGTCAATGTTGTCCTCGATGATCTCCTTCTTCACGTAGATCCAGGGAAACTCGGTCGTCACGTTCTCCCCGATTACGCATCCCATGATCTTCTGGGTGAGCAGCGACAGATCGATTCGCACTAATCCCGGCAATCCCTTTGGAAGATCCTCAGATCAGTTTCAGCAACCGTAACCATGTACTAACGTATTACGTATCGGAAAACTTTAACAGGACTGACCAGCGAGTCAGACATTCGAATCTTTTTCGGCTCCTTAAGCTGCCGCCCAGCATCTTCCGCACCAAAAACTCTAGATGAAGAGGCGTATGAATCCAATTCGTAAATCGACCTTCTTTTAGTCTCCTTGCTCGAGTCCGGCGAACTCTTCTCCTCTCCGGCTTCTCTTCCTTCCTCCGTCACTTCCGCGTACTCCACTTCAGTCAACCTTCCTTCGTCTTCGCTCTCTCCCTCCGCTTCCTCATCTTCGTACTCCTCCTCTTCAGCCATTGAGATTTCCTCACGACTCGCTCGATCAACGATCCGCCTCTCTGTAGTAAAGGAAATCCTCGCTGAATATATGCAGTGTCTAAGTGTATCAACTGATCGGAGCAGTCAGGATCCAGAATCCGAGAATCACGAGAGAAATCAGAAGGTCTGGATGAAGAAATTTACTATCTTACGTTGTCCCACCATCTCCCTTCTCGTGTAATGTTCCTCGTCCTCAACGAAATCACTTTCGTCCTCACCCTCGTGCTCGTCCTCGCGTTCAGGCTCCCTAAGGATTCCTTCTTGATTGTCCATGTCGACGGTGTACACATCTGAACGAAAAGATACCGAGTAGAAAAGACCTGGAGGGCAAAGGTCTTATTTTTTGTTCTCTCAGAAAATCCTCAAATAAATATATACCTATATATAACCCCGGTAAACGATACGTCGAAGGTTAGAATTTTCTGACTGTCATCTAAAATTATTAATATAATAATAATACATTTTAAAGCCCGCCAGCTACGACGTTCAGCTAATTAAAATTTTGGCGCGACGAAATTTGGTACACGGAAGCTTATAGGTTTACGAGAAGAGGGCCATCTTTTTTTTTTCATCTTGCAGCAGCCAATAGGCGAGAGCTCAGTTCTCGTAATAATCTAGAAAACTAATTTCGCAAGAACTGTGAGGCAGAGCAATGATAACAGACTGGGAATTACTGAGAGGGTACCAAGGTGCTAACATAGCAGGTAATTCCAGGCTCTCACCTGCCACGGATGAAATCTCGCAACCTCTAATTATCTAATACCTCTACAGTCTCTCCTAATCTTACTTTGCTTCTCTCTTTTACTTACACAGCTCTTATCCTCCTACCGTCTTCTCCGTCCCTCCGTTCCTCCATTCATTCTTCCCTTTACGTACTTACAGACTTTATAGTCTACAGCGTAAAAGGTGGAACCTACAATCCGCCATTTACAAGCTTCACCTCGTAGCACCGCGCTCGGCCATAAAACCCTGTCAAACTTTGCAGCTTTTCCACGAGGACAAGCCTTGGATTAAATCGCTGTGGCTTCTGCTGTTTTGCTAGAAATGAAACTGACTTTCCTGAATACAAGACGCCTCGAGTCTGAAGCGTCGCGACGCCACGTAGCGAAACGCCTTCCTTCCTTCCTAGTCCCCTTTTATTTTTTACTTCTTCCACTTTTTCTTCGTCCTTTTTGCTTCCTGCTATGCTGACATATTCTCTGAGCTTTACTCTCGCACAAATGGTCCTGCTGCACTTCCGCTGTAAAACTTACATTAGATTAGATTAGGTGGATGGGTCTATTTTTTTTAATACATAAAATCCATGTAACAATCACATTTTTTCCACACATCTCTCTCGCCAAGTTCTTTTATTGCAGGCATTCAGCTAGCTGCTCGTTCGGTCATTTCCTTTTTTTATTTCTCTCCTTCTCTCGAAACACTCCACGGGCTGGATGAGAGAGCAGAGGGTTGGTCGACAGCGCAAGTTCCGCCGCACAATACCAGGGAAAAGTAGCAGCGATAGCTCGCTTCCGTCATGGGGATAATTTCTCTATTTGTCTCTCGCTTTCATGAAAACAAAAGCAGCCAGTTGACAGATGCCTGCGTGAGAGAGAGAGAGAGAGAGAACGTAACATACGTTAAAAAGTATTCTGCACGGACACTAAAAGTGCTCGTTACGATATTAACCGAGATTCTCATGCGTTCAACAGTCTCAATCGGCAACTGAGCTCTTTTTCAAGCTTTACAAAAAAAAAGGGTCACTGCTTCCATGCCGTACAATTTTCGTACACTGTATCCAACTAACGTGTATTTCATAGGCTAAGTACAACAGAAATCAGATACGGGTATTAAGTGGACAGGGTCTACCGCCAGGCAGCGTCCCAGCACCCGCTACTTCCGGAGTGCAAATTGAACCGACGTCGTAGTGTAAACTTCCGAGACTCAATAACAGCTCTCATATTTTACATACAGCTAGAGCAGTTCGTGAGAAAGATGAAGTGTCGTAGCAGCACGTTATGTTTTTATTCGGGACGTGAGAAACGTCAAGGAAAATATCCTAATTTACCGGAAGTCTCATTTATTGCCGGTAGATTTCCCGGCGCGAATGACTCACCGCTACGGAAACCGGAAGAGACGAAATGGGCAAGAGCTCTGGCGAGTTCGTGAGGCTTCGCTATACCGGGTATACTTGCATATCCTAGGAAGCGCCACTTCGGTACTTTGCCACTTCGCCACCTCGATCATCCGCCGGATCGTAAAATCTTATGAGATTGCGAGGTGCCTGGCTCATTCCCACTGAGGATCCCCCTGAATTCTCCTGAATCCAACGTCCGACGGAGATCAGCGGAGGAGGGTCTTCTTGGCTCCTTTCCTCTACATACGCAGAACCTTCTGTATATTGGTGTATCCTTTTGGAATGATGAGTTCGACGAGCAACACGAAGCAACGGGGCAACGTCGGAAGGGAGGAAGCTAAACATTTTATGGGAAGAGGTAAGAGACTGAGCTCGGCAAAGATCCTATGGTTATGGGAATCCGTTATTCCATTCTGTTCCATTCGTTCCTCCTTTCCATCAGACCACCGATCCTTAGCAGCGAACCAGAGAAACGTGCTTTTTCTTATTTTAAAGAAATTTAAAAATCACTTTTTCCCCCGTACCTCAAACACGCTATAAAGAATCTCAATAAAAATGTAAATTTTTATATATATGTATATATTGCTTTTTTAAAATCAACTCTTCAATAACCTCAAGATGTCAACCTTCCATCACTTATTGGCATCTGCCGCAAGCTTACTCGACAAGGTTAACGAGAATCAAGGGTGGACGTCCCTGTGATTAGAGGGACGCGTCCAGATGGATAGACGGATAGATGAATGGATGCTTGGTTAATTTTCAATTAACCGTACCTACCCGAGCCAGATGAGAACATAGGTTATAGCCGGTCGGATTATCAGAAGCATGATCGGTGGATCGGGTAGTAGCTGGCTGACTACCGATCCAGCGTCGGTATTCCTGTCCTCGACACTAGGTGACTGGGCTGGTTTAGCTTCGCCCTGCTTGCTGATCGGATTTCTGATTGTGATCGGACATAACTTCACGCGTGTTGCACCCAATTAACCGAGTAACCATTTCTATCGGAATTTCCTATCCTTATCCTTTGTTTTCATTCTTTCTTCTCAGTTCTATTCCTCTTTGTTATTCTCATTCTCTTACCTTTGGGTCATTGACTCCCTTGTCGGCTGGATGACTTCCGCGATTCCTTCTGTCCCAAACCCCTTCGCTCAATTTCCTCTTATTTAGTGAACTCGAGCGCCTTCCTATCTCGTTAGTAACGGGATCTTTTCTCGGACAAGCTAAGTTATTTCCTCCATTTTTTTAACTAGAAATTGCGAGGGTCCCCTCGTTAGCACAATTAATACCCTCCGCAGACCGGATCGCGATCTCCTCGATCGATCCTCCCCAGCTACGACAAGTCTAGATCCCCATCCGCCTACGTCTCCTTTTTATTGGCTCGCTCATTTCTTTATTATTCATTGTCCTGTTCTTTGGCGTCGCTATGTTTTTCGACGCTGACACGTACCGTTGGCATGTACGACAAGAATGGAATTCGTAATATGTCGTCCAATTAAAAGTTTTAGCATTGACGAAGGGAGCTGAAGTTCACGTAATTGGCTATCTGACTAATATCTGTAGTAGATAGGAAAACTGTGGCAGTATATAGAAATTTGGGAATTTATTTCAAGCAAAATAGATTAGGTATGTAACTAGGACTACGTACGTCACGCGTCTGGACGGTTTAATCCAATTAATCAAATAGATTATCACGTATCGATACGATTGGTAGCTTGATATCGTATTACCATGGAATTCATTGATATTTATAAATAATAATAATAAATATAATACTCTTTTTTTAATTTTTTACTATCTTACCTACGTATTGTTCGACTCGATAGAGACTCTTATAAGGTATACTTGGGATACCGGTAAAGAGGAAAATTTAATTATCGATGTCTCTTGGGATTTTGTAATAGCGTGATAACCTTTTACTTCGACAGTCTTGTGAAATCCGTTCAAATTAGTTTCTTTGTTCAAAGGAAATTTCTGTCCGAGAATTAAATGCCAATCGGGCGTGGCGACGGCTGAAACTAAATACCTTGATTCTTCCTCGGCTCTGATTCGAATATTTCTCTAGCGACGGGGTCAATGGAGGTCGCAAGAAGATCGATAAGCTATCGAAGAGAAGCTGCAACCATCTTCTTGACTACCGTAACCAGGAATGACGTCTCACAATTGTTTTTCACGTTTGCCAATACTTAGGCCGCCCGCTGACTTTTGATATAAAAATTGTTTTTTTTTTTGCGAAAGGGTTTGTGATTAATTGACACCTCTTAATTGCTCGAGTCACGAGACAATTTACGTGTTTAATTGGCAGCTCTTAATTCCCGGAGTTTCAAGCTCAGAGAAATATTTTACAGTTACAAAAGATATTCGCGACCTCGCTCATGACGTCATTGTCATTGAATAATTAAGTGGCAAAAAAATGATTGAAAATATCTCACAATCAGGTAAATATCTCGGGTGATTTGTCTTCCATATAAAAACAAAAAATTTCACTTAAATATGCTACGCTTGTAAATGTCCGTCTGCAATTCGTATTCACGCTTCCATGGCGGCGCTATTTTTCATAAGTTTTTCGCAACTTCTCTGTATTCAATTTGCGTTGGCTCGCTTGGCTCCTTCGCCGTGGGATGAGTTCAACTGCTGGTTGGCATCTTGGCTCGCTATCCTGGGTCGTCTTCCTTCAGCTGCTTGCGACCTCTCGACCTCCCGACTCCCTAATAGATGTAAAACGTATGCGGCGGCAGTCCTCCTTAGCGCTAACCTGAAGAAGAGAGGAACATGAGAGTGCCAGCGGAGGAGCACGTGTAGGGGGGTCGCGTGAGTCCCGTATGATCGGCTCCGAAAGGAGGAGCACGTGGAAGAAAGATGAGGAGGATCAGAATGAGAAGATTCCAAAGTAGAGGAGGGAATCTGCGCGGCTCCATTCATGGCAGTAGGCCAAGAGATACTGATATCACGTGGCTAGCATACAATATTCTTGTACAAATTTTCTTTCCGTTTTGAAGAATTTTTTTTTCGTAGCAGTTTTATTTTTTATTATCAACAATCACGTTGTCCGATTTGATTCTCTATATACTCGTAGGAAACTTTATAATTGCCAATAATTTTTGTTTTCCAAGTCAATGTGATAAATCAATGGAATCGATAAAAAGTTAGTTATTGCATTTGGCATAAAACTATTGGCAATACAAGATTTCCTTGGAGGTTAACATTTTTCATTTCCCGTTTCGTAAGATGTATTTGTATAGGGTTCATATATCTTTTGCTACTGTTACTGATAATAATCTTTAATATCTTTCTTGCCTTTTATTATGTACTTATAGATAAGTTTTGTAAATAGTACGTTAGATTGTACGCTGAAGAAAAGATTTAGCTGCTCTCTCTCTCTCTCTCTCTCTCTCTCTCTTTCTCTGTCCTCTACTTCTCTTAGTTCTTTCGGCTCCTTTATTTCTACTTGTATTCGCCTCGGTAAAACTTATCTTATTCGAAAGTTTCCATTACATCACATCGCATTGGTCCGCGCAGCTATAACCTCCCAAACTTTTTCCCAGCGATCCGCCTCAGTAATTGAACTTTAAAGCAACGAGTCCAGCGTAACGAGCCAAGTAACGAAGATTGTTATAGGGTTTAGGGAAGTCCTGAGGAGCAATCCGTTTCCCTCTTACCGACTTCCTTTTCTCGCCTATCTTTTCCCTTTTTTTTTATTACTTTTTAATTTCTACAAAACTATCCATTCTCTTCATTTATTTCGCATTCACGTGCCGAAGCTCTGGCCATTGTTCACTGCATCCACATCCAGCAAAGGGAACGGAGCTGGATTTAAAATTAAAAAAATTTTATTATAATTAAATGTGAGTTTTCACGGTTTTTTTTTTCCTTAGCAAGCAAGAGGAATATTTACAAAGAAGAGAAATTACCAACTTTCTCTTTTTTTCCTGACATTTCACCTTTCCCTAATTAAGCCGTTTTAACTTTGCCTTCTACTATCCCTTTCTCTGCAATTTGCTTTTACACACTTTTTTTGATTGAAAAATGAGGAGGATCGAGGATCTCGATCCTATTGATCAGGTTCTTCACGTAAGGCTCAAAAAGACTCGGTTAGATTTTATTGCAGAGTTGCTAGAACATACTGGAATAATATTTGGAAATAGACGTGGAATAATCGCGAATCTTCTATCTGGATTCTCTTGCGGATTATAATTTACGAATCGCTTCTCTCAAACAGAGTGATGAGCGATAAAGGAAGCAAAGTCGAAAATAAACGGAATAATATTTACATATATATACGATTTACTCACAGAAAGGTATAGATCGCTATCCTCACCACTGTGGTTTCCTACGAAGCGTCCATGTCGCCACGAAATTAATGGGCACAGAAACTCCAATGAGTTTCCGTTTCCGGCGTGGGAAATGCTTCGGCCAGACTATGGAATTACGCTCCCGGTTCCCCCTGCTTTAGGATTTCGCAGTTCGTTTCTCAGTTCCCAACACCTTAGTTCAAGGTTTCTCCGCTAGTCGAACGATCTGTCAGTGATTTTCAATCAAGAAATCTTCACGAAGCGACAGTGATATACCTATGTATACCCGGAGGCATTTCGATTGTAAGCCTGTCAGTATGTCTTGAATAGAGAACATTTAGAAGTGAGTGTCAAAGAGAGATAAAGAGATAGTAAGTGAGCAAATATCACTCCGTTAAAGAGAGAGGGAGAAACTTGAGAAGGATTCCTTCTTGCCAGTTCTAACCTCTACGCCATGATGTGTCGTCGTTGGTGATGCGTGAAACGCGCCGTGGCTTCCAAAGAGAATAGAGAAACAGTCCTCGAGGAGTTGGCGGTGTTAGTGATCTCCTCTTAGTGTTCATTGTGCGTTCATGTGTTCTCAGGGGGCGACTGAGAATACGGAAAAGTCCTACCGTGAAAACGAACAAACCGAGATATCCAACTTCGCGTAAAAGCAGCTTCAGACAAAGTTTACCCTAAAAGTAGGATCCGTCCTTGCGGCCAACAGAACTGAAAACGTGTGTCGTTTCTCTTGAAATATCGTAAAAATCTCAGTCGCTCCCTATAGTGGGCACTTCCCTTTTCTCATACTTCGACCTATGAAAACTTAACTTTAAAGAACTTCAACTTCGACAAACTGAATTCCATATCCAAACGTTTCGACTCCGTCGTCTGCTTGAATAATTTCTAGCAACTTTTTTTTCTTATGTAGATTCAGTGCCAATATCCTTATTTACTTTTACCAGGTTTTATGCGTAGTCGCTACTAGTGTCTAATATCAAAGTGCGCGTACAAGTAATAATATTGATTTCAGTGCGCACAGTAAATTCACTTTCCGAAGAAAAACTTCGGAATATCGCGAGAAAAATATTCTATCGCAAAGACGACAATATGTTTTAGTCCTCCAGGAGGATTTTGCAGAATCACTACTCCTTGACTCCTGTCAGGTACTTCCTCTAGGTATATATAATTAATAGGATTAGATTATAAAATTAACATGCATCTCGTATTTATAAACCAGCGTAGGTATATTCTGACCTGACCTTATTCATCCTTAATTCGACATTAACATTCAAACAAGAGAACCTTTAAAAGTAATATCCATTGTATACGTAATGTGTATGTACATAGTAATTGAGATTTTAATTATATTTGAAAAATATATAAATGTCGTAATATCCATACGTCAGACATAGTCTACGACACATATAATTTACAATTTAACTAATGAGCGACCAATTACAATGAGCTAAATTCGTTTGCTTCAACCCGATTTCCTACTGATATAACTTTACGTAAACATAAGAAGTATTTGTAGAAATATCGGATATCGACCTTATTATTAAACGCAGTTTTACCTGCCTGTATTTCAGCAACGGTGACTATTATTACGTCTTTCTTAACGCAGAAAATCTTGATGCCTTTTCACTGAAGAAATAGCTGTTAAAAAGTATTATTTTTATAGTGTATACGTGTATAAATAAATGGTGAATTCTTTAGAGGTTCTCCTTTTCTGTGGTACACATAAATTCTCTCTCTCCATCTAAATCTGTCTCCTCCCAGTTCCACTCTTCCTGATCATCCTGCTCAACAGCCGAGGTGGGATTACGATTCAATCCGCGAAACGACAAAAATATCTAGCTCCTGTTGAGCGAGTGGCAATTGATCGTTCAAGCTTCAAGAAAGGGATGATGGGATGAAGATACGTCGTGCCAAAGGGACTAGCATTCTCGGTGGTGACAGTGACGTCGATACTGATGTAGAAAGCTACGCCGATGCCGTTCAGCACTCACCCTACCTTAGTCTTAATCTCACTTTTATCCATAGCATAGGGCGCACTCTTAACCTCACTAGTATTTTCATTCTTGCCTTTCTTCGCCGCTTTACCTTCGCCCGCGAAAGCTTCTCGGATCTAACCCCAAAGTATGTAAGAGATCTTTTATTCTCGACGCTTCAGCAGTATGAGAGATGATAGATGCTTGTAGTATCTGGTAAAAAAGAAATGAGTACTAGTAAATATCAATGAAGGTGCTGGCGGTTTCATCTTGAATAGATAGTGATTTATTATTATTACTCTTTAATCACTAGATAGGTAATAAAATATCCCTAGGACTTGAACGACTGTCGTTATCACTGGATGGCAGTCAATACCACAGTTATGAAAGCGATAATGGATACGAAAGAGGTATTCGTAAAACGGAATATGAGAATCAAGAATCGCGAGGGGTCGGCGTTGAATTTCCGGTTGGGATCGATCGATCGCAGCAAGAGGAGACCGTTGTAGGAGGTTAGGGTGGCGTCGGGACGATTATGGGCGAGAAAATAAGAGCCGGGGGCGATGGTGACGCCAACGGGGAATACGAGGACCAAGAGAGGATTCGAAGGAAGAGATGGCTTATCGGAGTCCAATTTTGCAAAAAGCATTTCTTTATCTGGACTAATGTTTCGGGACGGCTGTCTGCTTCGCCGGGCGTCGCGACGTCACTCGAAAATTCTCGACCCTCGCGGTTCAAGTGTCAAAATCACTCAAGAAGTTTAACCGCGAAAGAGGCAAAATAGATCGCGATGTCTCCTTGCCTGTTCGGTATACCAATATATTTATTTACTTCCTGTTCTCCTTCCTTTCGTTCTTTCCTTCTTAATTTTTTTTTTTCCGTGATAATATGCCCCCTTGTTTTTTTAGTCCTCCCGAGACCGAAGTACCAAAATATACCAGACCTCACGTACTTCACCTATCCTTATCCGGTCTGTTCATATACACGCCACTGTGTACTTTCCATATTTATCTGCTTTTCTCTCTTACTTTCTTCCCCTCACATTCGATCCTCTCACTCTCTCCATCGTCCACCATTTCATCTCGTTTCGTTTCGTTCCGTTTGTTTCGACTCGGTCGAACACACTACGGTACAGAGAAGATGGAGTGCTGCGCAAATTTCCAAGCAGCGTTCGCACGAGGCGAGTACCGTGTAGAAGAGTGAGATAAAAAATATAGAGAAGGAAAAGGGAAAAAGAAGCCGCGGTACAAAAGACACCGAATACAGGGTAGCAGTTTATTTTCCTCGGAGGGAGCATTTCAATGGGATGATGCGAAAGGATCGGATATGAGGGTATCGGTCAATTGTCAGAGAAACGATGTTTATACGTATTTATATTTGCTGTAGCGTTCTTACATAATTCCACTACGTTGACAGAAGAACCAAAAAGACGCATTAACCTCTGACTTCTTTAGACGCTTTGAGCAGATTTAAATTTCTTACCTTTTTAATCTTATCGACACAGCACTCGGTACTGCTTGATCGCTGCAATCGTAGAAATAAATATTCGATATCCTTTTCACCTTTTCTCCTTGCTTCTTTTTCTATAGATTTCTCGGAAGCAACTTACCACATCATTGATCCAGAACACCTGATACCTTTCCAACGGTCTTAAATCACCTTTGCAGGATTCTTCTCTTTTGAGGTTACGTTCATTTGTACCGTCGTACTGCGTGAGATTGTAAGAGCCATCGATTGGAGCAATTAATTTATCAATATTGCTTCTAACACAGCGACGATAATAATTTGTCAGAAAGTTCGAAAAGCAACGCTTAGAACATATAGATATGCAACTGTGTGTACGGGATATCAAGAAAGTACCCCAAACAGTGGAAATTAACGTGAAAACGAAGTTCGTTCCGATGCCGGTAGATGGCAAGCGTTGGAACTCGCAGGACTTTGTGCGTCAGCCCGATTGACGTGGTAAAGTGGGAGGAAGCTGGAATTTCTATCCTTCATCAATTCGCAAGAAAGTTGCGAATAGTCTGCCGAGTAGTTCTCGATGCGCTGCGTTACCTTGTGCGCCAATTTCATTTGGTGTAACGTCGCGTGGCGCTGGCGAAGTAGAAATCAGATTTTACGGGAAATTGAAGAACGTATTTGGATCCTCGCCAAGAAGTTGGGAAAGAGAGAGAGAGAGAAAGTGGGATAAAAGGAAAAAAGCAAAGAGCGACTGAAAGCGAAGCAGAGACCGAGCTAGTCAGCGAGAGAGAGAGAGAGAGAGGCCAAGAGAGACTCATCGCAATGGCGGTACAATCTCCAGAATATTTGACATGAAACGTAGTGGCCGCTCTTGGTACAATTAACCCCGACCCTCCGAATATCTACAACCCGCCGCCATTTCCATTCTGCAAATAGCACTTCCTGTTATCTTTTTATTTATTATTTGAACATTATTTATTATTTATCTTTCTCAGAGTCTAAGCGGCTGGACCAACTGGGACAGTAGCATCGTGCTGGAAGGATATAGAGTGGAATGGTACGTGCTGGGATGCTGCACGTATTCTCGAACCACGTTACGAACACTGGATACAGGGAATCAGCGAGGAGACTGAATAGAGGAAGAAGAGAACGAGAAGAGAGAGAAAGAGAGAAAATGAGAGAGCTAATACCGTGCCATGTATGTAGGAAAAGGAATTGAGAAGATATATAGCCTCAGAATTGGTTAACGATTGCGAAGAATCCTCCGAGTGCAAGAATGGTGTTATTTACGAGGAATCTCCTGGGACACCTTCGATTGCAACACGTCACGGATTAACTGCTCTCAAATCTTTCGGACCCTTGGTCCCCTGACCATCTGGTCGTCGTTATCAGCCGAAAATTTCTGATCTTCCCTTAGGTCTGTAGATGCTTGCGATTCATGTTTTGATAGTGGCTATCATTGGGTCTAATCAAGATTAATTGAGGAAATTAGGTCAATAAATTATAAGAATGCAATTTCATATCAACACGTTTATTTGGGTTATGCAATAGGCGTATATCCATAATTATTGTAAATACACGTATATGGTCGTCTTGAGTAAATCGTACAGGCAATCTTCTCTAAAGATCGTACAGTCGAAAGTTCAAATCGATGCATCCTGACCAGGATGGGAGCTGAAAGCTCAACTCTTGTTCAATCGAATTACCGAAGATATCCGATCGTAACCGTCGCGAGGACGAATACGCGGTTGCCGCACAAAAAGGAAAAATTGAAAAACTCGAGAACATTCAAAGACTGAGGGAGAAACAATTGATCGGCAAGAAGGATCGAGCCGTGATGGGGAGCGTCGCGACGCTTCGTTACCGCATTATGCAAGTGCCCGTTGGTTCGCAAGGCGCTCTATTTTTTTTTTTTTAAATATATTATATGAAAATGGAAAGACTGTCGACGCCTTTTAAATGCGTCGCGACGCTACCTCCACTCATTCATTCTCATAATCCATCCAATTTCTCATTTGGCAGGGGCGCCATTATCTTTTACACACGCAGAGACACACATTAACGTACTCCCACGTACATTCATGTAGATACATTCGCAAGCACACACGACTGATATATATATGTATATATATCTCTTTTGTATATCTATATACATATAGATGTATATATCTTCTTGTATATTTATATATTAACTTTTTTTTTTATCTAATCACGAGAGTTCAATTCACCTTATGCAAGAGTGTACTTTGAAAAAATATCGCAGCTGTACATCGGTATATGTTACATGGATGAGTATTTTTTTTTTTCGGGAGAGGGACTGGGGAGGAAGGGTGGATAAATCACGTTTCCTTTTAGGGCACGCTTGAGACATCCTGGGAATATCCAGCTTTGAATTAATTGGAGCTTCTGAACGTATATCAGACAGAGAGTAGATATTCCTGGAAGCAGCGTAGAATTGCTGAAAGCATCCGTACGATGATTTGCGGGACGTTTTTCGCAAATGGTGGAAAAGTCCATTGACCGTTCAGTATAATAGAATTTCTCGAGGTATTTACAAAATTTACAAGTTCGATGACTGATCGGATCCCCTTTGCGTCGCTAACTCTTATTCACAATGAATTATCTATGTATATATATATTTTTTTGGCTTACCGCCTGGGACCGAGAATTTCAGTCACAATTCTAATATCATTTATCTCCAGCCGTGGCACAGTTTATCATTTCAATTCATCCACGTACAGATTTCGCGTATATTCGTATTTGACTCCATTCGAATAAATCATTTATCAATAATTATATACAATATTTCGTTAAAGTAGTAACGAGATCGAAGGAAGGAGTGTATCGAAGGATACAAAAATCAATTATTTATTCATCCCCTCCCGCCCCTCGTTGTATTTACTTCAAATCGTTCCTTCAATCATCCCTTCGATCACGTCCCCTAATCAATCTAAAATTATTGATATTAGGAGACCACGGCACCGGCGCAAAACATGCTGAGGTTGAATGGGTGGAAGCAAGTATAAAGTGAGGAAGTGATAAGGGAGAAAGGTAAAGGAGGAAAGTGGATAAGGGATGAGGGTAGGTAGGGAAGAAAGTAGAGATGAATGGGAGGCAAATGGAAAGGAAGTTTTCAAGAAAGCCCTTGGGCGAGACGTCCCGTGTATACGTATATATATCTCTGTAACTTAATGAGCGAGAACTAAGGAAGGGTTGATAGGGATTATGAGGTGTAAAGAAGGCGCAGGGTACAGAGAAGGGCGTGCAGAGCATAGAGGGGTTAAAAAGGGGCTGAAGAGGTCTGTTCGACGCGACAATCAGACGTAGTACTCGTTGACTTTGAGCGCGTCGGATTCCCTCCCCTATACGCAACTCTCTTGCGTTGAGATGAGGGGTGTGCGAACAGTGACGACTTCCCGTGGATGGTGAAGCTGTTGCTTGCCGAGGGAGCCTCCGGATATGTTTGAGTCCTGGGAGTACGCCTCGGAGAGGATGGATCCACTCGTTACGGTCGTTGCAGTTGCCGGCGACGTCACCGACGGCACGACGCTGCCGTCGCTCAAAGCTGGTTTCGCGTTGTGGTCTATGCACGCGTAGACAGTTGCTTCCTTTGGGAAGAGTCTTCCGCTGGTTATACTTCCGCAATTTCCGGTACCGCTGATACTACCACCGCCTATTATCACGCCCAGACCGCCACCGTGTCCCGAGAGTGTGGCTAAGCCCACCTTCGAATCCGCTCCCGTAGAAAGGGTTGTTGGCCGGGCCAGACACAGTTCCGCGTAGGTCACTTCACCACTTGATAACTGAAACGAGGAAATTGGGATGGTACCGAGAATCTTGGTACGCAGTTAGATTGTCTTTCTGGGAGGGAGGACGTTTTGGGTGGCGTCAGGAATCTAAGAGTCTGGGATCTAAATTTAACAGTCAGAGAATTATATATAGGATTGGAAAGGATGCTGAACTCACCGGCAAGGTAGGATAGTTAGTATAGTCGGCATGTGGATAGGCCGGTAGTCCTTGATGAAGATGTTGATGATGACGATGATGATGATTGGGTTGATGAAGTGATAGGGACGTTCCGAGAGCTGTTGAAAGGGCGTCGGGAGTGCTTTGTCCAGCGAGCGGCGTCCCCGCCGTCGACCCCGTCAGCTGGTAATCTGAATCTTATGATGAAACAATCGGATCGCTCGATACTCTGAACTTTCTCGCTTCTCCGTCAACGCAAAATCTTGGACGTACCTTTGTTAGTGGGAACGACGTCAGGGTTTCTATCGTCGGCATCGTACAGATCTTCGGCGGTAGGTGCACTGACCTTCTTCAGAGGTAGATCATCAGGCCTTCCTGCCTTCCGATCACTCCTCATCTTGAGAGCTCCCAGGATGGTTGTGGTCACGAGCAAGAGCGCCGTCACGACGCCTATCAGCACCCCGAGTAATGGAGTTATCTCAAAGGGCACAGGACTCCCTGTAGACAGAATCGTTGCTGCTTTTTTCCAAACTTCATTCCCCGTTATTTACCCAACCCTCTATCCTATTAAATACGGAATCTAATTGGGTTCACGAATTTGGTAATCTATCCAAAGTCATGTTCACACGCCAAAACACAGACCTTAACGTCAAAGTTGAACCAAATAAACTTACCCGTCTGCTTCTCAGCAATCTTCAGGGTGAATCCTTCAAGAAGCGTAGGATCGCTCCTACCTTTAGCATTCACCGCGTAAAGCACCATATTAAGAACCTTGCCAGGTTCAAGACCTCGAACAGTGAACGAAGCAGCAGCATTTTCCCGCGAGGTCACGTTAGCCTGAAGTAGACCAGTGTGCTGATCGAAGACCTCGAGAAGGAAGTGTTGAGGTTGACCTCCGTCGAACCCAGCAGTACATGCCACCGACAGGGAGTCAGTCGTCTGATTGGTCAGAGTGCAATTGTACGGAGATTCAGGTTTCCCTACAAAACATAGGTGAGCAAAGTCTAAGTCTTCCTTCTCCGATCTCCACGATGATTGTCGCCCGGTTCCTTACAGCATTAAAATATCTTTCAGATCCATCTATATCTCAAGATACGACAGAAGAAACTGTTTACCGGCCGGTATGATGTGAAATACGCAAGCATTCTTCTGCTGTCCAGCTGTATTGCTAGCCCAGCAGAGTACGGTGCCGTAGTCCATTTCCGTGACGGGTCTATAGGTAAGGACGCTCTGGGTGTGACGGGTCGAGCTCTTGTATCGCGCCTGTGGTACATCGACCATTTCCTCGGTGTTGTTAAACGCCCAGCGAAAGCTGTCCGGCGGTGGATACGCTTCGACCTGGCAAATGATCCTGGCATCTTCGTGTCTAGCTACACCGTAGATCCTCTTCTGATCGGACACGCAGATCGGTTTGTCTGCAATAACGATCCACTTTACATCTGGTGCTCCACCAGTTTGATGCTACACTAGGTTCTACTATCCCTCCCATAAAGCGTTAGCGACGTCGTTCGCGCTAATGGTACTCACACATGATCTTTAGCTCAACGCTATTGCTGTAACCGTCCCCTTCTGTGTTACTGGCTATGCAAGTGTAATTCCCAGCTTGGGATCTGCTCACGTTCCTTAAGGCTAGGTCGTATTGTTGCACTATGACCCCGTCCTTCGCTTTGTTCTGTATCACATTACCCTACCACGGAACCACAATGATCAGTCTCCTAGGTACTGTTTACAGGATATAATGGATATCAGGATTATCCTGAACTCACGTTGTGTCTCCAGACGACTTTATACGGCCACGGGTTCGCAAGAACTTTGCACTCGAAGTAAACGTCATCGCCTTCTTCTATGTCGTCGGGATTCATATTAGAGCCCAGTTCAAGGTGCAGTATTGGAACGACTGTAATCGAAACGGGTCAGAGGTCAGTATCGTTACAAAAGAAAAAAAAATTCAATTTCAATATTCAACAATCCTATCACCGATGCATTACAATTGTCATTAATATTCATTTAATTCGTACGTTACAGGGTACGAAGCTTCGTTCAAAAGACACCCTGACTACCTACACCAGACGTTGAGCTTCCAAGTGTCTTCCTCGACGCCGTCGCGCACGCGGGTGTTCTCAGCGCGACACGTTAGCACCTTATCGTGATCCAGCAGCGTCGGCTTAAGCGTCAAGGTGGACGTCGTCATGTTGCCATCTTGCGATACCTGAAATCATCCTCGCAGTGAGAAAAGAGGAAAACCAGTGCTCCGTCTCCCACTACCTTATGCCGCATGCACGATGGAAATCCCGTCTACGACGACGGAATTTCAGATCGCAAGGATTTTGGGGAACCATAACGAAAATTGGCCCCAATTCCTGGCAATAAATTAACCGTGTTAGGACGAGGGAAGAAGTGGGCCGAATTTGTAGTTAGAGGGGGATCGATGAAGCCGCGTGTCTCGACTTCATTCCCCGCCGATATCATGACGTACTGCCAGTTATCGC
Organism: Calameuta pallipes; assembly: GCA_030142375.1. Classification (NCBI taxonomy): domain Eukaryota; kingdom Metazoa; phylum Arthropoda; class Insecta; order Hymenoptera; family Cephidae; genus Calameuta; species Calameuta pallipes. The sequence goes on from JARQSW010000067.1 coordinate 1,008,412, forward strand.
TCGACTCAATATCGGCTTTCGCTCGCGCCGATCTCTCTTCGGCACGCCACAAGATTATTATTTGTGGCTCCTACTCTTTTTCTTCTTCCTTCGCTCCTTTCCTATCTTCCTCTTTCATCCTCCCGATCAATCTCCACCATCCGCAGTCTTACCGGCGTTTCTCATTGTCAGACTGACCGAGCAACGTTGGCTCCAAGAGAGAAACGAAGGAAGAAGGAATGGAGGAGAATTGAAGAAGGTCACGTGAGAGAGGATAAGGGGCCACCAGGATGGCGCCGAGGGTGCTGGGACAAAGGGATTCCTTGCCGAGCTTGAGGGCTCGTGCGGCGCTGTCCTGTAATTACGTCTTGGCGTGTCAGGATGCTAATGGATACGATGTAAATACCGATAGGTACGTTAATTTCTACGACTTCAACGACGCGAATGTCCCTTCAAACATTCAATGGTCAGATTGAAAGGAAGTGCTTGTGGTGGGTAGCCTGTCCTTCTCTTTTCTACTGTTGTAGATACCCGTCTCTTTTCATTCGAATACACACACCGTGTTAGGCGATTAGGTTACACCTGTACTTGGTAAAGACCTTCGACCCCAATTTCATATATACAGACTATTTTCGTATATGCGAATAGTCGAGTTAGTCCCAGTGAGAGCTGATGATTATAAAATTAGAAAAATTAATTTTACCTCCACAGTAAAATTGTCCAACCTCTTCCCATCCAAGTACCAAAAGAGTTTGGCTGGGGGTCTTGAGCCCGCTGTCATGCAAGCAATCTCGTACTTCCGGTCTGCACTCAGGGGTGCGTGCTCGCTGCTCAGTATGGAGACAGTCAGAGGTCGCACTGCAATTTATAAATTTAATTAAACAAAAGTTCATTCCGTGCGTTATAAATTAATTATACATATTTTTCACCTTTTTTCAATAACCGCCTCAATTCATATACGCAACTAATTATCATCAGTCACCGACGCGGACGGATGCGTCGCGGTTTATCACTTGGCTAATCTTTGAACCTGAATATCTGCTAGGTGTTACTTCATTACCGGCCTAACACCGAGACCCAACTAATCCGACAAAATAGCCGTCAATGTGACGAGTGTTCAAGGTTCACTAACAGACTCATTCGTGGCTTCTGTGGGTCTACAGTCGGACAGTGACAAACAGTGATAATTCCAACTGCTGGGATGCTTATAATTAATTATAAGCTCATCACTTTCCATAATTGAAAATACAACGAACATCGAGGATGATGCTCGAGTACGTAGCCCAGACATTTCATTTGAATTTTGCATTTTAATTTTTTTTTATTTTCTCACCTCCTCCTCCCCTTCTCTCACCCTCTCTCTCTCTCTCTCAGGTCGGAGTCCAACTTTTCTCTCTTTCTCGCTAAACGGTCAAATATACATTTTGCTAACCTGGTTTTCCCGACATTCCTAGGTCGCTGAGATTCGTGACTTTCGCTCGGCTCGCAAGTAGCCGTCCCAAACACACCATTGGAGTCCTTATAACTGTTCCTACGGCCATTGTTGCATTCAGCATATATAAATACATATATATATATATAATGCTTGCTGTACTCACAGTGCTCTCACACAAGACTCACTCGACTCCGAGAGAGTCTGAGAGGGCTCTCTTAGCAGCTTCAAAAACACTGTCTCCCCGTATACAATCAACTTCCACCCTTGAGAAGTTCAAGCCGTTCATTCTCTCTCTTTCTCTCTCTCTCCTTCTCCTTCCCTTTCACCTTCTATACGTAATTTCTCCTCCATTCTCTTCAATTCCTGTTGTCTCCTTTCCTTTTAGTCCCTTCGGGATGTCAACCAGTTAGTCAACTCTCTCGCCAGTGTCCACTGCCTTACAGACTTCAAGTATCTCCGCAGAGCTTTATTCTGGTCTCAAATTTTTTTTTTCCCCGACGCCATTATCTTTTATTTGCGCACTTCCGAGTGTTTGCAAAGATCCACATTTAAGTGTTCGTGAAAATGTCGATGGGTCGTGAAAGAGGGGAGGATTTTCCATTGGAGAAAAAAAAGACGGATTTAGGAATACGAAGATATAGAAATAGGGGAGCTTGACAGAACAAAGGAGAAAGAGAGAGAGGGAGAGAGAGAGAGAAAAAAGTTTTGAGAAATGAGGAATGAAAGGTAAATTAGTAGTTAGTAAGGTCGGGATTGCTGGGTCGCTCTCTAAATCAGCCCGAACGTTACCCAATTTTCCTCACCGACTCCCTTAACAGCCAACTGCCCTCTAATTAGTCAAGCTCGATTAGTTTGGTAGGTGGGCGGGTGGGTAAGTGGGCCACGTGCACTTTCCTTCCTTGGTACACTAATTCTCAAAGTCCATTTCATTTTCGCGATAATTCATACAGATTTGTCATTTTCTCTCTCTCTCCCCTCCGTCCCCTTTCGCCATCCCTTCTTTCTCTTGGTGACAATCGCAATAGTCGCCAAAGTAAAAGAAGCGTCCGACCCATTGCAATGGCAAAAGAATAAATTAGTAAAGGCATCGGAGTCGCTCAGTGCTTTACTGGCTAAGAGCTGTCTGCCGGCATTGTTTCTCTCTGGCAAATAGTAGAGGGGACGTACCAAAGATATAAAGATAAGAAAGAGAAATAGCAACGAGGAACAAGAGAGTATAATGGAAGCGAACGGTACAAGACCGATAAGCGATAGAAAGTCCAAAGAAGAGGAGGAGGCAGGTTACCCAAGTAGGAGGAATGGCGCGCGCGTTCACCGACTTCCTCAACTTTCTGCCGGAGTTCCTCGAGCTGGTCGAGGAGCTGTTCCGAGGTAGCAGACACATAAGACAGCATTCCGATAATTCCGCGGACTGCACCCTCGAATTTATGAGGTTTAATCCTTTGCGGAATCCGGGCAGCACAGAACCGCAGCGAAGCTCGAGGGTCGGTTGATGGCGCAGGGGTGGATGACGAGGAGAAAGGAGAGGGTGTTACCGGAGGGCTTTTATGACCAAGCAAGGAAGAGTCAGTGATAGTCGGAGAGGACTTCCGGTTCCACAATACCCAGAGGAAACTAGAGACAGGTATGCATATATGTATATACATATAATGTATGAAGGTAGGACACCGTAGAATGTCACCTGAGAGTCACTCGAATATCGTCTCTCAGATCTGTATTACCAGTAGCCACACTGGATTGCAACCCTTTCATAAGAGTCAAATATCATCCCCCTCCTTCGTTCACACCAATCCGACCGTCGACTTATCCATTGCAACTTTGCGTGGAATTTAATAAAACTCCAAAAGCTTTTCCGTGTGCTTCGAGAAGGGGTAAGGGAGGGGGGGGGGATCCTCCCAGCGTTGCTCACCATTACCAGGAAAATTATGCATCGACCTTCTCCTACCCTCTCGCGTCTCTGCACTACTTTTATTCTCTCTCTCCCTCTCTCTTCCTCCCACCCGCAACCTCGCAAGCACTCGTCCTCTCGTTCTCGTTCTCATTCTCTCGGCCCTCGACCAACCAGCACGACTCACGAAGGTAGCTGGTAGCAGCACGCCAACTGCCTTTCCACTCCGCTCTCCGGTTTTCCAGTTTCCAGTTTCCCGAGGACGGTTGGCAGGCAGAGTGCGGGAGGGACGGCAGGAGTGCTGGGTATAAATACTTCCCTTGCCTCGGTATCCGGGGGGGGGGGGGGGGTGGTTCGTTTGTTCTCGACAACGGAGATTTTCGCTTTGCTGCCAGTCATAATCGCATTCCGTTGCAAATGAAGGAGGTTAGGGTTCTGCTCCTCAGAGGGATGACATACCGATTCCAGTAGCGGCAGAGAGCGATTGTGCGACGTTTACAATAATCATTACGAATTTACTCGTTGAAAAATTGCATCTTATTTCGATCCGCATTGTCAGATTGTTACCGCATTCTATATTGTTACCCGTTACTAACGTCCAACCCTTTGCCGACTTCGAGTCTGTGTGTACCATTAGGCTCCCGTGTCTGGTCTTTAGCCAGTAAACATACGCCGGGTCAGAGGTCACAAGTTCAAGGAACTGGCTATGTCACTGACTGAGCCGACCGTGTCGGACGACTAAAATAATTCAAGAAGCCGAAATCAAATCTCATAAAATACTAACGATGCATTTCGATGGCAACGGAAGCAGACAATGGCTGACTGACGTTGTTGTTGGAAGCCTGACAGGTGAAGACTGCGTGAAGATCGGACCTCGACAATTTCGTGACTATCAAAATATTTCTTCGTAACGCTGGAAATTCACCAGGGCCGTCCTTGGACTCCAGGAGGGTCTCCCCTCGCCACCATAGCACCGTAGGTTCGGGTCGTCCTAAAAAAAAAAAATTACAAACATTTCCTCATGGCACTTCAAACCTGTCGATACACCCTAATTTCCGTTTCCCATCAATTATCCCTTCAAATGTATTTACATGTATCTGGAAAGCCAATAAAAAAAAGATTATATTCAATGCTATAAAATTATATTATTATATCTGATCGGATAGAGACGAATTTCGAATTTGATTATACATATGATTTTTTCCCCCGGCCACTATGCATACACATGCTGTTACTTTGCATACGTCAAATAGCTATACGACATTCGTACGTATTAGCAAATATATATATATATATACACACACACACACATAGGACGCTTGCCCAGATGCCCTTCAGTCCTTCAGAACCGTGGGTATAATCGATTCGTCATATCGACAGTATACAGGGGTTCAATTTATAGCTTCGAGCTACGAGCAGGCATACTAGAGCCGTTTCAACAGAATAGCTAACTGACAAGGAATCTATCATTCACAACGTGCATCGCGTGTGCGACTAATTCTTCGACGTATCCAGCAAAAAGCCTTCGCTTTACAGGTGAGCAAGAGTTACAAAGAGAATTTTTATGCAGCATAAAAATATTCGGTCCGACGATCAAAACTCCACAGAGAGACATACACAAAAGCGTAGGATACACATAGTATTAAAAAAAAAAGAGAGAAAAAAAATATTTTATTCAGAGAAAGAGTGTGAATGGGTACCACTCGTAAAAATAATGATAACATTACCTCCGGATACGAGACACGTGAGTCGCATGTCACCATCCTCCTCGTAAGGTCCCGCGACTGTCGGCACGGTTTTACCCCGCTCGTCGATGATGTTGGGTTTGTGCGGAGGAACTGCAATCAGACGTGAACTATTCCCTAGAGTCTGTACACGGTGCCTACCATCTATTTAGTTTAACCAATTCCTGGCGCTACACGTCCAACGCGGTACGTGGCACGCGCCATAGTCACTACTGTGTAACGAAGCGATAATCGAGCGATTGAAATTGATTTGAAACAGTAACAAGTGTCCGTGACGATGATTACGGGTGCAGTACTTTGAGGCGCGGCTAATGACTAATGACTAATGATGCTCGTAGCAGGTGGCCGGTGGTACCGGTTGAAGATCGTCCAAGTGCACCTTGAAGTGGACGGGGATGGAGAAGTGGAACGCTATAGGATGCTACAATTGGTATATATATATATATATACACAGAGAAGGTCTCTGAAGTGGAAGTGGATGCAGAGGTCCCGTCATAGACTAAAGTAGAACCGAGTGGTGAAGCGAGGAAAAGCAATTGGACAGAGCGAAAGAGGTCGAGAGGGAGTGAGGTTGGTTAGCGAGGCCTGGGATTGTGCGGTATGCAGAATCCTTTTTGAGGTTAGAATTTCTTTGAATCGGTCCAACTCATTCCTGAGTAGAGAAACGATCGATGGGTTCGATCGTAGCAGTGATTGTGTTAATGTCTGTAATTTGAGGTGAGGGGCGGGGGGTAAATGGTAAATCCAGCACGTAGCACGTATTATGGTCGCGTGAGGACGCGAAATTATGCAAAACAAAGGCGAGTGAAATACACGAGAAAATTTTGCTAGTTGGAAAGGAAGAAGGATGCTGACGTTCAATTGACATCGTAGGGTAATTGCTGTCGCGATGACGTATAGCTAGTGGATTTTAGGTGGTATCGGTCGGGGAACTTCCGGTTCTGTCAGTGTGCCAATGTGAATCGTTGAACACGTGACTGTAAAACGTATCGATATTCGTGTGCATGTATATATATTGACAAGTTGTGTATGTATGAGTGATGGGAATGGGGGGGGGGGATGTATGGCCAATGGCGCAATGCCGAGAAAAAGCTCGAATGCCGTCGAGTTCACCCTCGTGTCTGGAATTCACCCTTGGCTGTCTCTCTTTCTCTTCCCCTCGTTCCCTGATCATCCCCCCCCCCCCCACTTAAAGCGCTCATTTAAACGTTCGAGAACTCACGATGGGAAAAAAAGTTGTGCTTTCTATCGAATGAATGGAAAAAGTAGGGATTCTTCGGCAATCTTTTAAGTGCGTCTACGCTCGGCGGTTTGATTGATCCGAGGTGAGACGGTTGGGTGCGATCATTTCTCCCCCCATCGATATAGCCAATAAATGAAAAATAACAGGAAGGGAACCACCATCGATCGCCCCTCTCGAGATTACAGTAAACCGAAGCAAGCATGATCCAAGAATCAAATATCGAAAATCCACGATAAGCAAATCGATACGAGAGGCACCCCCCAGCCTCGTCCGTTATAAGGCCACGAGCTGGAGCGCGAAGTAGGAGCGAACTCGTTCAAGGATGACGAACCAGCGTGGGATTCGGTGGGGCCAGCTGAGGCGAGGAAAGGCGCGCCCACTTAAACGAGCAAGACGGTGGTGTAAATGTCGTCTGTCGCGGGACTTAATGTACCGGAAAACTGTTATGGCTTCTTTTTTTATTTTATTTATTTTTTTCCACCTTTTTCTCTCTCCTTTCCAGAAGAGGGATAAACCTTTTCGCATCAGCTCTGTGGGTCTTAAATAAGGCGCAGCCCACCTCGTTTTCCCGCTACTGGGACATGATAAAAAAAAAAGGATGTTATCGTACATATCATATACACGTAGCCCTGTACACCGCATATCGAGATCCTGCTTTGCGGTCCACGTGCGTACGGCGTTGGACCAGATCTATACGTGCCGATGAAGGTGGGTATCCGTATGCGCGGGAAATGGAGAGTACTCACCGACGACGGTCAGGTGAATCCTGGAATTGCGGGTGGGGCTCTTGGTGAAATCGACCCGGCACCGGTACTCGCCCTCGTCCCGCTCCTCGACGTGGTCGATGTTCAGGGCGGCCGGCTCCGTGACCGTGCTGAAGTACGCTCGCTCGTTCAGGTACTCCTTGTCCTTCCAGTGAGAAGACTGCTCGGAGTGTTTTCCCCTCATGTCGTAACTGAAACACGCGCGTCGGAGGCGTACGCCCCCATTTTATTCGTCTGCCGGCACTCCGTGGCATCTTCATCGGCACCTCTTTAGTGCCGACGTTCACTTTGCTCGAAGAAAGGAAAAAGGAAAAAGTGGGCAGGGATGGACGGAACGAAGGAAAGCAAAGGCCATTACCAACGAGGAACCTGGATGAGCTTGGATTAAAAATGTCGAGATTTGAGATAGCACATTTTATTTTTATCTTCGAATCAGACTTACTTCCGGTTCTCGAAATCGCAATGGTCATTCCAGTTCATTCACCCTACTGGTACCTTAAGGGTAACTTCCAACTGCAACCACCCGTCCCACCCCCCATACCGTCCATAACCCCCTGGCCTCCCCCCACATCCTCTCAACCACCTAATCCCATGCTGACTATACAGAACAGGCCGTGGGGCCATGTATATCGAATTAGCGAACAGGGTTGGTCGTTACTTTGGTAAAATTGTCACAAAGGTAGGTATTCGACGTCGTTTCTACTTGACCTCAGGAGAAGTTAATCGTTGTCATAAAGTCATTTCCTTTGTTAAGAATCGACGGTATCCCGTTACACCCCGCTACTGTGCACTGAGTCGCCCTAGAAGTCTTTGTGTGTTACATAGTCCTATATAGATCTGACGTATCAAGATCATCTTCCACCAAAGTCAGGCCCCCCCCCCCCCCACCCACTCAACCTACTTTACTTATATCCATATGCATGCACACTCAACTTCCCTGAACTTCGCTCATCCCTACTCGGCTTCGCGTGGCTCCACCACACGCCAGGCACGCCGTGTAGCTTAGCCCTTCTCGAAGGTAAGTTAGACTTCAGTCAAACTTTCGTACACGAGCTACCGCTGGATTCTATATAGATTCTATAAATTTTCGGGTTATCCCCCGTACGCGTGACACGAAGATAAAACGCGAAAACACGAAACCCTTCGAAAAACATGATAACGCGGTAGCAGCGTAAGAGCAGCTCTCGAAGTCCAATATCAATTCCCAAGGTAACGGGCGCCTGCATACGTATACAAGAAGATGGCGCCAAAATTATAGGCGGCTCGATAAATTAATCGAAGTACCGCCGCCACGAGGCACGGGAGGCTTTCGCATAAACTTCACCATTTCAGCACACGCCATTCGACTATTACTTACTAGCCATATTCCCAGCTAGTATAGCCAAAGCTTTGGAATACCAAATGAGCATATTAATGGCCGACGCAGCACCTTGTGCGGTTGTGGCGACCGACTTCACCTCCCACAAGCCCACCTACCTTCGCCGTCTGACCATACACAGTCTGCACTACTACTACAGGCTGATTACATCCAAGCTGTTGTTACTGATCGTTGCTGCGCTTCTACTGCCAGTCGCCATAGCAAACCTCCCGACATGGCAACTCTTCGGCACAGCCAACTGTGCAGCATCCTGAGGGCACGTGAAAGTGCATTCGTATCCGACGGCGTCAGAACAATCCAGTACAATTTCGACAACAATAACGAGCATCGAGATCGCCCGGCAGCTCATCCCGAATTACAATGCTTGGTTCAGCCAGTGGCTTTCCCGGATTAATAACCGAAAGCCCGAGTTAATTAGCGCCTCGGATTAGTCGAGCACGTGCTTCCTGTATAGGCGCGTGCCCCAATGTTATGCCTGGTTAAGTTTCCCTTTTCCGTTTTCACCCCCCTTCGACGCCCTGCGCATCCCAGGTATCCCACGCTGTGCTCCGACACTCCTCTACCGTTCACTCCCCCCTCTTCCCCTTTCCGGCCCTCGTGCTTTCTATATATTCTACACATATATAAGCCAGGCCAGTTGGTTGCTGAATTGGAAAGCGATCTCACGCGCATATCTATATGCACTTGGAGCGAGTCTAGTGTTGCTGTTGCAGTTTTGGTAAACCTATCTGACTGTGCTGTATTTTGCACTGTAAATTCTCCACTCTCTCTCTCTCTCCCTCTTTCTCTCTGTCTTTTAGTCTATACCGAAATAGGCAAATACTAGCAGTCGAGCCTTCATGATCCGAGCCTATAGATATCTATTCATACGTATAATGCTCTTATCTTATCGATTGATGAACCACTGATCACTCTAAAGTTGAACGAGCGCTCGCTACTTATAGATATACTGAAGAGGATGGACCATACTGATTGCACCGTGCGATATAACTTCGATACAATTTGCTTTCGAAACTCTATTGGAGATGATCCGCAGATTGGGGTATTCAGGTTTCACGAATTTTAAAAGTCTAAGCCGCAAGGTAGCACCGCTGGCCGGCTGGCTGACTCTCTGAAGTTCTGAGGTCGACGAGAGTGGCGCCACATGCCCGTGCGAAAGCGTCAATGCGATTGTGGCCCCTGAGAGGGATCCAATCGTTCCGTGACTTGCCGCGATTTTCAATTAACTTGCCTTACCTCAAGCACCTACCTCTTGTCGACCCCGTCCCCCTTCGACCACCCTTCGAGCACCCTACGGCCACCCGGCTCTCCCGCAGTTCCTACTCCTCGACCCGGCCCAGCCCCTTTCGTATCGACTACGGTGAATCGGAGCTCCCGGCAATTTCCACGTTTCTCGCAGGACGTGAATTTACCTACCGATTTCTCTACCTTTGACCCCTCCTCTCTCTCTCTCACACTCTTGCATCCTTCCTCGTGCTCTCTCATATGGGTATACATAGACACGTATATAGGTAGATGGCTTCCCTATGCCGTCCAGCCATCATCTCTGACTCGTAGTCTGGGCTCTATTGAATTACTCTAGTATGCATATCTCTTTCTCTCTCTCTTTCTCGTTCTATCGTTCAATTTCTCTGTGCCGTTTCAACTCGTTATGTGCACAGTCGAAATACCTAATCACCTAATCCACCTAATCGCCTCACTTCTCAGCACTCTGGGCCAGTGATGAAAGATCAATTTGCATATTCATTAAATGTCCACGGAATATTATATCCGACTAGTAGTGTCAGCCCAGTAAGAACCAAGGAACGTCTGTCGCTAACGACCAAAATTTAAGACGAATTTGCATTTTGACCGTTCTTCGCGACAACTTGATAACTACTCGGTATGGACTCGAAGGTACTCGATTCAGCGTCTCCCCCTCCCCCCCAAGCCCCCTTCACGACACTTTGGTTCAGTACGTTCTCTACCGGTGAAGTTGGCGCCGTATAACGCGGGATCCCCCTTCCTAATTAATTCGAGCTTGCTTACGTATTGTGGATCGTAACCAGAAGCCAGGCGCAGTTAGGCAGCCAGGAAGCCATCCCTGCGGCTTCCAGCCTCCGAATTATGCATTTTCTTGTCACGCTGCCAGATAAGAGCCAACTGAATATTAATGTCTCGTGTAATAGTTTGTAAACTAGGTCTCAGACCTCGAGTTCATGCTACCGCCTGCAGCAGCGGGTTCTCGCGACGTGCTACGATGATCCTCCTTCTTCCGTCTCCTCCTCAGGTCGCGACTACTTCAGTTGCCAATTCAATGAGCTGAACCGTTGTCGCTCGGCGCTGCAAGGTCGCTGAACACCTAACCCAAGTGAAAGACGCATATGGCCTTCGCCAAAGTGGTACTTTCCTAGTGATATTCTAGTGTCTTTTAGATATACCAAGTACCACCATACCCAACCTATACTCGACCTAGCTCATTTGCAATCTCATTCCCTATTCCCTCGTATTAGCTACTCTCGACTCCGGCAGAGAGGAACGACGATGACGAGAACGAGGAGAAGGAGGATCAACTAGGAGCGGCAACCAACATCCCCAGTCAGTCTCCATTATTCATAGCTCCTTTTGCATCGGGCAGTCCCGACTTCAAAATTAGTCCCGGTATCGTCCTGCTTAACTCGTCCTGGAACTCCGCACTAGTTTCAATAGCTCCTCTTCGGGTATCTCGTAGAACATTTCTCAGTCGACTACTTACTTTTTCCTATGGACTTTCCTATGGACTTCCTAGTAACTCTATCTGGAAGCCCGGCGCTACGGAAATGTTACTAGCTCATAAACCTTCGTCCTTGCCAATCTTCTCCAAGGATAACAACTCCAAGCGTATACCAAACTTTCGAATCTCACTCGGGCCAGAACCAGGACCCACCTCATCCGGATCAGCAACACTACCAGGATTCCATTACCAGAGCTTCGCGACATCCATACACCTTAATCCATACCGACTATGGGTACCACTGTGAGTTAGGCAGACATTTTCCTAATTAGCCCCCAAGACTCACTAAAACCCCGATGACGAAAGTTGCTCCTTTACAAGAAGCCTGTTCCGAGCTACGAGGCGCATAACTGGTAAGTCTCTTATTAAAAAAAAAAGGTTTATCGCAGTTACGCTGAAAGTTAATTTCAGCCTCGTTAACGTCAAAGGAAGCGCAATATGATCGTTCAATAGGAAATCTACTATGGCGAACGACTTCCTACATATTCAACTCGGAAATTAGTCAAGATGGATGTGATTATGTTGGTGCAAGAAACGGGGAGCGAGAGAAAGATAAAGGACTCTTCCTGTCCATAAACACAATGTACTCTCCACTCGCGTTATTTTCTCTGCACCTATTATACTATATACTACATATACATATACATATATATATATATGTGGAGCAACGGCGCAGCGACGCTACGAAACAACTAACCAAATGAAGACACATTGCTTTCATTATGAACTACCTAGCAAGCCATTCACCTATTCAGCTGCTCCTCTCTTCTCCTCCACCAGGGTGCACCCCACCTTATCCAGCATCCCTAGACTACCCGGTTAACAGGATTCTCTAAGATGCCAGTTCCTGGATACGTTTATCCGCATATTCGTATATTCAACGTGCCTAGGAATCGTCCGTAGCTTCGGGCACGTATTACTTGTTAATCCTAAAAGGACCACGCCCAAAGATAGCGGTACACCGCATATCGGGAGACGAGATACTCTATGAATATCTGAAAACGTATACTGCTCCATTTACGGAGTGAATGCTGAAGATAGGAGGACAAAGGATCTCGGTGGATTTAGATCGAAAAGCCGAGAATCAGATTTAAAAAAACTTAAGTGGTACCAACGCAAACTCTAATTCAAACGGAAAGTCTAAGCATGAAGAGTCTTCTTGGCCGAGGGTAGCGGCTCTCGACCGTTTCTCATGTAATTAGAGGCTGGATAATTTATTTCACAACGGTCGACGTGCGGGAACTTTTATTTCCATCCTGCGAGAGGGAAACGTGACGAGCGGGTACGAGAGTTCAGGGAAACTGGATCTGCCTGATTACGCCAACCGAATCTTGGGAGGGCTTACCGTCAACGTTAACGTATACGACGTTGACGTCATCGTTAACGGCATTGAGAAATTTTTAACCATATTGAATTTCCTACGCGTCAGTTTTAAGGACGCGGACTGACGTATTGACAACAGAATGCGAATGTACTGTTGTGCCCCTATGCTACTCCGATACTCTTGTTTGGTTCACCTTCTTTAGGCATAGAAATAATAAGACCTACCCCCCGACATCTCGGCCCGGTTCTGCGATCCTGTTATCAAAATTGTATCTCGACGTAAGAATAACTTTTTTAAGCTACTCCGCGAGCGGAACATCTGAAAGCAGTCATCGTAGTACCTATGTACGGTGAACGTCGTGAAACAAGTAGAGTTACGATAAAGAATTACTGATTGGAATTTCCATATCAAGAAGTGTCGAAGATTTTTTACCTGATCTTACGGCACGACAGTATATATATGTATATAAGAGAAAAATAACTCGAAAATTTGTAAAAATCTCGAGGAACATTACTGCCATTTTTTGTTGACACTTCCTTAAATATGAAGGACATACGGGCAAAGTTAGAACGAATGTACAGAAAGATTTATTAAATGCCTAAAAATTCAATTTCAATTTAAGAACCATAGTCTTGTATATCGAAAATTTATCGACGTAAGTGACATTCCGTGTTTACCTTTTCAAAACCTTTTGGAACCTTCGAAAACCTTTTTCCTGTCTCTAAGTCTTTTCAAAGTTTAAGCCTCGCAGTCGGATTCGAGTCTGACGCAATCGACACAACCGCAAGCGATTTAAGGATTCACCCATAGAATCCGGGGGATCCCCTTCGACGAGAGTCCCCGGCCTAACCCGACCTCTTTTCAGTACAATTCCCAGATGTCGACCAGGTCCACGTGCACCATCGCCGTCACTACACGGATGCCAGGAACGGGGGACAGAGAGATCAAAGTGCCCGTGGAGATGAAGAGTTGGATAGAGAGTAAAGGGAGGGGATTCCCCTGGTCGAGTTAGCAACTGTTCCCTCTTAATAAGATAGCCTGAACGGCACAGCAGCACCAGCGACCCTCTCTTAATGCCTACCCTTCGGATACCCTTCACACGTCATCTTCCTCACAATGCTCCCTAATAAACAGCACAGTTTGCAAGGGCGGCCATCGAGCTGGCCCGCTTGCTATTACCTGTTGACACGCGTCCCTTATTACGGGTTCTGCTGTACACACTATACCACATAGAATCTGAGGTAGACTATACAGCGTATATAGTATACACGAAGCTGATCGACCGGACCACACTGTGCCTTGTTATGGCTCACGACGCCTACGTGATACGTCAGATATGACAAAAAGGCCCCATGCAATAAACCACGTGGTAGGTTGTCAAAAATATAAATATATATATTTTTTCGTAACTCAATCTACATCCCTCATCCTTATGAGTTTTTGAACATTTTTAATAATTTTTTTTGTTTACTCACCTATAAATTGGCGTAACGTCGTTCTTGTACCAGATGACCAATATGGCGGAGTCGTTTGGACCTGGTGGCCGTATGTCACAAGGAAGCACTGCATTTCCCTGAAGCACTGCGAGTGCCGGCTGCGGTGGTCCTGCAACACGAAACACTGATCGGATAGTTGCCACCTGTTTCTCTGTCAACTTTCTCAAATTCGTCCTACGAGTCTACTCACTAAATCTAATTTTAGCTAGCACATCGTTGCAAGTATTATTAGAACATTACCAGAGATAGATCGTATTTCGCGTTTCAGTACTATTTATGTTATTTCTATCGATCGACCGATAGATAATATATTTGATCGTGTAATATTAATAGCCGAAACGTCTACGTAGAATAATTTTTAAAGCTTGTGAAATATCGACGATAAATTTAAGAGAAAATATATTTAATCTCGCCACGCCCCGACTGAGACTACATTTTCAATTATTTCTTTCTCCATTCGAGTATAGCGACTGGTACATACCACCTTCATAAATGTACCAAGTAGCAGCAGTCCCTGATATAGCTCAACGTTAACTTTGCCCTCGAGCAACTAAATCCTCGTCGACGTAAAATTCTCTTGGTCCAGTTCAATACGTAGACAGCTTTTATTTCAATTTCTTTCCTTCCCCTTTCTCTTACTCTCTTCCTACCACTTTTCTCCATTCGTTTCCTTCCGTTACGCCCCGTTTCGCTCGGACGAAAATTTCAGTTAACCAGCGACTCAGTAAAGAGCTGCAACCCCCAATGGCTTCGGGCTGAGGAGTGTTAGGGCTCTATAAGGGTTCTGTAAGAAGTGAAAGACGCAAGTGCTGCTGGGGAGTTCAAGTTGTGGATAGGTCAAAGTAGGTTGGTCGGCTGGCTGGCTGGCTGGCTGGCTGGTAGCGTGTGCTTGAGTGGCTGGCTGGTGGCTGGTGGCTACCGTTAGATATACCCATTTCGCTCGATATTCCCTTGGACCGATGTGCTCCTCGATAAGGTCAGCATTCGCCTGAGCCATTTACGAAGGTGCGAAAATAAGCTATGTGAAGAGGATAAAGGGCGGGTGCCCACAACATATATATAGTATAAGACTAAATAGATATATCACGTCGTAGGATGCGTTGGTAATGTTCCCGTATAGACATATAGCGATTCTATCGTGTAACCAGGAGTAACGAGTACGCGTTAGCAGCATCGTGTAACTTTAACGCAAGAATGCAGAGCGGTGTCTGGTAGTCAGGCGTCTCTGTCCGAGCATAAAGGGGACGTTTTTCGTTATACCTATTTTAATAGGGAAGCGCGCTCTTTTCCGCTCTCCCGACTGCTAGGAGTTAACGTTAATGGCGTTATTCAGAGTACGAGAGCACGACGCGCACGAATGCTTTTACCTACCACCTTTTCCTCGCGTGTACAGCCGGCTAAAACGCGTATAAAACAACGGTTTTCACGGTGCCTGCTAAATTTCCCCAGGGCTGACCGAGCTCTGTATTATCTGTATTATGGACCCTGAAGGGAGGTCCCAACCCTCTGCCGTTACTTCCCCTTTGCCCTCTTCGTACTAACTACTGCCTATGCGGATGGCTAAATAAATATCAGAGCCAGTTTACTCGAGTTACCTCAAATTCATTCTTCTTCGAAATTTCGTTCTTGTTTTTTGTACCCTTTTTTTTTTATTTCTGCACTGGTCCCCCTCGCTGCTTTATTTCCCTCTCTTTGTACCTCCTGTGTACACAATATACGGTAAGCGTGTCGTATACTTCGTTGACGCTACAAACGGAACACAGGCCATAATGCTATTCACGTCACGAACAGGCGTCGTTTTCTAACCTCGAAATTTACTCAAATGGACGCATCTACTCATGGTGGATATTGGGACGTGTTTGCGCATGCGCACCCGAATACAATGTATAACGCGATTAATGTATGCGATATCAGATATTGATTTACAGCCAAGACATCTTTATGGACTTTATGGACGTGTAATAAATAGGAATCGGTGGATGCGTTGATTTTAGCTTAATCGTTTTTTTTGTTTTCTTTTTCTTCGCTATCCTTTTCAGAAAGTAACTCGATACACCGGAGGACATTTCTACTTTCCATAATCGTCGCTCCATACCCCTGCTTTCCGACTAGCCAGTTAATCCGATAATCCGCGGGTCAGACAGTGTCGGGAAGCCACATAACTTTAGTTAGTCCTAAGGCTGGCTGCTGGTATCCGGTCTCCGCCGACTGGTGGCTGGCTGGGGACTGGTGACCAGAGGCACTTTGGTACGAGTGTAACAAATCGATTTTACGTTGTTTAGTAAATTTCACTCAATTCTTCGTATTTCAATAAGCCACCCAAGTACATCCATGTTACGTCATATCACTGAAACGACAAACTTTTGTAATGACAAAAGTTTCGAGTGTCTGTCGAAGTTGGCTTATCACGGTATCACAATATCTTGACTCCATGGCTCGTTGACTTTCTGAATAGCCATGTCCACTCCACGCACGTATTACCTAATATCGAAAACCCAGCAAGTTTTACGAGTATCCCAGCTGCGACTGCGACTGCCGCTTGGCGCTACCTATGATTTTACAAAGTTCACGTCAAATGGCTTTGACTTCGTTTTCAAACGCGACAACTTTAAATGACTTTCATCAACTATTTACTAGACTCGCTGGAGAAGCAAACGAGTTGAGCTTTAAGGAATATATTTCTCGGACCGTGCGTGCGTGATTTTAATGTAGGCATTAGTAGAATGAAGGTCAAGGTCCCGAGTTTCCAGATCACGTGTGAGTCTAGTTAGATCGATATATTACAATACTTTTTTTTCACGCAAGCTCGACCACTGAAAAAACATCCTATCGAAATTCTCGTTTTCATTCTAAATCGAGCCGTTCGAAAATCCATAAATCACAAGATATTCGAATGCTTCGTTATTAAACCGGAGTTATGGACGTTGAATGAATGTCTGGGAGGGGAGGGGTATATGTATAATATGATGAGAGGAGGGAGAGAACAAAAACGATATTAAATGACTGAC
This sequence comes from Calameuta pallipes, assembly GCA_030142375.1. Taxonomy (NCBI): domain Eukaryota; kingdom Metazoa; phylum Arthropoda; class Insecta; order Hymenoptera; family Cephidae; genus Calameuta; species Calameuta pallipes. The sequence continues at coordinate 1,025,424 of JARQSW010000067.1, forward strand.
TGACTGAATTGGTTGAATCGTTCGGGGAGAAAGGAGAGAGTATGAGAATGGAGAAAACTGTTTCGGGGGGGTGGTGCCCCCCTCTCTATCCCACCCCCGGCCAGCACAAGTCAGGAGAAATTCGTGTCACGCGGTAAAGGCCGAGCCGCTCGAAACAATAACCCTCGCCCTACGTGAGCCTCCTTTCAAAGACGAGAGTATGGTTATATAATAAATACCCTCGGTCTTCCCTCACGGCAGCGGCGGCAACGCCATCGGAGGAATTCAGCCGGAGCTGCCCAGGAGAAATCATTTTTCTCCTCTGCCCGTATGGAAGGAAACCGAGCACAGAAAGCGGACGTGAGCGCAGACACGGCAGGAAGGAAGGCTGATATCCTTTGACCTAACCTGACCGTCCTGATACCTGGCCCTTCAGCCAGCAAGGATTTCCGGCCACGATATTATTTCCGTGTCTCGCCTCACTGATGGACCGATCCCATCGTTCCGAACGATTTTTATCTTTACTCTTATCCTCAGCCCCACCCGCGAAGAACACCCTTAAAATTCTTGTCACTTTCAAGTATATCGTAATAGCGAAAGAAATTTTCTTTTCGTCCTGGATAAAAATTTTTTATGATCTGATCTTGCAGCATCCAGCGATGATAATTGATTGCTGATTGATAGTTAGCGCGAAGGAGAACGAGGAGGAATTTCAGGATTCTTTAGAAATTGGCGCTCATTCGATGAGAGTTTGATTCGCTTTGTTCCTTTGAACCCTTTTTGTTCATTTAATTTCGAACACTTCAACCCTCAACCGGAAGAAGCTAATTGGTCGATACGATCCCGGAGGACTAACGAACGTCAAGGCGATCCTACGAATTCCAATTCCGCCCTCGCGTCTTCGGGTGTATTTGCTAAGGACCAATGTGGACGACTGGGACGGGTACAACGTCGCAGCATCCCTTTCGCGTATCTGTAGCAGCATAGTGCTGCTAAGGTGGTTTCGATCGGTACGGCGTCCCAAGGTCATAAAGGAAACCGACAGAGAAAGGAAATTGCTCGAAGGAGCGATTCAAGTGGAACACCTACTTGACGCTCCTATAAACTTAAAAACAAACGTTCCTCTCGGATCTCAAGGATCCCACTCATCGCAGCATCTCTGCTACTCTCGACGATCCCTTCTCTTACTTTTGTTACGACTATACCTTTTTTTTGCTCTTTTATTTTTTTCTTTTCATTGCGTTACCGTTATCCACCAGACACGATAGATAGACACTAGTCTCTCTCTGTCTCTGTTACACTGGACCATAGCGTCTTACGGTCTCTTAATTCTTAAGATTTTTTTTTACATATCAAAATTTCGCAACAGCCATTGGACCACTGATTGTACTGTCGTCACGGCGGGAGATTTGAAAAGAGATCTTGTGGTCGCCCAGTGGAAAACCGATTAAGTTTGAAATAAAGTTGAGTAAGAGGGACTGTCAATAACGATGCGGGATGATGAATGATCGACTGACCCCGACAAAACATTCAAGATAAATGAGGGTTAATTCGTAGTGAATTACGCGAAGACGAGTTGCCGAAGGAAAGTTGGATAAAGGCAAAGTCATTATTCGTTTAATGTTCTTGCCCAATCACTGGAATATGATTTGGGTAAATTGTCAGTGACTTTCGTAATTGTTGATTATACAATACAAACAAATAATACAACATTCATTTACCATCTCTTCGACGTTGCCCGGAGCCCTTATTCAAATAATCTAAATACGAACAAGACCAATATGAAGAACATCATAGAGGTTATTCCCAAGGCACGTAATACCTGTCTTGTTTGACTTGGCAGACCACCAAACCTCGTAAATCGAAAATTACGAGAGGAAAGCAGAGATTCCGTTTGTCAGAGGTTTCGCGAGCGCACTTTGTATTTTTTGGAGAAAAAAAAATTACACAGATAGGAAACCTTCGCGAAAGACTCCTACCTAGAGAAGGAAAATCGAAATGCTAACGACTGGGTCGACTGACGGAAAACGAGGTACTGGACTGGAAAGAGGACCAGGTCACTGCCGAAGCTGGTGGTATATACCTCATCAATGGAAAGAAGAGGGTGCTGTGCCCGTATATATTTTTCCATGCACATATAAATATATATATATATATCCACATATGACAAAGCCAGAAGAGCTCAGATATCGTTCGAGTCGCCATCATCATCTCGCCCAGTGGTTACCGGCGAAGGAGGATGACCGTTCGTTGAATACGACGTCACAGAGAAAGTAGCCCTTGAGAGGATGGGATTGAGGGAAGGATCGTTAAGAAGGTGCGAGAGAAAGATAAAAAATACAGGACGAGGGTACTAACTGAAAAAATAAGAGGATGAGATGGCCAGCTATCATACGAAGACGATACACTGAGGTTGCTTCTGAAATCGCCTGCCTAGATCTTGGGTCCTTCCCTTCTTCGCTAAGAATTCTAAGGCGTCGCTAACAACCAGGACGAAGAGGAACCAGGTAATCCCTTGGAGAAGCTTAGCGACATGGACGGCCCGTTCAAGCTTAGTCGTATTCAACCAAGTCCAACGAGGCGCCACCTCTATATACTGTATAAACATACATACATATATATATATATATATATATATATATATACACACACACAGAAAGGACAAACGTAAGGCCGAAAGATTCTGCTGATACACAAACGGGATATCGGGCCATGGCCGTATCCGCCATGCTTCAGACCGAAGAATGTATGTATCCTGAGTGAATCCGTTACAATTTAGCAGGGCGAATCAATCTCTGTACAAAGGGATGAATAAAGGACGAATAAAATGGAGAAACTTTTTGACTCTTCTCGCTGCTTTGGTACGTATAATATATGTATATATATACATTCATCTATCGATTCCATTCATTCGTTCATCCATACATCAAGCCGCCATAACCATACAGTCAACCATCCGACCGGTTGGCGAAGCAGAGAGTTATCCAGCTGCAATATCCTCCCTTCCTGGATTCGATATTATAATGGGTGGTAAGGGAAGGTGGTGGGTGGGTGGTACTGGTGGGTATTCCATTTCCGATTCCCCGTACTCTTCCACCTGGGAGATATCCACTGGGCCCACATCCGCTGTTACGGAGCTTTTACTCTGGATTTCACTCTTCTCTTGGCACCGTAGTCTATGGCCCGTGCACAACACACGTCGAAGCACTGCTGCACCCGGTATAATTCGCTAACTATGTATTTTCCCACGAGAATGAAATTGGACAATTTTTAGATTCGCGAAAAACTCACCTAATTCATTTCCATTTTTCACTTCGTCGTGAATTTTTGCGAGCGCAGGTTCATCGTTGACTATGGATTAAATAAATTGGTATTTAAAGAGCGCCTAGAAGTTTGATCTAGAAATATAAAAGAGGTTGGTCTCTCTTTTTTTTTCTTACCTTCCTTTTTATACTCAGCTGGTTAATGCTGTCGAATAATAACCTTTTAATTGTACAGAGGATTGCACGCGTCGACCTAAATTCTTAAAAGGTTCTTATGAATTTATCTACGTAATGAAAAACTTTGATAACACATATCATTTCGACGCTTCAGGACTTTACTATACCGGTGCCCGACCGACTTACTTTATTTCGCTCAAAGTATTTTCAGTTAACCAGCAACCGCTAGATTTTTTTTATACTCCTATATATGTATACGTGCTGTACATATATGTACGAAGGAGTTACTGATAAACTGGTATTGAGAAAAAAATAAATAAAAAAAAAGTATACCGTCTCCGTTCGATAGCCAGGGTGCACTGCGAGTTCAGATTGGGTTCTTCTTCTTTACCGAAAATCTTGCCGGATCTCCCTTTTACGTTTCTGCAAGAGTATCCGCTTGAATTTCATCCTTTTTTTTTCCTCCCCGGTCCCTGTCTAGCGGCAAAGCTTTGGCAAAGGAATGTCTGCCGTTTCCGTAGTGAAAGAGGGGAAAAAAAAGAAAATAAGACAAAAAAAGTAGAAAGACGCTCTACGAAGACGCCTGAAGACGCCTCAGTCACATAGTGGGAGCTAAGGGAGAGGAAGAGCTCGGTCCTGTACCAGAGGTTGAGAACTTACAGGGTAGAAGGGAGGCGGGTGAGATGTATCGGAGTAGTCTCGAGGGGTTGCCAAGACGGTACGTATTCCCCCGGTCGCTCATTAACAACCCTTATTTCATTAGGTTCCTTCGCGGGGCTGCTGCTGCTGCTGCCGGCCGAACCTCCTGCATTCCCAGGGACTCTATCTCTCTCTCTCACTCTCTCAGTCTCGTCCTACTCTCGCTTCTACCAAGCAACAAGACCACCAGCACTACCACCGGCATGCTTAACTCGGTATACATTTGCAACGGACGTCGCGACGCTCTGGGCCAACCCAGAAATGTCTGATTTATTTCCTCGAGGCAGCCCGAGTAATTTCACCCGTTTGTTTCGCTAATTATTCGTTCGCGGGTGTTGCGCGTTTTGCTGCATCATAAATAAGATCTCCTGACGAGAACAGCCACCCCCCATAAGAGCTACGCTGATAAGAGTTACTACAACGGCGTATATACAGGGTGTAAAACAAAACAGACCGAGCAGATGGCAATGGGCTGAAGATATGCACTGCTCAACGAAAAGATTCCCTGGACTCTGGCTCGTGCGACTTTGACTCGAACGTAACGAGGCTGAAGTCTCCCGGCTGAGCGAACATTGAAAGAGGAGGATTCATAGCCAGACATTAACCAAGCCTGAAAAATGATCGTTTCGACAAGTCTCCTTTCTTCTTGCTGAGCCTTTCACCGGGACCTCAAGCTAAAGATAAAGAATCGACATCAATCCAACTTGTTATCAAGCCTTTACTTTAACGTTGCTTATCGCACTTTCACTCTCGTGGGCCGCCGAGCAACCAACCCTTCGCTACTTTGAGCTCGACTCGATTCGACTTGGTCCGATGGAAGCCGATCCTCTGTATACGACGTTAAAGAGAGATAGGTCAGAGGGTCAGGCGAAGACGTGATGACGGACCGACAATTACTGATTGGGACTGCGAGAGATAGGAAAGCCACGGAGACAACTCTTCCGGAAGTGCGCCCCTTTTGGACCTGGACCAGGACCTAGTGACAGCTTTGGTCTCGGCGTCCTCATCGGTAACCTTAAGCGTAACGAGGGAGCTACCCTTCGTGTTGAGCGACGAAACAAATTCATCCCTTACTTTTTTACCCTTGGTAACTACCCTTTGTAACCTGCACTCATTACTCTACTCACCGTGTACTCATTGTGTTCTGTTATCTTTGAGCTCTGGGCATTAGACGTATCAGAGACAAGCCAGTCCCGTGTCAAATTGATAAGATGGTACACGATCTCGAGATAAGAATTGTACACTGTTCAATTGTCCTTTAAGAGACCCACAAAAACTGTTCAAGATCCTCTGTGTGAATTTGAGAAAGAAAGAGAGAGAGAAAAGCCGCGAATAAAAGAGACTTGGAAGGAAGTCTTTTTTTGACCCTTCGAACCTGATGGATCAACAAAGAACGCGTTGGACAAAAGAGGCTGCAGAAATGCCGATCCAACGAGACAGGAAGATCGGTACAAAGGGCGGGCGCGTTATGATGGTTGCGTAGATTTGAAATGGGTACGGGAAGCAGAAAGTATTCGGGTATGCGAAAAAAAAAAGTGGAGCTTCGCTCGTGATTTCTCAGAGAAGCGTGCCGTATACCAAGGTACGAAAAGGGTAGTAGGCAACCCCAACGAATCAACCCCTAAGGGACGGAGAAGCCTCTGGTGAGAAGAAACAACATTTTTCAGCGACGCTTCATAATTCGTTCAAGTTTTCGTGCGCCCATAGCTGGCTGACTGGTCGAGCTACTACGTACCGCCCGTATATACACGTGCGTGTCCGGGCGCTGTACATACGTGTCATACGTGGGCGGGATGCGTGTCTACGTAGACTCATGGGCAAACACTGAGCCCACGAGAAAGAAAAGCCACGGCAATATCGCGTCAGGCAAAGAGAGGGACTACGAAAGCGAAGCGTAACAAAGAATAATGCGACCCGTGAGTGTTGTGCGTTGTGGCGTCATCCCTCTGTCTCCGTCGCACCGTTAACCGTGTTGCCCATCGCGCCCTCATCTCAGCCCCAAGACCAAGGGGTGAAATTCCTGCCACTTTACGTGGCACCCAAAAGCCCCGAGGCTTTGGGAAGTAAAATTTCAAAATGTGAAATACAAAACTGGGGGATGAAAAAGAAATACATAGAGGGAGTTCTAATCAGGGGTGGCGTAAAGGGTTGAGTGTGGGAGGGGATGAAATCATGTCTACGCCATTGTTTATAGCCATTCATTGTTCGTTCGATTTATCCGGGGTATAGATTGTTGGACTATAGTAAAAGACGAGGGTGGCGAACCGAGAGGGGTTGAAGGTGGATGACAGTAAAGGGGAGTGGATGAGAGTAGGGCGTAGTCGGGAGAGGGGTGAAGGGGGGGGTGGATGAAGGAGAAGCTAAAGCGAAACCACAAGAATGGCTTGAAGTGGACAGTACTTTTACTAGGGTAGGTTTGCCTTTTATTCGGGCGAGAGACAGAAAGAGGAAGAGAGGAGCGTGAAAGAGAGAAGAGTACACAGAGCTCTACCCCAGTCATACGGATGGATCCGAATAGTCCGGTATGAGGTGGAGCAGCCAGGCAGCAGCGGCAGAATAGGGGTTGCGTATACGGGCCAAGAGTGAGAGCGTATGTGGTGGGCGCAGATTGCCCAGCGGAGAGCGCAGATAAATACCCGAATGCCCGAATGCCCATAGAGGCTTAACTCACCCCCTTCCCCACCCCCCGCTTTCTGCGGCGGCGCGCACGTATACGCCGATATTTAGGGGATGTTTTTGCCACCGGCCATTTTTTTTCACGGTATTTTCGCGGTCGCTTTATTTAAAGCCCAGTGCTTAATGGCGGTGTCGGGCTTTAGCTGGCTTATCAATAATTATTAATAAAGGCAAGGGGGTTCTGTTTCTGGACCGGGATGACATCACTGATTAATCAGAATTCGGAATGCCAATTACAGTAAAGTCACCGATCGTCATCAGATGGGTTATGAGAATAAATATCGTATCGAATTAAAATTATCGATAACGAGATCTGGTATCGAACGTAAAGGGATAGGAGGGTAGCGTGGACAGGGCTGAAGATCGCACAATGTTGCTGAGTCAATTGTTCCCAATCGTTACCAGCTCATCCGATGATCCCCGTAGCGCTGTAGTAGGTTTTCATCGAACTGCAGGAAAGCATCGTCGTGCAAGATCGCGTCCGTTCGGATAACATCGGGATCGAGGGTTACCGTGGTCTATGGACGCTGTATTAAAAGGAGAACGCCGAGATCGCCGTGGTAGTAGCCGAGCTACATTAAATTAGAAAATCCTACCGAGCGACGTTGCTGCTAGTTAAAAAGGTGCCGGAGTTAATGCGACTACAGGGCTCCGGCCTAATTTCAGGCCGTGGAAAGCTCGGGAGCTTTTTTTGTGCTCGAGTTGAAAAATCTTTTTGCAGGGGCTGCCGGGTCTCGGGGGTCTCGTAGCTTAACATGGGCGGAGCAAGATGGTGGCAAGGGGTCAGAGCACGGGTAAAACGAAGGGTCGCGGGCCAAGCCTACAATGAGATGAGATCAGCCTATCTGCTTTTCGAGCCTTTACAACTACGACCGACCTGACTCTCGCGTTCGAGTGACATCAGACTATTTGGACTTGTTCCTAAGGTTAGGTGATACGGTTAGCACGGAACTGTTCGTGCACCTCGTTCCCAGTCAGCTTGCGCAGCTGTAGGAGCCAGTGGGAACTGTTGAACTGGTAAGCTCCTTGATAAGCTCAGATTCAAGATGGTTCGATCGTTGCTTCCTGTGCTCGCTTGAAGCTCTCAGGGTTTCCCGGGGGCCAACGTGCAAAGCACGTAGGTATCGCTCTGCGGAAAATGCAGCCAGCAGTACTTTAGGTCGGTGTACGTTATACGAGCGCAGACGCGAGAGTTCCTGCATCCAGAACTGGCGGAGGCCTCATCGCAGCGAGTCTGCAGCCACGGCGGGACGATTATTTTGCCTCTCTCGGTAAGGTAAGAAGCGCCAGGAATCCTTTTCGCTTCGTAAGCATTTTCACCGTCCTCCTATACACAGCCGTGCGCGGCCTCAGCGACCGCCCCCTGCCTTATTTCAAATTGGATTCATACGTGGGAAACCTAGGAGGGAGCCAAATTGCTCGAAACCTCAAGAATTTGCAGAAAATTTGGCACGCCGCTACGTCCCGTTAAAGTAGCGGATGTTAATGGCGAAGAGGAAATACGAGATTTTCCCATTGCCACGCGAATCGTTCGAGTCCCGCTCAGCTTCGTTTACCCTACAAGGCGGGAATATTCAAGCAATTAATAATTTGAATTAACGCAATTTAGATGGCAAACAATAAACATTTGTATATCCCTATCGAAGCAACACACATCTATTCCAGGATAAGTCCCCCGCCATGCAGGTATGTACCAGCTTCGTAAGTTCAGTAAGTTTTACTTCCGCAAAAGGATTAAGCTCAGTATGCCGAGATATGGCCATATACGTGTATACATATATATCATTCTAAAAACATTGAGAAGGGGTGTGGCACTGTAAGAGGAAATATGGTGGGACAAGAGGAGGGAAGGAGGGGAGGCGAACGCGCATATCGAAAGGTAAATTGAGAAGCTTGGGCGTCGTAATAACTAAACCTAGCAGTATAGAGAGAGGGGGAGAGAGAGAGAGAGAGAGAGAGAGAGAGAGAGAGGAGAAGGTGGCTGGCTGGCTAGCTAGCTAGGTGGCTGGCTGAGTGCTCGTGCTACGTTATTCGTAGCATAAAGGTGTGTTCGCATGTAGGCAATGGGGCCTGGTGTGTGCAGGGTAGCCGGGTTCTGAAACGTGTTATCCCGTAGGTACCGTTTCCTTCGCATGTCCCATTCAGCGTCGCAACCAGCGCCAGCACTCGAGAATTCAGCCGACCTTACTTACTATTATTTACCCCCCGGTGGGGCCGGCAAAACTATTGTCTGCGTAGTTTCCATGTCACGATCTTCGACCACGTCGACGTAGCCGTCGTTGGGATAGGTGCCTTAACGATGTCACGAAACCGGATATAAGTAGGCAGGAGGAGGCATGTGCTCGGTTAGGGGTATGGTCGTCGGTAAGGAAAGTGGAGGGGGTAGGGAAGGAGATGAGGGGTCTATTCCAATTAGGCGAGGACTCCCCCACATGTAAGTGGCGTCGCGTGGCGTCGTTACGCCTGTATCTCGTATATACATATATACTCGGCTGTGTTACCTGCGGCTGTCCATAAAAAGTGACAGCCGTAGCAATTATTTATGTCGTGGACGAGAGATGAAATAATTACGGCGGTTTTACCAGAGAAAAAAAAATTTATGGGTGGAATAAGGGGAGGGGGGATGCCAGGCTTACTTTATAACAGTACATACCGGGTAGTGTACAACGGCGAAACGTCAGGACGCCTGGTGGCCACTATAGACCCCCCCGCGACCCCTATGAAAATCCTCATTCATTTCAAATTCTAAGCCTCATGAAGGATGCAAAACTCATTTGCGTAGTAATTAAGAATTTAGCGTCGTCGCTTCGCAGAGTTCGCCACCGGCCAGTCTATACGGGTTAAAAACAGATTTCGCGGCTCTTTCGCTCTTTTCACTCATCGTCATTCTCTACGCGGTACCGATCCTCTGGTGCACTCACGAAATTATCATCCTTATGCAATCTTTACACTTGCATTCTAACCCAATGCTGGGCTCCACTTAACCTCACTTTCGTAAAGGCACTATGGCATTAGCAAGTGCGCGAGGCTTTGAAAAGAGAGCCGTATAATGTACGTAAAAATAAATTTGATTATGAGGGGAAAAAAAGAATTTCGAAATTCTCATTAGGTAATTTGTGTTTTTCTACGGGGTTCAAAAAAATGATAATAATTACTTGGGGACTTTCAGTAACTAGCTAGTCAGCGGTGGGTTCCGGGTAGCATGTAAAACGTACGATTAACGGACTGGTGTTGTAATATTTACTTAGACAGTAACGCCGACTGTTCTTCTTTTTAACGTGTAAAGCACCGGCGGATCGTCTAAAAAGCGTCGCGGGACGTCGGAGTGCGTATCGTCGTACGGGTTCGATATTTCCACAGTTTAGTGCCAATGTGACCTGGATGCAAATAAACGTTCATTTTGAAGCGCTCAAATTCTGATTTTACGTTGCGGTATTAGCATAGCTAATGCCACTGATGAGCCACATGCTGGCTATGCATGCCTCACCATTCAACGCTACACTGTGTTCCTGGTTCCAGTGAGCGTTAAGCCCTGCTATGCGCAGCAGCGCTACGGCTATGCCTGGCATTTGATAATCAGAGGTGGCAGAGCCGATGTTCTCTGCATAGCTGAACGTTTCAAACGCAATGTAGTTACAGGATGGAAAAAATTTCACATACGATTCGACTGGACAGTTGCTTTTCAACTTACTGTCAGAATTACCATAGCTCGCACGTTGTGACTCTGTCGAATTGCGTATTAAAGTACAGACGCGCTACTGTACTCCGTGTATAATTCGCTTCGCGATGCTTTTACATACAGTTGTACGAAAAAAAAAAAAAGTATACGGACCCCACCCCGTACCGAAAATGCAGTCCCATGTCGCCGAGGGAAATTAAATACAAGTAAAATATGTCAAAATTTTTAAAAATTACGAAACGTATATTTTTCTGAAAATTTGTTTTCTTCTTACAGGGTATATATAGTTTTTTGTGAAACTGTACGATTCACATTGTACGTTAACGAGTATAATTAAAACGAGTCTCACAGGATAATTAATGTATTCGGAAATGAAAGTGAAGTCGGATGAAATTTTGAAAAGAGAAATGAGAAAGTAACCGATACAAGATACATTCGCGTGGAATACGAATAACCAGAGTCGGAGTGAAAATCAGCTCTAGGGGGTAAGTTGCGCACTGCCGGAAGGAATTGGTGCCTCGTGTATATGCGAGAGTAAGGTGAGGGTAAGAGGGCTGGAGTTGAAGAAATATTTGTTTAGTATCAACAAATGGCTTCCGGAGGAAAACAGCTCGAGGGCTCCGAACCTGTTCCTCTCGTTTGCTCCTCGCATTTCGGTTTCGATCCCGTCAGCCATGAGCCATTTTCCCGGAAGAAAGTATCTTTCGAGGCTGCGATGATCATTTCCGGGACCATAGATCACGCTCTTGTGCTTCGCAGTCTAAGGGAGGAATATTGAATTTACATGGCGGCCATATAATTTCGCATCGATCGTTGATTCGGCATTTACAAGGGATATACATATTTTTTACATCCATACGTATTTAACGAAATACATTAGACAGACTCCCTGTTTGATTCCGGTTACTGTGATAATGGCAATTACGTAAAAGCTTGAAAAAAAGAAAGTAATAGAATTCCATAAAACATTGAAATTACCAACCACTACCATTATATTTAGATTTGCCCTGATAAATCCAACGAATTATTTTCCATGCATATTCATATCCATTAGCATAGTTTCTCTTAGAAGACAAGCGGCACAGAGTCTAGTTATAGGTTATGTACGACAGTAGGCACCAAATTTATATGATATATCATACCGATAGCTGACTATAAGTATGCCAACATATATACAAGTCACAGTAAGTATATTACGCCTATAGACTATATCGATCGCAAAGAAAAAAGCTAAAGTAATCCTAAGACCTAAAACCAATAAAAACGAAAAAAGAGAAAAAGATATTCGATATTTCTTTGAGTATTCCTGTTTCTCCGTGATTTCTTTATAGTCGCCCAAAAATCCAATCAAAAGGCAGTGCTTTCATGGATGTCGCAAAAAGGAGCCCAGACGTCATTTAGATTTTTAGAAGGTATAAAGGGACTAGTGGATGGGTATATATATACAAGGTATAAGGTGGGATGTTTTCTCGTAATGTCTGTACTCCTCGAGTTGGTAGGCAGCATCAGGGTACTAGAGGACCCCAGGAGAGTCTTATTTTTCGCGTAACGTTGGCTCAACGCTGTTTGCCCCTCCACCTGGTCCTCCATCCATTCCACCAGTTTTCTCTTAGCCGCTGTACCATAAGAGACCCGGACAAAAACACCCTACGTCTGCGCTCCATTATTTTAACACCGTTCTTCAGAACCCATTGCTGTATCACCATTGCCTGACTGGAGCCAGCACTGACTCGGGATGGCTGATACTGACCGAGGCCATCGGTGAGACCTGCCCGACCGGGACTCCGTCGAGACTTAATCCAGACAAATGATCCAAGTATCCCGTCATTCTCTAGTCTAGGTGCGCGCACGTGAGAGAGAGAAAGACAAAGGATAAACCGATGAACTAGTGAACGAGCAGGAGAATGAGAAAGGCAGAGAAGCATCGATCCATCCATTTTGTCTGTACGGCAGTGACGCTCAAATGAGAAGTCTGGGATATCTCTTGGATTTGAAGTCTCCAGTAATTTTAAAATAGAAACTCGTTAAGTCCCTGACACGTCCTTATGCTGCAAACGAAAGGTACTCAGTATTGATATATAATATTAATAAAAATAATAATGCTGCTCAAAAAAATTTTTCCTTTGATCAAATTTTTTGAGGGGGGGCACCTCCTGCCTCCGACTGGTTTAGGATTGGGAATCCTAGTAGAACGTTACGTCTGAGAGCAACATGGAATATGGGCAATTGATACGATAGGATAAGCAAAGATAAGGGAGGGATAGGATAGTACGGGGATATAGGATGGGTTATTATACGGATAGAAGGGGATGGATTAGACTAGGATGAGATCACACGAGATTGGATGAGAGCGGCGTGGAATAAATAATGGGTATAGTAGAGATGGGCAGTTCGTTATCTTTAAGCTTGTCAGTGATCTAATATTCTAATCGATCTGGCACGTTTAATCGATCCTTGATGTAATTCGTCTAACGCAAGAGATATGAGATACGCTATAGATATATCGACTGTGACAGGTGGTATTAATATAATCCATGACCCCTGACATTGGATATCCTGATTAACGATCGATAAAATTAGAAGAAAAAAAAGTCCATCGATCATACTAGACTCGAGTAAATCTGAAGCTTCGATATTATAATGATCCACGGGACTTTTAAGGATCTACGAAGATCTAAATATCTAACACGGACGTACGACATACCCGGAGATTTACTCTTACGTTTTTATTTTTTTTTCACTGGTTGTCCGAACTGACCCCCCCCCTCCCCCCCCACCAACATCATCCGCTACTCCTCTAAGTCTCTCCGAACGCTCAACCGCAGAAAATCTCGGCGTTTCGTATAGATTTTCATGTAGCTACGTAAAGCCATAAATCAAGCGAAAAGCCAGAAGCACGAAGCGTATAAAACACAGAGTCAGCCAGTGGACCGTACTAACGTTATACATAGATTTCCTATACGTTTCTTACTGCGGCAGTGATACGTGGGGCTTTTATCGTGCTTTTACGCTTTTACGTATTTATCCACTGTATCTACGATTTTTTGTCCTCGGATCGTACCTACACGTCACATTTATTATTACTTTGTTGTACTCAGGTAAAGGTAAAACTCTCGAGAGCCCCCTCTCATTATTTTCGTCACGGGAAAAGTCGATATCTCCCGTATGCGTCTGACAAATGGAAAAATACTTGGCGCTAAGGATATATCAGAGATGCTAGTAGCTATTCGTACCGAGTAGACGGACGGATGCTGGAAACAATGAGATGCGTCTTTGTGACTGTATCGTCGAAAACGTTTCGCGACTTCTCTTTGGATCCCGAACAAGACGACTTTGTCGCTCTATCTCGGGCAGAGTCTTTCTTGATACTTAACGTTCGCGGTATAGACTGTGGATCGGTAAAATTGCTGGTAAAATGTGTTACGAATAATAAAAATCATAAGGACTATACTATATATGTATATATGACAGTCTTCGACTTGACTTTTTTTTTTCGTAGTGAATTCAGTCATTTCGTAGAATCGTCTGTTCTTTGTATCTCGAAACTCAGAGAGAGAGAAATTACGAGCGTCTCGTTCCTTTGTAACACATTTTCTCTCTCTCTCGCTCTTTCGTCCTTCATCCGTCTCAGTTTCTCATTTCACTGCTTAGGATATCTGATTGGCGGCGACTGCGAATAAATAATATAAAATATTTCACAGCATCCCTTCGCTCGTCAGTGTCTACGTACTACCCCTATAATTATATTCTTTTCTTCATCCCTCATCATCCCCCTGTCCGTCATATTCCCATTCTCATTCGTGTTCCCATTTCTGATCCCGTTTACGGCGTCTCGTAATCCTGGATATAAAAGCATCGCCTAGTGATTTACGCCGTAGAATAATCCCCCGGCGCAGTTCATACGTCACTGGCAGACATCCGCAAGAGAACGGACAGAGGCTGAGTAAACGCGCAGCGTAATTCGTATAACAAGAGATAGAGGGAGAGGCCTGTACTAGTTACTTTGAAAGGGAGTATAGCCAATACCGTGGTACCAGGGATCGATTAAAGATGGCGTGGCGAGTGTCTGGATAAAGGAAGGTAAAAAAGAAGAATGAAAAAAAGAAAGCATACGGTAGCACGACGCGAGTGAAAACAGATGGTAGCCAGGCAGCCAAGCAGGGTGGCTGACTGATTGAGAGACTGACTTGGGGGGGACCAGGCTGTGGTGGCCAGAAGGCTGACCTACTCTTTACAGTCCCTCTCTATAGAGCTCTTGGGACCTGGTGCATTGTGACGGGAACAGGCGTCGACGCTGGGCGTCGAGTTAGCCATCGCGTAAATATAGCGGGTGTCCTTCAACGCTTCTTGCCTTACGGCGAGAAGCTTACCGATACGGAGGCTTAATTAACACTTTGAAATAATGAACGTCCAATGCTCGCGTCATTACGCTTTAAGGGTGGTTCAAGTGTCTGAGGATTAAAACAATAGATGAAAAGAGAAAACAAATTCAAAGAGGGTAAACGATCCATGGCAATCATTATTACGTGCAAACATTTTCGACGGTGTACTGTTACGCGATAACGAGTGAAAAGAGGGAGAGAGAAAGGTGAGGAGGGATGAAAAAAAATTGTAACGGGTGACTGCAATTTCAGCGTCTATGCATTACGTTTCAAAGAAACTGTTTTTAATATTGGAAACCGCAAGGACGTGGAAGGGATGGTAGGGTCGAGGGGGGGTAGTCCGTAGGGGAGGGTAGCTGCCTGATGCCTGGTGAGTGTTCCGTGAATATTTGTATAAAGGGGATAAGGGTGGGTGTGAGTAGTGGAGTCAGGTGTAGAACGAGGGGGTTGTGATAGGTGGGGAGTCCGGGGGTGCCTACCCTTACGTATAGCCGCCTCGATAACGCTCCGACAGCAGGGGGTTGGTTCGGCATAAAATGTACGTATAAGTATACGGACGTAAGAGCAAGCTGAGCGCTCGACCATGAAATAAAGAAGAGAACGCTTGCCGTTCCATATGTAAACCTCAAAGAACAGCTTATTTTAAAGCGATCACGAAAAACGCCTTTCATACTCAAAGGATGATGGAATCGCGTTTCATTCGACTGCGGACCCGTGAAAAATGATCGAACGCCCCCCCCCCCTCTCCCCCCTACCCGATGTACTTCCTTTACTTATACTTTCGAGGTATTTTGCCTGCGTTGCTACTTTACGAAATTTTCACTAGGATAGCAGCCTCTTTTTTTTTTCTTCTGAAAATCTCTATCCTCTGACCATCCTTTCCCTCCCCTCTTGGTCCACACAATGACGACACTCAAAGTTGACGACGTTCCTCGTGCGATAACACAGCGTAGACTGTATAGCGAAAATATATTAAATTTCCCATAGGTACCCGAAAGGTCCAAAAAAAGAAAAGACAAAAATCCTTTGTATCCGTCTAGCAAGGGGTGGGTCTCGCGTCGGACTCCCTATAAACCCCGATAGGACGCCATTTTTAAGACGTGGTAGAGTCGCTATTATTGACGGAGTCAGGAACCCCATCAAAGATATTCGATCTCTGGTTATTATAAGATCCGACTGATCGATCAGCCAGTAATAGGGGAAAGGGTCAAGAGAGGGGGGGGGGGAGGGAGAAAATAAAGCGTAAAGGAGAAAGAAAAGAGAAGTCTGAAGTGACCGAGCTAAGTGGTTAGGGGATGTTGGAAGGGGGGAGAGGGGGTCGAAGATCGACAGACGAGTAAAGCGTGTGTCACACTGTCAGTCAGTGTTGGTCCGCGTTAAGAAGGGTGAAAAGGGCAAAGGGTAGTGGAGGGGGAGGGGGGTTGAAACACGATAACAATACCCAAGGGAGGTAGGGAGTGGGCTTGGCCGAAGAGAAAGGAGCTACGGAGACTTTCTCGCTTCGATGCGAAAGCCACGACCCTGTCCTACACCACGCGTCACCGCAGCAGAACGTTCGCAAATTTCATTTCTTTCGGGGCGCGCTCGACTAACCTATGGGGTGGTAACAATTATTAGCCATTGTCCCACGGAGAACCCCAGAGACCAAATTACTGTTGGTCCCTCAGGGCCAGATACCCCCCCCCCCCCCTCTCCCTTCACCCTATACACTCTGTCTTATCCACGTAGCTATCCTAACCCTGGTAGCTATCCAGGCCATAGCCATCACAATACACCCTGGGGCCCTACGGCCACCTGGATGCCGTTAAAGGAAACATGCGAGACAAAAGAAAAAAACGGCCATTCTTGTGTATACGATATAAGGATATATATTTGATATTGTATATGTATATATTGATATTGATATATCGAGACTCGCGAGAAAAGAGAAGGAACGTGAATGGAAAGTCTTGGGCTTCTTTTATTCAGCTCGTTACTGTTGTTATTATTTGTCTTAATATTTTATATAATTTAAACATACAGGCGAATCTTTACTCTCGATTCTCTTTCTCGTAAACATGAATTTTTCTTAAGAATATATTTTGCAATTTGTCAGGGGCTTCTTATTCAACGAGTACGCTCCGACTGTACGTACGTGCTATCCTCACGTGTCTCTAGGGAAGAATGGGGTAGTTGGGGGGGGGGGGGGTTAGTAGAGGATCAGGCGAACGTACGAGAGAACTGCCAGGGGATGATGCGGGATACTCGCATGCTGTATTCATATTCATATACGTGCTCATCGGTGTAACGCGAGAGTCCCAGGTTATCGCTGATACATGTTGATAAAACGTGATAGCACGAGTGAAAAGGCATCGAATTCTTGTGTTTCGCGAAGCTAGTGATTCTTTATATCTTTTTTTTCCCTCACTTTACAAGATTTCTTTTCAGTCCACCCTTATACATACGTTTCGGTTCGTTGGCCGATAACCATAGCCGGGACACGGATATATCCAGAGTAAATATTGGCGGGAAATTTTTGCTCGTTCAAAATCATCGAACGTCTATGAAACTTTGTTCAATATTGAAGGAGAATTAAATTGGCAATTCGACGTCCCACCCTGAATATTTAAAGATCTTTAACAGCGAGCGAGGTACGTACGTAAATCTGTGAATATTTTACGAGCAGGATACTTTTTGAATGTTAAAAAATAAGTAATAACAATAATAATGACGATCACGAATAATGCCGAAATCCTTAAAATCGATATATTATTTGACACAGGCATGAGAAATGTGTGTAAAGGGGGAAAGAAAATAAAAATTGCTTGTATAAGCATAGATAAAAAATGTAGTAGGAAGATACCAAGATGGAATGAAAATGAGGAGGAGGCAGTTCAGTATACGGGAGATGGTTTCTATTCAAAATTCAAGGAATAAAATTCCCTTACGAAATATCCCGTGTATCTCACCCTCGTGTCGCAAATGAAATTTATACATGGGCAAAGTGTTTCTTAAAAGCTTCGAAGAATCGGCAATTCGACGCAGGGTTCGCTCATTCGCGTAACCATCCGATATAAGGATACGTGACTGATTCATAAGGTAGACGAGACGTGTCGAATTACATGCGACATATCATCCCTTAAAATCTGCCTTAAGGCCAGACAAAGGACTTTGCAGTATCCGCGTATACAATCTTTCCGAAAATTTTCCCGATGTTTTATTTACATTCGTAAAGATTAGCCAGTCCCGACGGATCTGTAGCCCTCAAGGGTTTCAACCCTCCGGAACGCAGCGGCCCTGAAATCTTCCATAAGACTGGAAAGAAGTGACTGTGAGAAACCCAGTGACGGTGCATCATGATATGCACCGAAGTTATAAATATTTATCAAAATTGGCCCTCCGGGAGCAGCGGCGTCGTAGGCGACGTCCTCCTCGTCGTTGTCCTCGTTGTCTCTCGCGTTCCCGTCGGACCGTCAAAATGCCCGGAGGGTTGCCGTCTTCCCTTTTTTCCCTTTCTTCTTTCCCTTTATATTTTTTTCCTTTCTCATTTTTGTCCCGAGATAGCCAGCTTGCCGGGGCTCCGCCCAAGAGAAGGAAGAGAAGAAAGACACTTGGCCCTGGGGGTTGAAACGACCCCGTTACTCGACGACGACGTCCCTGCAGTCACTGCAGCCCCTACCGTACATTCTCTGACATCGTCGCTGCTGCCGAGAATGAGTGCAACAGCGTCGACAAACACTATTTTCCTAGTGCATTTCCAAAGTATTTTCAATTATTCTCACAACCAGGTAAAGTTCACGAAAGCAAAATAAACATGGAAAAAAAAAAGAAAAAAAGCAAGGCCCGTGCATGCGCCCCTCAAAGATTCAATACGGACCATATACGTCACTGACAATTAACTCCGAGCCAAGAGACCAAGGGTATACAAGAATGAAGAAACTTTGAAAATTTTTCCCTCTTTATTTTTCACGACACCCCCAACCCCAGCCCCAGTCACCCCTTTCATTATCCTTAAGAAAATTTCAAGCCAACCACTCGACACGTTTGGAGATTAAGTCTCGATAAGTATAACCGGTACATCCTAGTACGTATCCTCGAGAAGGATCAAGCATCTTCCAGACACTCATTCAGGATCTTCCATCGTCCTTAGTCTCCTCCATCTCTCTGCGTCCCGTCCTTTCCGTAACTTCATCCCTTACCCGGCCCTATTAAACGTCGTCCTACGACGCCCTACGACACTGCCGAAGACGGATTTGCGTCGGCAATCACAAAGGAACCGAGATGAATTACTCGTCGCTGTCGGTCCTCCCCTCTCTTACCCCGTCAATCCCCCTCCTTTCTACTCCCCCCGCCCTCGACCAACTTTAAACTCCAACATCCGGTTTCCCCTCTCTCCCCGCTTCATCCTCCAGCGATCCGCGCTTCACTCGGTCGGAGCTCTGATTTTCTAATTTATGGTAACTTCTCTGTGCTCGGTTAGCAGTGCCCGGCCTGCCCGACGTGCCACCGCCAAACTCAATCCTGCGGAGCGTAGTGCGTTCCGTTACGCGTCGCGGTTACGTAGTGAGACGTCACGCGACTTGACGAGCTGCTACGGGGAATCCCCTACTTCGCGCCGAGACAAACAAACGGATCTCGAAGGACAAGCGGAGGGTCTAGATAAGCCGGGAGAGAACAAACGCGAGGGAGAGACGGAAGGTCGCTACCCTCCTGAAGATTGAGGGAAAGCAAGTATAAACGATTAATTGAAGACATAAAATATTTGAAGAATACAAGAATTTATATTTGTTTTAAATAATTAATTGACGTAATCAATTTATCGTTTACAATAATTGTGTCGTAGGTCGTACCACATATACATATATATACTCTAACCACTGACCCGGTCAATTCATATTAGCATCCCTTTTCCCCCGTTAATCCCAACTGATCCCGATCCGCAATTATGACATCCTTCCGTCATATCCACCCCCTGGCACCTCCTGTCATCCCCTGACCCGAACCTCGGATCCCAGCTACCCCAACGGCTGACTAACGATAAGACGCTCTACTCAGACAGATCCTATGACGACGTGAAGTCCTGAGCCACACGATCTCTCTCTAATGGAATTCATTCGGTCCTTCCCAGCATCCTTTGGGACCTCACGACCCTCCCCCCTCCCGCCTCCCGGACATCATCCCAGCCTCGTCGTAACACTCAAACATAGCGCCCTAATTTCTCCGAAGTTACATGGCTCATTGAATTCCATCTTATCCTTACCCCCTCCCCCCTCTCTTTGCCCCCTCTCAGTTACCACAACTTCCCCCCTCCGCCCCCCCACCCTCGATAAAGTATCGTTCTCCTATCTCATATTTTTTGGAAACGTACTCAAGCGAATTTCACCCCATCGAAGAAAGCAGATTTTCCTGTACAGGGGTGAAAGGCGCGACCTATAAAATATCGACTGAGACATTAATAAATGTACTTAAATCAATTCCCGCGCCCCTTTGTACGTATAGCGACCCTTCCAGCCCCCTCGGATTCATCGTAGGCATAGAGACGACCTTATTACGACAATATACCTTACTGAAATTTATTATAGATCTTTTAAGATTCAGCTGGTATCTTCACGAAACAGTCCTCTCACGCCCCCTTGAAACGTGATCTACTATCACAGTGTCTTTAACGAAGAAGAGCACAGGTACACCTGAGACACGTCGGAGTGGGACAGGATGATTGTCGTCTTGCCCAGCATCCTTATTTCACTCTCATTTATATTTATCCCTGTTGCTTCAGGAGATTATAATTTTTCATTATCGTAAGTACCTCTTTTCTCATTGCATATTAATTGTTACACTTGAAGAACCAGCCAAAGTACTTTTTCACGTTTTAGTGCATATTAAAGAAATTCTCTACCAGCCTTCCTTCTCTCTCTCCTTTTTCTTGTATTCCAAGAGCAGCATCTCTTTCCATCATGTTTTTTCTCTTCTCTCTCTCTCTCTTCCTCTCTCCCTCTTTCTGGTAACTCGATACTTTCGTATCGAAGCATCCCGACGCTGGCACGAGTGATGGAGTTTTTAGTTTGTCTCGTGGGAGATCCTAAGGAAATAACGATATCTCTCGATACGCTCTTCTCCCGCGGCTCCCGTAAAACAATAAAGGGAGCACACCAGTACGTACCTATCTTTAATGCGATTTGTGAAACTCGCAAATTGCTTATCACTATTAGACACATCTTTCGCGCCGCGCCAGATACATCCAGTTAAACAATTCGGAGAATAGTGTGCGGAGCGGCGCCACATAATGCCAGAGCTATTTCACGTCGAGAAATTAACAGACTTGCCACCAGCAGCTACCGTATATAAAGATGAGTTTCCACAAAGGCATACAATATGTATATATATACATATATATATATACTAACCGACCTGGTCCAGCTGAGAGAATTCAGAGATTCCGTTTCTCGGCATTCTCCAGAGACAAGAAGGTAATGGGCAATGGGCAACTGACTATGGTCCGTACCATCAGCCCATCCAGCCAGCCAGCCAACCATCAACTGAACCAACCGGGTACGTCTAAGCCATATGGTTCGCGAGTAAGCATTGAATACATGTACCCGGCCACTATGACTATCCAGCCAGTGACAATGCTTCGAGTATCCGACATACCGGGTGATTCAGGAATAATCTACTGTTCCCCATAGGTTCTTGTGTGTCCCTCTCTCTCTCTCTCTCTCTCTCTCTCTCTCTCTCTCTCTCTCTCTCTCTCTCTCTCTGTCTCTCCACGTTCCATTAGCACCGTTCCCATTCCTCCCTAAATCCTTCCATCCATCCAGCCGATACGGTGCGACGGGGGGTGCGCGTCTCCCGTTGCACCAATCGAGCCAGGCGAAACAAGCAAGCGACCCAAGTAAGCAACGTAACAAGCAACCACGCTCGGCTTTAACTCACGCACCGGGCCACCCACTCACGCACAACCTGTATTGCTGTCTCCTCGTAGGCAGCAATGCTCTTCTATATGTTTTCACCTCTCCCTCCCCTCTCTCACTCTCTCTCTCTCTCTTTCTCTCTGGAGGCTGCTATGTACTGGATGGAAACAGCAAGCAGGCATATTGCTGCCATTAATCATGCCTCTGTATTGAGTGGCTCGACTCGGTACGGCACGGCACGAGAGAGACGGAGGGCGGAGAGAGGGGTGGAAGATAGGGGTGAGGGGGACACGAAGGGGTGAAGCGATGGGGACCGTAGGGGAGTGATATTCGCGGGAATCTCCATTCCCTGTAACCCCTTGTCGCCCCTTGTCCCTTGTTGTCTCATTAATTACCCTCTGTTTTTGCTGTAGCTACGCGAAACTCCGGGCGTTTTTACATTTGCCCGAAAATGCGGCAGGACGAATCGATATTTCAACTAAAAGCACCGTCTCACCGGGCGGTGTGGAGCTTCACTCGCTCTCGTCCCTTTTCTCGTTTCATTTTCTTTTTTACCATCCTCTTCCACCCAACTACCTACCTAACGGATCTTTACGCATCGGACGACGTATCTCAGGACGATGATAATTTCGAGATTCGTTAATTGCCGAAAAGGTCGTCGTGACGCAAACGAAAAACTGATTGTGATTAAGGGCTGACGATAGATTAGATCAGAAATAAAGCCAATGAAAGTGGAATATTTTTTTTTCCCGCCAATATTCAAATTCGGGTGACACACGGTGTCTGACGTTAACTGGATTGAACGATGAAATTATAGGGGTTAGGTATAAGGGAGAGTGACGGAGATCGGAGGGGAGTATTAAGTTGTGAGGGGGAGTGGGCGGAGATTAACAAGTATCTTGATACTGAAAAGTCAACGAGGAAACGCCCGAGCTTCTAAAAGATTATAGAGCATGACTCGAGCGCGAAATTCCTCAAGTATTGTGTGTGTCCCTCCCTTTTTCGACGCCTTGTGAAAATTAGGCGAATCGTTAACTCGGACCGTAAAGATCCTCAAGTTTAACGAGCACTTATATAACACGTGCGTTAAAACTTTGAAGCAATTATCGTTTGTCTTCTTAGCGTACTTTCGTGCGTCTGAATTACTATACTAGTTGACCTTTGTACCAGATACGTCAGGAGCACAGCATCTCCGTGAACACGGCTCAAAGATGTTAATACCCGCGTAAGATAACAATGTCGTGGGCGGGAGCGAAGGGGCGGAAGGGGGGAGTGAGAGAAAATAATACATGAAGAATAAGAGAGAATGAAAAGGGAGCAATGAGACTATAAGAATACTCGGGAAATATGATGAGAGAGACTAGAGAGAGAGAGAGAGAGGAACAATGATCTCACCCTCGGGAAATAAGATATTTATGGACCCGATGGTGATGCTGGCCTTCTTTGGTTCCAACGTTCTAATTTTTATCCTTCGCTTTCTTTGTCTGTTTAGATATTTACAAAAACTCGACTGAAACGTAATTCACGACCCGCGTCAACCCTTTGACGAGGTCCTGGGTAATCTGAAAGTGATGGATAAACCAAGAAAGTCAAGAATAAATAATGTTAAAAAGAGGAAAGTTGAAAGGAACTTCGGCAAGAAAGCAAAAGGGACTGTGAGAGAGATAACTATGGTGTATCGTAGATACGGAATAACGAAGGGAAAAGAGAGAGAAGCGATGAAAGAGGTTCGTTCAAATATTCCCATAGCGTTAATAAGAATTAAGAGATTCGTTGACTCTAAATTAATCTTCGCTGATTCAAGGGAATAACTGTACCACTGGGAGACCAATGAGACCGCGTAACTAGAAGAAAATTAATATATATATATATATATAGCGTCATTGCCAATGGCTCTGAATTCGTTACTAAATTTCCAAGGGACGTGTTCCTTTATTCGGGACAAAGGCAAACGGCGTGAAGACAGAGAAGAAAGTGCAGTACGAGTAAATGAATAAGAGGGAGGAAAAGGGGGACAGACAAAGAAAAGATTCGAGCAGGAACAAGCAGCAAAACAACAATAAAAAATCTAAAAACAAAAGTAACGAAACACTTTGTACTTTGTTCGCCATTGATTCTTTTACCCTGTAGAAATATTAATTAAATCGTTTGCTTTGCTTCCTCGATCGTTCGCCACCCCCTTCGCTCTCTTCGTCCCCTTCAGGTAGGCAGACTAAAGAGAAATATCAACAGTGAGCCGAAATCGTCTTATCCAATAACTGGCAAAGTATTCCAGGTGTTTCAGGTATTTTAATAAGTATAAATATCCGAGCTTCAAAAAAAGTTAAATTTAAGAATTTTTAAAAGTCCCCCTCCCCGCGCCATTAACCGTGAAATACAAAGTGTAATTTCACGTGGTGCGACCAAGGGTAGTAAAGAAAAAAAAGTAAGTTATGAATCTCGAACGTTGAAAAAACGTCAAGTTGAATTTAGGTCCTGGTCCGCAGTACGAACCAATGACGAGGAGCGAATGGTAAGGAGCCCGCTACCCCTATCGTCGTTTTATCCAACAAATCGGTAATTAACTGAAGTTTTGTTGACAAAAGAAGTTGAATGAGTTTCGCAACCGCACGGCACCCTGTTCGACGCTTCCACTATCTGGCTGGTGGAATCGGATAATGAGAAAGTTTGCGCGTGATCTGGAGCCGTGTATACGGGAGACGACCCTTCGTCACTCTTCGGCAGCTTCGAAAAGCAGCGTTTATACAGGAAATCTTTTCGAGGGAAAGACTAAATTATATTCCTAATATCGAATAAAGGTACGAGCGAGATGGTAAATCGAAAATCCTGATTAACAGAAGAAAAAAGAAAAATACACCAATAAACAAAACCATAGAGACTCGATTAGCGCGTTTCCTCGTTCGAATGTTCCTCTTAGTCATTTTCATTATAGACACAGAGGACAGACGATCCTTATGTAATTCTCAGACGTCTCATCCTACATCGTCGTATCTGTAATCTCCTATATATCAGTGTCCTCTAGGAACATTTCTTCGACCCAGATTCTCCCTATTTCTTCCACGAATCCCTCCCGAAGGATTATCCGAAAGATATTACTAGAAAGTCTGACTCTTCTTTCCGAGCGCTGAGGTACATTTTACTAGGGATAAAAAAAAGTATCCATATACGTATACAGGTTCGAGAGTCGTACGCGCGTCAAGATGCGCACTAGATACACATTAGGTTGTTTGTGCAAAGCGCAGTAGTAAGAGGGTGTACGCAGTAGTGTATTCCTCGGGGTAAAATAGTTGGAGATGCAAGTACCGAGACTGAATAGAGGGGAGGTCGGCGAGCGAGGGGAGAGAGAGAGAGAGAAAGAGAGGAGAGAAATTGAGGCGAAGTAGCAGATACGTAGTAGCAGACGCAGTAGGAGTACGAGAAGGTTACGCCAGCTCGAAGCTTAGAGTAAAGTTTAGTTTTCATGGCCGAGCATTTGTCTGAAGCATAATTCGGAGTTCATTCCGCGCGAAATCCTACCATATTTCTCGGGCGTCCCTTCAGGCCGCGTTGGTGGATCAGGGGC
Organism: Calameuta pallipes; assembly: GCA_030142375.1. NCBI lineage: Eukaryota > Metazoa > Arthropoda > Insecta > Hymenoptera > Cephidae > Calameuta > Calameuta pallipes. The sequence continues at coordinate 1,050,728 of JARQSW010000067.1, forward strand.
GAGACGGTGTGTCGTAAGGGACGCCGGTAGAGGGGGCGCTACGGAAGCAATGCGATCCTCACCCTCCGGGAGTCGTTGCTTCGCCCCCAACGAATATATTCCCTGATTACGGCCCTTATGCGCGCACCAAGCCAAGCCGCCATGAACGCGCGAGGCAATAGTCTACAAAAATATTTATTGCAGACTCAGTTCTGGCGGACGTACGCGCATTTCTCATGCTGCCCATAAAAGGCGAATTTGTCTTGGGGTATAAATATATATGTATATACTTTAGCTGGAATACGGGAAATGCAGGAACTGCGTGAATCAGTCAAGGCGAAGCCAACAAGCCGTTTTGCCTTTCCTTAGAACGAATGACGGTTGACTGTTTGGATGAACTTATGGATACTTGTTGCCTATCGTCGAGTTAGCTAGGCATCTTTCATTCTCTGACTCTTGACTCCAGAAGACTTTCTATCTCTTTCTCTCTTTATAGATAGAACTCATCCTTTTTAGTCACAGCCCTTTCAGTCGACTCTTCCGCACTTGACAATCCTCCTACCCCTTTACTGGTCTTTTTATGTTTTTTCCACCACTTTTATACATTTCACAGACATCTGCGCTCATCCCCCACCTCAACGATCCCATCCTGCTCGTTCATCTAGTTTCATTTCGTTTTGTTCACTCGGCACGCGTCGCGATACATTTTAAATTTCCAGAGAGCCCGAATGAGAAAAGTTTCAGCGTAATAAGCGACGCGAGTGCGCTTCCTCGCCAGCCACCCAGTAGAATCAGCCAGCCAGCCACCCAGTCAGCCAGCCACCTGCGCTTTAGATATTTGCTGCTGATTCTTCGTATCTCTATACCGACCTTTGCTATCGGTTGTAGCGACACTAGGAATAACGGCAACTTCACACAGGATCTAGTGACCCGACAATAATTTTTGCCGAGATTAATACGAGGCAAAAACAGGATTTTTCTAATGAGACTGTACAGGTCGTACAATTAAAATTTTTATTTTGTTTTAGAAAGAACATTCAAAGTGCACGGGCATTCGCACCGATGCGCCATCTACAACTCATGCTGCGCACGCATCCCATCGAGTACTCTAACCTCGAACGTTACATTACACATAAATCATCTAAAGCATTTAGTCAAATACACACTGTCTTTCAATCTCGTTATTCCGAAAGTGTCGTCTACATTTATTTTCCACAGACGGACCAAAAATCATCAACATTAAGTGCACATATCCCTTTTAAATGTTTTAACGCACTCGTAAAAAAAAAGAAGAACACAAGGTTGTTAGATCAAACGGTTCGCTCCTACTAAACACCGATGGTATAAATAATTGAAGACTAATTGGATTTTCACAAGGACAAACTTCTAAATGCGTACCAGGGTCCCTTCACTGCGCGAAGCTATCTGGCATCAGCGCACACGGCTAACTTCCGAGCTAATCGGATTAAACCACCGGCGGCAATGACTATCAGCGCTACCGAAATATTGGGCCTGATAAAATTCAGACGATGAACCCTGCCGCAAACTGTTGCTCGCGAGAGGTGAAAAAGGTCGAAAATGATAAATCTACATAATTTCAGATTACATCGATTAGAAGTTCATTTATCATTATCAATAAGGGATACTGACTTCAAGCTGAACGAACGGTTTGATCATACGTCGTCGTCCGGCTTTGACATATAATAATAACAAACGAGATTTTTTTTATTAATCTATTATACATAATCACAATGGTAACGTAAAATAACCTACAATTTTTTATCGCGATAGAAAATCATATGAATCAGCATGTATAGACCAAGTGGGTCGATTTGACACAAGTCACGTGACCAACGTGATTGCTTTGAGCGGCTGCACTGTCGATAAGGTGTATACGACGCAGTGTGCACTGGGTAATGAAAATTATTAGAAATGGATGAAAATGCAAAATAAATAAAATAATTCGAACGAAGAGCGATCGGGAAAACGGTTATCACGAAAAGGGTTGGAATTGAAGCTTGGGGGTTAGCACGAAAGTTGGAAAGCGTCCAGACGAGGGCGTCTTGATAAAACGAAAGCCGGCGTCCATTTATCCTCGGAGTCTAAGAACTGACGCCTTTCACAGTTTTTCAAAAAATCATCCCTCTCTCGTGGAACAGGTTCTTTCAACCCTTTCAATAAGATTACATAAAAACGTATGTATAGATAGCTTTAAAAGAGAAGCTTGACTTAATTATATCACCATTAAGAATTTTCAAAATAATTTCTCAACTATAAAATCAAATAAAATTCTTATAGTGAATTCTGTGTCGTTTAATGAACATTTTTATTACCGCAACGGTTATTACTTTATGAGAAAAAAAAAATTGTCTACCTTTTTTCCCCGCTTCCATATACCTATGTATGTCTACTTGAAAATACGATTTGACAGGATATGCACGTCGTGTAGTAATACCGGAAATAGAAAAGCGTTTGCGAAGTACCACAAGCTAAGTAGCACCTCGCGATGTGGAAAGGGGTACGAGGTGGCTTCAGATGTAGTTTCAGGTGGTTTCAAATGAGATGCTGCGCTGAAGCACCGGTGCTTTTAGCGGTATCAAAATACAGAGGGAACTCTTGTCAAATAATGATGTATATATAAATATATGCACTATACACGTAACATGCAGATGTATACTCGAATAATTTAGATAGCGATGCAAGATGAGAAACTTGTTTGAAATCAATTAAATTACTATACTTAAATAAATGGCGGATAATCAATTAAACGGAAAACCCAGCGATTTCAAGCATCCCGAAAACACTACGTGATATAGTCAGTCGCCGCATGTACGTACCATTAGCATTAGCATTATCATTAGCATTATCATTAGCATTGACATTAGAGTTAGTATTAGCACTGGCAATGCAATTGGTATCGATATTGTCATTGGCACTGACATTAAAACAAATGCAGCAATCAACAATAAAATTACCTTAACGACATAATTGTCAATTTTATAAAAATTGACTCTATAGACGTCACTGCTAATAACTTTTCAATTAGGATAAAAACAGTAAAAAAAGTTTTATCTGGGTACTCCACTGGTCCATCGATTCGCCCCTGAAAGAAATCTTTGAGGTCTCTGCGTCATGAACGTCGACAGTTATCGACTGTTGCGCTCATCAGCCATTATATTTCTGAACGAGTGAAAAGGCATAGACTATCTAGGTATTGCGAGTACAGCAGCCCAGGAGATAGGCCTAGGACGACGATGGGTCGCGGGTCATAGAAACAGGCGGTCGCAGCGGCTTTTCATTGTGTACCGTAGCAGTGGGCCTGTCGTGAGCCATATTGTACATGCGTCAGGCTCGGCACATTGTTTAGTAATATTTCGCGCACTAATTGGCCTGGAAATTGCTATTTCCTGAAATTACAACTCCGGCCTGCCAGGCTGCTTCCATTCAAGAGACGTAATAGCACTTTGCTCTTCTGTTCCTACGTTCCACCCCTCAAAGTCGCCAACCCATCTAGTTGCCAGCCGGTTTCCCGGCTTATTTGGTTACTCGGTTGCCTCGTTGCCTCCTTGCTCCTTTGCTTATTGCTTTCTTTGCTCTTAACGTTTGCTCGGCTGCGCGTCGTTTCTACGGTTCGAAAAACAACTGTCAAATCGAATGCGAATCTTTTTCGCTTCAGCGTACTCACGCGGTGTGGCGCTGCCGACGGTTATACCGGTGGTAGGTTAAAAAAGCATATACCGGCTGACCGAATCAGCAGCGCTAAAAGCCAGTAGACGTTCGAGCGTGTAACTCATCAGAGAAAACGCGACAATGAGCGAATGAGCAAACGAATAAACGAACAAACCGAAATGAAAACGGACGATAAATCTCGTACGAATGTCGTTCGGTACGCTGGCGTGAGTGCAGAGTTGTAAAACGATGATTTATTTACAACCCAAGCTAATTGATTTACAATCACGACGACTCCGACTATACGGGCGTTTGCACGGTGCTGTACTGTCCCAGGAATTTTTTCAGCCGGTCCCAAACCACTGTGGCTTCAATTTTAAAAATCAAACTATCTCCACGTCGACTTAAAGGTAACTTCACAACGTTCTCTTCATAATTCCTTAAACTCAGTGATTTTACCACGTAAAGATTTTAAAAAATCAATAATTAATGCCACATCAAAGTCATTCACTTTTTCTTAATAACACGACAGACATCACTGTCTAAAGTAATTTATTAGAGTCTCGTTAATTAAGAAGCTCGTTCTTAACTAACGTTATATTAAAGAGGTCTTATCAGTTCTGATAAAAAAAAATGAAAGAACGCTAATCAAAGAGAGGAGGGTGTACTGTATCTCTACGTACAAAAAGGAGTAAGACGGAAAGGGGTGTGTGTGTCTGTGCGCGCCAAGCAGCAAGAGCGAAATACGATACGACTGCCTGACCCCGTTCCTAACAGCAGTACAGCAATGAGCCATGTCTGCCAGGTAAAGGAGCGAGGTTGGTTACTCGCGGCAAGACCCTCGACGAAAATCAAAGGTTGACCGCGAAATACCGAAGGGGCTGTTTGCCCTTTGGCACAATGCTCGGCTATTTAGAGGTTTTCGAACGAGGCCGCGAGCAAGCGTAGTCGAGGGTGAGAATGTGTTAAATCGCGGAGGCGTGTAGAAGGTACCCGTCGACGTTAGCCCCGGTCTCGTCTCCGGCCCCAGCACACCACGATACGATGATACCACCCTCTTCCTATATATTGCCGGCATTGTGATGGAAATACCCTCCCGGCATTCAGCCGCCAATCATTCGCTCCGAAGAAAACACTTATCGAAGTCCCCTTCTTCCTTTTGGCAGCGAAGAAAAAAGATAAACCACCTCACGATAAAACCTTTCGTCTTCCACAAACCTTCTCACCTACACACCCTGCCCGCTTCGTGCTATTTCTCCTCTCCCCTCCCTAATCCGCCGTGCTATTCTAGTTCGTGTCATTGCCGTCCGCCGGCAGCGCCCCCGTAAGACTTTCAACTCTGTTTTACCAGCACTCCACCGGTCAAAAGAAACAAGGGAAACAAAGAGATCGACAATGAGCCAGCGACGTGGGAGCTGACTAAAAGTAGATAAAAACTCGACGAATAAGAATGACAAGTTTTTCTACGTAGCGGAAGCAGTGAAAAAAGAGAAAGAGAGAGAGGGTGACGAGCGGATTGACTTACTCGATGAATACGGATAGAAGAGGGATGGCTGATGGAAGGGATGGATATTTGCAGCGGATGTAGAGCGATCGTGAGTTCGTATCGTAAATGAAATCACGTATTTGCTGGCGGAACACGAAATCAGGAAATATAGTCGTGTATATGGCTGCCGGTGATTCCGGTGCGCGTTACCATAGAGAGAGAGAGAGAGAGAGAGAGTGAGTGAGAGAGCAAAAAAGAGAGAACAGCGTGTAGCTGGCCGTTGCTGAACGGGTAAGAAGAAAATAACAGGGTAGCTGAACGTGGCGCGTTGGCTACGCTGAAACTAAAATCAATTGTAATCAAGGCCGGCGCATAAATCAAATCTTGGAAGGAAGATCGGCCAACGCTGCACGCCGTAGGCCGTACGGAGTCCCGTTTCCTTTCGAATGATTTGTCGCCGACAGACGTTTGGCTGCCCTCGCAGTCTTCTCTCTTCCCCAGCCACGTTCTCAATTCGAGCCGCAACCCACATGCCCCGTATCAGCCGATCGTCTCTTATCAGCCCCTTCGATTTTCACCAAGAGACTTAAACTTTTCATACCCTCTTGCTACGCAACCCTTAGCAACGATACCCAGGACACCTGCGAAGACCGTTCCACCCTTAAAAAAAACATCCCTCTGACTTCGATAACAAGCCAACCCCCCTCTCCCGCCCGCCCCACTACCCCTACCAGTAACTAACCACAGCCGTCTATCCATGTCGCATGACTAAACGAAGAAATCGAAAAAGCAATCTCTCGCTCGGCGCGCGTGCATGCGTGCGTCTCTGCACGACCTATGACCTCGGACATCGTATAGTCGGCGCCCAAAGGTAATCCCGTGCAGTACAATAAAGCCTATAACATAATGATGTATTAACTGTCTATTAACAGTGGGTCTAATCGATGATATATCGATCGAAGCTTTTTAATGTAAACTCGTAGACAGTTTTAATGACGATATGTAAGATACCGCGGGGGGAGGTGGAGGAGGGGGAGGAGGACGTAACAGCCTTAAAATCCATTTATGTTTCAGCGACTCCTCTTCGTCCTATATATCTATATACGTATGTGTCTATACATATGCATATATACATACACACATATATATATGCACACACACACGGACTGCCTACACGTTAACTCGTAAAACCGGTAGACTTTACGTAAGCGCAGTTAATCCACCGAGCCACCCCTAATTTAATGATATTCAATATGCAACGGCTTCACTCTATTCCGGAGCTCTCGGTTCCATAGTTCCATTATGCCGACCTTTGTATCAGGTCACCTATCCCATACTGTCTCGTCAAATCCCAGGTATACCCAGTATCCCCCTATATAGTGTCTCCTCGGTAAGAGATCACGCCCCACTCGACCTCTTTGAATATGCATCCGTTAACGAGCATACCATTATCAATAACAGTTAACTTCGTTCATATTCGTGCCTTGAGATACCTGCTTAACCCTTTGCGCTGGACTGTCTCCTCTCAGGCACTAACGTATTATATATATATATTTCCCCATTTTCTATATATATATAGAAAATGGGGAAATTTCTAGTGCAAAGGGTTAATTATTACATATGGGACATATGTATAAAATATGTCGCTACGCTATACATATGTGCATACAGTAACAAGCAGTACCCACTGTCCGGCTCCACAGTGCCAATTGGCTCGGACAGCTGTTACGCGATAGCTTCGATTAAAAGGCGTTTAAGCATATTCGTTGAGAGGTAACGATTTTCGTCTATAGCCAAATTTGGAAGTAATCCGCGAGTGCGAGAGAGACATACCTATGGGCACTCGCGCGCGTAAGACAAGGACGAACGTAGTACTGACGCTTGAAACCAGAAGCAAATTAGAACCATTCCTTTTGTGGATCCTGACTCCTATGTGTCTTTAGCACCCTGTCCCTATGTCTCTCTTATTAACGTAAGTATCCGGTAAGTCCGTCTCTCTCGCACTCGCACGCGGTATAGAGATTTGGAAAATTCTAACCATATTCAACTGCGCGTCTCCTTCTTCTCATCGATCATACCAATGATTGCACGATAAATATGAGAAAATCTTGTCTCATTTTTTTTTCCGTATCGTGTGCCTCGACGATGCTTCTTCGAAGTGGTCAAGTGACAGCTGACAAATTCGACCTTACCTCCTTTAGCGTATTTTTTTATATTATTATTTTAATATATAATATTTTATTATTCAGTTGTGTATGTCTATATTATATATATGCTTGATGCATTACTCAGGATTAACAATATTATTATAATCCCTTTTATTCAGACGTTCCTTACTGTGGCAATTCACTCCAGTGACGAAATTTATCCTAATCGCATTTCGAGGATTGAGGGTTGTTCACAAAAGCTATAGAATATATATATACATATACTCCTCCTATATATGTATACTCCTCGAGTTAGAATATTGTAGAATTTCAGAACAGAAGATCTGACTAAATTTTTGCTTCGGGACCCAAATTCGACCTGAACAGGTATTAAACGTTCGAAGTGACCGCGATTCTCCACACTACTATATATATATAATATGTAGTGACGGCCTCGTATATCCCTGACCCTTTCAATATTCACCTCTTAATTATAAGTTAACGACTCCAGTCTGCTAGTCCATTTCACGTGGTTTAAGTTAATATTAGACGACTAGCAATATGTCACACTATCATTGTCATATCAGTCTCAATGACGTTCGGACTGTCATTCGGCAGGCTCGTTATCAGTCGTTATCATTAACAATTCATCCCTTCCGATTATCGGGACTACCGTTTCGGCACGATTATCCCAAATCCAGGTTAGGGCTTGTTTATCCACCTCATTTTCTGCGATTTCCAAAATATCTGCTAAAATCAAGATCAGTCTCGAGTACAGTCTCGTTTAATATTTTTTGGCGTTCTGTGCTTTCAATTATCTGTGCTGTCAATTTTTTTTTTCTCAAGACCACTTACTAATTGGGTCGGATCAATTAACTGCTTGCGCTTGATGCGGGCTTTCCCGTGACGACAGACACGTTCTTTTTAAATGAAATTTTATTTTTGATCAAAATGCACGTTTTTTTGAATTCCTAATGGTAACCTTTTAATTTTGATCTTGCAAAATTACGCCGTAATTTGTCATTATTTTGTTTTACAGGTTCTCACTCATTTATTTACTAACTGATATCGCAATCATGGCTCGTTAACGTTATCGATAATACTTCGTATGTACATCATTATCAATACCACATTGCTAAGACATAAAGTATGTTGAAAAAAATAAAGGGTAATATATACACACACATATGTATATATACGCATATAATAAATACGATTACGTCTATAGATACCATGTCCGGAATAGTAGTAATAGGTACACGTACGGGTATTACGATTTAATGATTAGCTCATAAATACACCATTATGAGTTTTGTGAAAGCTTCGTCTAAACAAAGAGAAAGAAAGAGAGAGGGAGAGAGAGAGAGAGAGAGAGAGAGAGAGAGAGAGAGAAAAGAGGAGAGATTTTCAGTGACAATAGTAGGTTCAGTTAGTTCGGACATTGGGATCTCAGGTGGTCTCGGATAACTAGACTAAAATTGTTAACCAGCGCGTGACGAATAACGCGAAAATATTGGACATTTGGGAACGACTGGTGGACAAGGAAAACGAATCGATACAGATGATCGATAGAAAGAAACTACTTGTCTAATATGCTAATGCAAACGAAATAAAGAAGGAACCAACCTCCTCGTAAAGGCCTAGTCGAAAATGTTCGCGAGCCCCCTGTAACAAAAACATATATAAATCATAAGAAAATCATAGGAAATAAATTAAATGAATATAGGGATTTAAGTCCGTATCGAAGGATAATAACAACGATAACAATAATAATAATAACGATAACAATAACAGTAATAATAATAATGCACGTAGGCAAAGACGTTTGAGTTCATTGAAAAGAAAAAAATACGCTCCTAACGAAGGGGTTAAGTAAGGTCGATGGAAATCATCCAAGGTCGGTCAAAGGTCGTCGGGAGCAACGGTGATAGTACGGATGGGTATACCTGGATCGTTATACATATAATACAAGCCAGCAGACATAAGGGTAGTAAAATACGTACAGGCGGGATCAGTAAATTTACATGATAAATGATCATACAACATACTTGTACCAAAGACCGATATGCGTTTTCTTGTATTTCCTTCACATCCCCCTGAGTACGTTACTCTCTGTTTCCGTGGCGTTCACAATAATTCGTGCTCTAATTCCCTCGACTCTGTCGTACTACCTTAGCGCAGTATCTGAAAATATCGCACGGTATAGAAATACGCGAGATTGGGAGCATCCGGACGAGAGTACGGGAAGAAAAAGAAAAAAGAAAAATCAAAAAGTCAAGTATATATTTCACGATGGGTTTTGGAGGGGGGTTAAGGATTGGGGGTCGTCGAGGGTCGAGTTCGAAAGGCAGCGGGGTGTAATATCTACATCCGTGATAAGGAAATAGGAAGATCTGAGGTATGACAAAAACCGAGATTGTCTTCGATAAGGGCGAGAGGGGTTAGTAAAAAATACCCAGTGCTAGCACCATCTGCGAGTGGGTCCTCCATCCCACCGTCTGGTGAGTGTAGGGGGTGGTAATGGCAGAGCGACGCGGAGTAGTAGGAAAGGATGGCAGTGAGGATGGTCGCAAAGATGGGAACCAGGGTAACGCGTTCATGTGGTTCCCACTGGTGGCTGTGACTGTGCATGGAGACTCGACGTGCACGAGAGCGAGAGAGATAAAAGTAGGCGATCGGGAGAGCCGGTCTCATAACACTTGGAAGCAGGTGGTGCCATCCTCTTATTGCTCCGCGAGCTGGCGAACTTGAGCCTTCTATATTCCCAGCGGCAATGAACGGGGGCGAGGGGGCCCTAACCTAACTGGTTTCAAACAGTTCAGCTAACGTCGCGCCTCGATTCTCCCTCGAACCGCCACCACCCGCCATTACCGCCCAAGAGACACGGAGGACGTTCGGATCTCGAGGGTGTCACGCGGCTACCTGTCGCGCTCGCACGACTCTACGACTTCAGGATACCAGTAGGTGTAGCAGCCATGATAACAGCTGCTGGAACTGAGCGTGGAGGTGGGGATATGACAGCGAAATACCTACCAAGAGGGTTGTTGGCAGACTGCCTAGCTGGCTGGCTGAAGGCACATGCCATTAGAGCGGAAACCCGGTAGGAGCTCGTTCGGGGAACCCCCCTCTTCCATCTCTCGATCTCCTCCCGACCGGAAGGGAGGAAGCGAAAGTCGTAAAGTATCAGTTTCAGATTTGAGAGTTCGGCGTGTTTCAGCGAGATGGATGGGATTTACGAGCGTGATGCGAGTCGAATAGCGTCGGGAACCACCTCCGACGCCTCCTCCGTACGTTTTCCGCACTCCGCACCCTATATTTCTATAATCTAAGGCAGCGCCTCTGGCGGCAGTTTCGTATCGACGTCGTTTAATAACCTGCAGATTAAGCTGGGATTTCAGGACGCGTGGCCACGGGTCATTCGGCTAGATCTATTTTATGCGAAATTGACTTTAGACACTTAATATATAATGACCCTCGGATATGGCGTCTGTCCCGATAAGAAGATTGTTTAGACTCACGTGCCGGAGGACGAGAATAATAACAGAGTACAACGTCATCATTTCGTTTTACACACCGCGACGAGTCTTATTAACGGTCTTCATTCGCTCGGAGGTACAATCGGTTAATGAGATCGCACCAAAACTCGAGGAACAAACAAGCATCTACCAAATTGATTTAACCTCAACAACCTTATTATCAATTAACAAATACACGAGATACAACGAGGAGGAATCTCGGTCCCGATCTTCTGTATGAAATGCGTACGAGCGAAAAAACGTTTTAAGTGGCGAGAGTGCTGCCATCTAGCGCCTCATCTCGGTACTAACCGGGCCCTTACCTCTGTTTTAGGGTTAGGAGGTGTCTTTTAGTGGCTAACAGAGACTGCTAAAAAGGACCCTACTCGTATCTCTCTCTTAATACGTTATTATTGAAAAATACTTAAGAAAAGTTATAAGGGACGTCCGTTAGCTGCGTTACTCCTACCTCCTTCTAAGCCTCTCTTAATGCACCTTTAGGCCGAGAGAGAGCGCTGGTTTCTTAACAATGACTGAGTAAAAGTTACACCCTTGACCAACATTGCCTCTAATAAACTATTTTTTCGTATTACAAAAATTAACATATTAAATGCGTGGTGCAAGAACTGCGCACGGACATACCACTGGCCGCCATGTATTTCGTGACGATGCCACGTTGATTTTTCTAATCGAGCGCTTTTATCTAACAGTCGCCTTAAAAGAAGGCACGACTACGGCGTCTCTGAATAATGATTTATGCCCGTTTACTCCGACGTTGATCGAAGTTTAAACTCTGGTTACCCCATATTAAAACTATATTTTAAAAAATTGAATCAGGCTTAAACCACGTCGAAGGAAACGGGCACTAGTCCTCTTTAACTAAACGTTGCTTAATAGCGGTTATAATAGTGAGGTACGAGTAATGGGGGTCTGAACGAATGGAACCGGTTGATTAATAAGAGTTTATATGAAAGACTGGATAGACTCTTTCGCGCGAGGTCAAATCTGCGACACCGTCGATGTTCTTTAATGAGATCGTTCTGAGTGATGAAAGAATTCGATAAACGCAGATCTACGTTCTCGTAATCGATTCGATATTTTTTCTTGACAGTTTATGTACGTTATGTATACATATTATGTATAAATTAAAAAAAAATTTATTATAATATAATTGTATCGAGGAGACCTACCCCTATCTCTCTTCGGCTCTTATCGCCAGGTCAAATTCTCCGACTTACCACGTCCTCGCGACCCTAAAACGTAGGACGCTGGAGTGAAGTTTGATGAAAGTGAACTAGAAAGTAACTCAGCGAATGAGATAGCTTTTGGGGCTGGAGACTCCTCGCTGAAATTCTCCCCCTTTTCTTCGGCCATAAAGTTAGATCGGATTTGCGTGGCAACCGAGGTACAAATCACAAGTACACTCGAGTAAACGAATATTCTGAAGCCGTTCCTCCCACCGGTTCGCCAACCGCCCCCAACTTTCCAAAAACCGTCCCTCTTCCGTTCCGTACAGTTCATTCTCCTTCTCTTGAATTATAATTGCTTGGGTTTAAACTTGCCACTCTGTGATTAAAATCACGTTACTTTACCGACTGGGAACTCGATCATCATCTTACGCAAACCTCGCGGGCTGCGGGCGAAGAGGAAGGAGACGATACGAGGAGGCTTATGGGTGAAGGAAAACGGAACGAAAGAGAAAATATGGGAATTTACGGTAAAAGCTCGAGGCCGTAACAAACGTGTATTTCTGACGTTGCTCTTTTTCACCCTAGTCAATCTAGGGATTTTTATTTTCGGCTAAGAAATTTTCGAAAGTTTCGTACGAGACTTAAGGACGTTTCTTACGGCTATTATAATTTCTTTATGCTTCGAACTTATGATATGTTATTGTTTCACGTCTGACGAATATTTATACGCAATTTCAAGACCAGTTATCGAACAAATAAATGAACACGTTGGTTTAGATGGCGCAAGTTTAGCACGGGCTCTTTGGTCGTCAAGCTGTATACGACAGGAAGTATATACCTTATTTATCTGGAAACTCTTTATGGATTTACAAAAGACGAGATAGTGATAGCAATGAATGATAAGCTTTCGGAAAATAAAAAGAGAAATAAAGCTCTACCGAGAAGTGGAAAAATATATTGTTCGAGTTCCGAGAAACTTCGTTTCTTTAGTGTTCGTAAGTTTGGGAAAGTTGGTAATGCGTACGCACGAAAAAGCACGCAAATACAGTCTGCGTTAAAAAATTCATAAGAATTTTTTTTCGTTTGATAAATTTTCTATTTTGAAATCTGTCCTTTTGCTGCTCCGTCTTTTTTTCTCGTATCACGTTGCGGATTCATTTTTCTTCTTTTTTATCTACATCATCGACTTATCTCTCAGAGTGACGTCTCCGTATGATGAATAGCAGAATAAACAATTTTTACTAAACGCATCGACTGGAAAGATCGAGGTCCGAGTAAAATAATTAAATGTGATAAAATTAAAAAAATTATTCTTCAAAATTACTTAAAAAGTTCATTAAAATCTGCAACAACGTTTCACAAAGTATCTAAAAACGTATATTATCATTATTTTCATAAAAATTTTTCGACCAAATCTCAAAAACTCCAAAGTTCGACGAATAAATTTAACGATTTACATATTTTTTATACCGAATCGAAGTCATTATCGATCGACGAAAAATTTCTTCGCCTAATAACTCTTCCCTGACCTTAAAATCCAAATGACACGAGGTACAATCTACATGATAAAGATTAATACTGTAGAAATGAAAAAAATTCGCCGGCAGGTTAGGTTCTGTCAAGCCGTAATTTTTCAACTTGTCCCTTCAAGCCCTAAGAGACCCGTAAATAACGAACTACGAATTTAATAAGAATTAAACGAGGTGCTGGCAATGACGGATGCCTCGTTGTTTGGGTCGTCGCCATTGCCTCTCATAATGCGTACAGCTCAAACGATTTCAAAATAAGAAGCAAGACCGCTACGTAGACAGTACGAGAAGGATCGATGAAGAGAGGCGGAGTAGTCGTAAAATAAAAAAAAAAGATATATATATATATATATATATATACATACATATATATACGCAGAGAACGAGAGACAACTTCAGGGCAATACAAATCGTTTAATTATACGAGCTGAAACGAGTCGCCGATGAAAGGTGGGAAGACGCGAAGGTGAGAAAGTGTAAGGATATTATCCGTAGGAGAAGCAGCTACGTAATAATTGTGAAATTCCAGCAATAAGAAACCAAGTCGATTGGTTGGCTCCGCGTTTAATGCTTTTCTGATTCAAACGATGTACCAACGATCTCATTACATTCCATCTCATTAATTCGCCCGACTCCAACGAGTTTTCCCTATGAATGATTCGCAGACGCCATCTTTCCTTCGCTCAGCCACTCCGCCATTTCCTACGACTATTTTGAATTCACCTTTAAATATATACATATATACCGTACCACGTGTCCCTTGTACATACATACTCCCTATACTCGACTCACCTCAAGTTCCTATTCCGGCAACCGTTCCACCTAGCTCGCGCAACAAGAGGGATGAAAGAGTGTCGACGACCCTTCTCAATTAATTGAATGACTATCGTTAGGGTAATGACATTTCGGAGTTCTATTAATTAACCCTAACGCCCAACCCTAACGACTGAACTTCCGTTAGTTCGCGTGAAACGAAAACAGACGGAGACTGCTGCATCACGATTTTTCGGACTCCCGGTATCCCGTGAGGATTTAACGGAGGTCAGCCCAGGTCGTCTCTAGGGTCGCTATGGGATTCTATACGTAGGGGGGGGAAAAAATTACCAGTTAAAAACCCCCCTACGTGTTTTCTAATACGATCGCACTGCACGATATACGTCTCCGAGTGGGTGAGTGGAATGAAAAAAAAAGTTTGTCAAATTTTCAAAACTTTCAAGGATAAAACTTTTTGGCCCTCCCGTTGATGTTCTATCAGCTCTCTTACGCGGTACCTACTCGTTAAATTATTAAAGTATTCACTACGGTTACGTGACGCTATATATTATATATATATATGTATATACTACGATATGCTATGCTTCCCATATCCAGTTCACCGGTAGGGTGGAAAGTATCATGCGACAAACTAAAGTATTAATGACGGAATGGTAGCGGTCAGCGGACAGCTGGTATACAGGGGGTGAACGAGAGAGCGATGGGAATCGAGATGAATATTGTGAGAGGGAAATGATAAGACGCTGGGGGTGAAATAAATGTACGAGAGAAAGATACTAATTAGATGTACCCGAGAGATAATGCTCCTCTTCAATGAAAAACTCTTTTAGGGACCGGAAGTGGGTGGAAGGGAAACCCTTTACGTTTGGCACCCGTGTATAAAATTAAATTGAAGAAAACGCATCGATGCCAGTGTAAGAAATAAAGAGAAAATGAAAAAAAAAATGGACGACGCATATTTTTCATCCCTTATTATCCGAACGTATGTATCGTGTAGTGCGTATATACATATATGTACATATATGCTTTGAACGAGGGTGAAAATACAGACTATCCGAGTTGCCATTTAGTTAATGTTAAAAAATATGAAGAATATTTTGCTTCGATATTACGCCGGTGGCGCTAGCGTCGCCAGACTGTATCTCGATTGTTTATACGAAGACGGGAAAAAACAGAAGAGAAAAGAATGACCGGTGCTGTTATCAGTATTGAAAACAATTTGCAATGCTGATAGGAAACGTTGGGAAGCATCACGGAACGACGGAGTCCACCAAATGGTTTGCGGATTGAACGCTCGAGGGTGTGGAGTAACGAAAGGTGTCCTGAGGAAACGATGGGGAAGGCCTAATGTAATAATGGACATTAATGACATTGTACTCGGTAGCTTTTGACGCTAACGGTATTATAATTAAATTCCCATTTTTTCCAAGTGCCTTTCAGTGAGTTATTAGCAAGCTCGGATAAAGAAAATTTTGCTTTACGTAACATTATATGTATGCGTAGACGTGTATTTATTCTTAAGAGTAAATCAACAACCCCTTAGAAATGGGAGGCTGATTCGAGTGTTAATAATTTTTTGTCAAAACTTAGCGATTATAAAATTTTTCGAAATAAATAGGCATTTCGATGACTGTCAAGGTAAAATTGAATCATCAGGATCAACCAGTAGCTCTTGGCGTCTGTGGCGTCGTGTCGCAGGCGTTGCGGGCAACGCCCACTATACCACTTGGCGTCGCTTGAACCCCCGGGTTACCCTGAGCCAACTTACTACCCAACTACTCAACTCGCTATTCAACTCATGCTGGAAACTAGAAGCTTGAGGCTCAAGATGCTCGGGGCGAATAAAGTAAAAGTAGGGAAGGGGAAAGTAAGAGAACAGAAACAGACCGGTAAATAGGAGACTATCAAGAGTGATCAAGAGCGATCATGACGTTAAGAACAAGGACGAGGTGTGGCGACCCTGAAGAAGTAGCGAGGTGGCATTAGAGGTAGAATGATGCATAATTTGTCGACCACGCCTTCCACCTACAACCCCTTTAACAGCGGCCACCGGCACCTTGTCCCGCACGCACGCACGTCCGCGTACAATCAAACGAACGGATCCCGGTTTAAGTTAGATTCGATGACAGGAGTTGAGCGGGTGTAGCCGGACACTTATGGCGAGACACAAGGCGTAAAACGCGAGAGGGTGAATTAGGGTTTAGGGGCAGAGGGGGGTAGTAGTAGTATACATATTACACACCCCGAGTACAAACAGAAGGGAGGATATTTGACCTTTGTGAAGTTGGCCCCTCATTATGAATATTAAAAAATTAAAATTAAAGTTCTGCCTGCCCTCGGAAGAGTTCTAGAGTTCATGACAGTCTTCAGAGATAGTTCTGTCGATTAAATGCAAAAAATAGGAATATTCGGAAATGGGAGCCAACTTCATGGCGCTGCCTATTTTTGAAAAAAATTAATTTTTTTTGGCAGTTCTGAATAGATTAATAATAGTTCTACAGTTCTCTGCATTTTTGATCAATAGTTCTGGGCATTATCCGCTTGAAAATAAATTTTGAAAAAATACGTTAAACCTCCATTTTTTAGAAAATCGTATTTTTTTTCAGGGTTTCGAAAAGTTCTCAAAGAGCTCTGCAGTTCTATAGAGGTTTTGGGTACAATGCACATCTAGATTCTGTGAAAAAATCATTTTCAAATAAATATTTCAAAAAATCAATTTATCGTATCAAATCCGACACCCCCCGAAATACTGGATGGATTAATCAAGTTCAGGTATTCGTTTTGTAGAACTCTTTGAGAACTGTGCGGAACTCCCATCAGAATTCGCATCAGAACTCCCATCAAAAGTCCCGGAACTCTTAATTTTTTTTTCCAAATTTACGGAGAATCTATCTTGCTACGGAGAATCTTAAAAGTGCTGGACTTCTTTCAATTTTAATTTTTCATTTTTATGCCATTAAAATTATCGATAGAACTCTTTGAGAACTACCCAGAACTCCCATCAGAGTTCCAAAACCTATAGGGAACTGCAAAACTCTTTGAGAACTATTCGGAACACTGAAAAAAATACAATTTTCTAAAAGATGCGGGACTGACGTATTTTTTTCAAACTTCATTTTCAAGCGGATAATGACCGGAACTATTATTGAAAAGTGCAGAGAACTGTAGAACTATTGTTAATCTATTTAGAACTGCCAAAAAAATTGAATTTTTTCAAAAATGGGGGCGCCACTGTTTGTTCTCTCATAAAATCTACGACTAGCATGAGGTTCTAATTATTACGTCATCTTCATTTCTTCGGATCGTTCGACACTCGGAAGTCCAAACTGGTATTCATAAGAGGCGAAGGTATCGAACGATAGTCTACGGGGTCCAGGATGACAGGGGCTGAAGGATGCTGGGTAAGTAGACATCGAGGAGGCCTGGAGGATCTGGAGTAGAAGAGATGGAGGATCAGGTGTGTGAAAAAGGTCTAGGTGGTTGGATAAGAAATAAAGAGAAAGGATGTTAGACTGAGTGAACTGACCTTGCGCGTGGACGATGCCAAGGTGGGCGACGATGATGATCAGGATGACGAGAAACTGATGTGTCGGGAACGTCGACGTCGAATGACACCTCATCTTTCCAGTCCTTACGCGATGGTTGCACCTCACCGCACTTTCTCGATTTCGCCTTTCCTCCTCTACCTGGCCAAACACCTCGTCACTTTATCACTCGGTGTCGCGTTGTCACTTTGTCACTTTGTCACACGGCCACTCTGTCACTCGCTGTCACACTGTCACACTACCCCACTCCCTCACCTCCCTGTCAGTCTGTCACTTTGCTACTCTGACGCGCCACTTTGATCTTTCTAAAACGTAAGGCTCACCAGCCATCACGCTCTTCGTATACCGACTCCTCTATCTTCCTTGCCCACTGAACCAATTGCGAGGGCCCGGGAGAAGCCTGGACCTGATGATAGGACTCCGACCGATCACTTTAGTCCCGATATTCAGCAGCTCCGCCCTGAAACCGTCAGGTTAATAGAAAAAAATGATCTCATCTCGTGACACCTTAAATATTAAACATCTTATTCGAAAACCCTCTTACCATAACCTAGTCCTATATAACCAACACCCAAACACAATGACAATCCCCCTTTCGCCCTTGACACGTCAGTCATCCAAAATCGATTTATATTAATTCTTTATACAACGTTTGCATTGTGAGAATATTCTCTTATTAAAACACTGTTATCTCGTATATCTTGTGTTTCGGTGATATAATCATTCTCTGCAGCAAATTTAAGATGTGTGGAGGCGGTCTGTGGTCTGCGAGGACTTTGGGGTCGGAGGGGAGAAGATGACGTTAGTGGTTAACGATGGTCGGGCTTTCGAAAACTACGAGTCAGAGAGTGCTAGCGATGGTGGTGGAGGTGATGGTAGCAGTGGTAGCGGGTTCCCTCGGAACAGCCAGTCCTGCCACTGTGAAACGGTAAATCGACTTTTTTGACGGGTTTTATCGTTGATGATTGATGAACTCGGAACACGTAGCGAACCGCCGACGCCGCTGCTACCTACCGCCGCGAATCTCCTGCGAAACCCTATTCACCTATCCACCACTTCATCTTCATGTAATACCACTTCGGATAGCCGAGAAGGGCCTACTAAGATCTGCACCAGGGACCCGAAATGTAAGGAATCAAGGATATAAAACTAGTTGGGTCAAGCCATTCTGCTTCGACCTTTTTCTTTTATGTTTTCACCAACAACAACTCCTTTCCCATGTCGACCACTTTTCTTCTCAACCACCGAGACATGATTAAATAAAACCACTAAATGATTAATTGCAAGGCTTTCGTGCTTTTTCGTGGCTGCTTGCCTGCCTACCAGCCGGATTACCACCCATCTTTACCTCCTCTACTAACATCCTTCCTTTCGAACTTTAGACGAGTTTAAAGAACCTCCCTACGGCTAAGTTTGTCCAGGGTGAAGTAATTCGATAGAGCGAGGCAAGAGAGAAACAAAAAAAAGGAACTTGAAGAAAGTCTCGCAAATCCCCAATGGGCTCAAAAATGCGTTACTCGTTTTATAATTTTTTAAGCATCAGTCTCTAATAGCATTCGCGTACATTTCGGTGTTGTTAAAAATATTCATTAAAATTAAAAATATCACAAGAAGTGTCAAAAGTGTCCAAGGGATTTCTCTTTACTGTCACATTTGCCACCATTTTATATCCACGACATTTCGAATCCCCGTAATCTCTTACTCCGACATTACAAAAGCCAAGTCTAACCCCGTTCTATCGCCATTAATCTACCCTTGTCACTGAATCAGCCTATTTTTCAATAATAATAGTAAAAAAAGATGCAATTACCAAAACTGGAAGAGGTTATGTTTTTTCTTCTAGAGAAATCCCGCCTAGTCACTTTCGCGGCAAAATTAAAGCACGCGTACGATACGTCAAACCAAATGACACTGCGTGTTGAAAATATTGCAAAAATTCAAAAGCCATCAATGTCATCAAAATCCATATATCTGTTGTCGAAACTCACTATTAAAAGTGTCAAACCCTATGACTTAGGATGCACAACGCGCTCTCGTTCCTTTCACGTTAAGAGATTAGCAGCATCAGACAACAAAGGCATACGCAGATTAAAATTGACGATGACTATGACCTAAATTGCTTTTTGTTTATCAAAAGTCATGGTCAAAAATTCTCAAATATTATTGTACAAAGCGCGTACAGTCGTGTCGGATCAACCGGTGCGTACGAAATAATAAACGCGTACGCTCGCGTCGATCGCGGGCTCAACACTGGCAGGCAGAGGCGCCTCTACGGGAGCTTCGTAGTTCTCGGCGCGTCCGTTCAGCGTCGCAACGCCCGCGGTGGCTATGAAACTCGCCACCACATACACCCCCGTCATAATGTCAAGCAATCGGTGCGCCCTAGCGTTCCTCTATGCAACACGTTCGGCTGGATTCATGGTATTTGCCGAGTGATATATCGATACATACACTACTTCGATATATATCGATATATCTCGTTCACATCCGATAACTATCGTTAAGCCAAGCCGCGATTACTAAATTTATAACGCAGCATCGGCTGGGTTACAATTAGTGGAGAAGTAATTGACATTATGTTTTCTTGAAATAGCTTAATATCGTTACTAAAATATTTAAAGGTTATTTCCCGAATGGTAACTACGTTTAATATACGGGAAATTGATATTCCATCAAAGTTCGAGGAATTCTTCACTCAAAATTAAAAATGATCTCTGGATATTGACTGGTCTTCCGTTAAGTAACGCCTCCGTCTAATTAGCTTCCAATATTCTTTCGAGATTCCGGATCATTAACTTTGAGCGGCTGTCGATCGTTAAGGATAATGAGCGATGACAGCTTCTCCAAAAGTAACATTGGGCTGCTTGCCCAACCTCGTAGCCATTATAAGTATTTTCAATATTTCCAACGTCTCCAGGCTTGGCTACCGGCATCAGACCCTGCCGATCTTTCGACGTTAGCGATTATGAGTCAGCCTAGTCCAGTTCCCGTATGGGGGTACGGCGAACGAGGGCGCCTGTGAGTAACGTCAGTGGGATTTGTATTCGTGCACCTAACTTCACCTTTCCAATTTAATTGCCAGTCAGTGGATGAAAGAGTCCATATCGAATATTCGATTCGTTAAAATTAACAAAGTACCTGAAAAACAGATACAATCAATTGATTGACACCTGCGAAATATTGAAGCAATTGTTACCTTCTACAAAGCATTATTGCCAATCATTTTTCTTCAAGTGCATCCCGTTATTGAGAATTAAGTTGATTAAAAATCAAGAGACTGTTTTTGGCATAAATCAAAGGTGATGGCTAAAGGGAGCTTTGTCACTTGCTGCAAAGAGGTACTTGCTGAAGTTGCTGAAGACACTTGAAGTTAGTTGACGATCGAAATGAGTGACCCTTTTTTTTTGTAAATTATATCTTTATGCATTCGTGTCAATAAACGACGCTGCTTGCATTATCAAAAGATGGAGATTAAAGGGGATAGAACTGCATACCTGTAAAATCGAACATCAAGATAAAAAATCTGATGGACGAAAGTGATGATTGCAAAACATACGATTATAAAATATATGGAAATATGTGAAAAAGGGAGTCTTGTCTGCAAAGTCAATGAATCATAGCGCCGTACGTAAGACGTAAGTCGAAAGATGGAAGCTGAAAGACGAAGCGCGGAAGAGGAAAATCTAAAGGCGAGTTCTTAAAAGCGTCACTGGGGACGGGAGGGGCTCTTGAAATTTACATTTTGCCAGAGACTGCGGAATATTAATGTACGCCTCGAGACGTTAAAAAATCAGAGTCCCTCCTTCTTCGTCTATTACTCCTCCCTTTATTCGACTGTGGTAACTCGCTGATTGTACTGATTGTCATTCCTTCACTGGGATTCAAAAATATACTTATAAATGGCAAATCTCGAATAATCTTTTTCTTCGAAAAAAAAATGAATCTTATCAATCTCACTCAAACCCTACATTTGCTCAGGTCTGATTAAAAACTCCTACCAGACAGGATCCGACCCTGTGACAAAGATATTAAATCATATATATAACGGCTTTGTCAAACTCCCATCAATACATTTTTTTCCAATAAAACCACCATCAGACAGCTTACGTTTAATGAAGCCATATTAATCCTTGCTGTTTGGTTTATTGGTTACCGTAAAGTCATCAAAGGTCAAATGTCAAAGTTCTCCTGTATCCATTTCCAGTAATAAACGATAATGGTGGCAGTCGTTATCCCTATTTACTTAGCGCCTTCCTTGCACTATCCTTCTATTCATCGAGTCTGATCTTCCCGAAGCTTTCAGTGACAAGTTTTAACGCGCTGCTCGCGAGGACTGAGTATATTAACGAAGACTATAAGCCCGACCTTTTTACTAAATTGTCAGGTTAAAGTTTGAAGCGGGACGGCAACGATATTTAATGCCATCGAGACACGCGACCTATCGTTTCCAACGATGTCGCCACTGTCGTGAGTGTCGCAGGAACTATGGGTGCTGTCGGTACTGTAGACACGTCGCCCAGGCTCCGAACGGGGTCACGAAGAATACGAAATCAAGTCAAACCGTTTCATGTTTCATATTATCAGACATCCTTATCAGTGATCGAGTATTTTCGAAGTGTTTACTTTTGACTCTGCTCCTTATCAATCGATATCCTTGCGTCAGTCAATCTTATGAATTCTTTTGTCGTCGCTCCCTTTTGATCGACCTTCGAAACAGACCTACCATTTCCCTTTACGAAATAACCAGAAGGTTTCAAGAGGAAGAAGGACGCCCGTTGCATGTTACGAACGTGACTGTCTACATCATTAGACGACGTTGTTCCTTCATTGGAGAGAATTTTTTTTCACAGGAAGACCTTATTCGATATGCGCGCAAACTTAAAAGCATGATTTTGTGCCAATCGATTTGATTAAGAAAATACTTTTTTTCATGTATGTTTTATGTTACCAGGAAGAAGCCCGCGTCCTCGTGTTAGCAGATCCGCAGATGTGCCTTGTCGCGACGTTAACCCCTAATAAACCA
Organism: Calameuta pallipes; assembly: GCA_030142375.1. Taxonomy (NCBI): domain Eukaryota; kingdom Metazoa; phylum Arthropoda; class Insecta; order Hymenoptera; family Cephidae; genus Calameuta; species Calameuta pallipes. Next base: position 1,073,585 of record JARQSW010000067.1, read on the forward strand.
CAACGTAGATAATCGAATACACGACGCGTAACAAGCTCCGAGCACCTACGTACAACGTTGTGCAGCAGTAATTTAGCTACCATTGGTTTGGTCAATAGCCAATTCCTATTTGGCTCGTCTCCAAGTGACCAAACAAACCGGCCACACCGCGAAAGGTCCAAGAGAACAAGAGAGCCCTAGTCTCCTAGGTCCCTACCCTACAACCCCTTAGTAAAGTACACTCCTTGCACTCACAATTGCAACATACTTTCACGCCTCCCACATGTACCGAGATTTCATCCACGAGCACCCTCTACAGTCATATCCAAGACTCAACGATCCAATATCGCATCCCCTCTTTCGTCGGATCTATATTCTCCATCATCAATGGAGCATCCTGAATCACATTTTCCTTATGGTTCACACCTCCTCCAACACATATACCAACATCGTCATGTAAATATTTATCAATAAAATTTAACGCCCCCTCTAACTTACGAGGTGAGCGAGGTCTTGACTTCTTATAAAGAAAAAAATCGTAAGCTCTACGTGACGCATCCATCCTGACGCCCCCAGGGACTTAATTAGTAAGAACCAGAATATAGTTTCGTTTAAGTAACTCTAAAGAATACACCATCGGAGGGTGTCTGTCCTTAGGGACCGACAATACTCCCAGGAACGACACATCATATCCAAGTGGCTGACGGAGAGGGTAGACAGACTTGATAATGCATGATATTGTTCCAAGAGTGACTCAGCGGCCGCCTGTCTATCTGTCTGTTTGTCTGTCCTCTGCTCTCTCTCTCTCTCTCTCCCCCTCTCCCCCCTCTCAATCTCTCTCTCTCTTACTCGGTCATTCAGACCGTTGCTCATTAAGGGCCACACGCTATCGCTCGGCTTTGCAGACGTCAATAACGTGCACGTAGGTACATAGGGTGAAGGTGCGTGCGTGCGTATCGGCCTGCGTGCAATCCCAAATGCATGTAAGCTCTCTAATACTAAATACAGAAGCGCATATTCATATGAGAAACTACGAGAGCAAGTCCTTTTTTTCTTGGTTGTATTTGTCAAAATGGCTGCGGCAACTATAGGAAATAACGTGAAAAAGAACAGATGCGTATCTGACTGTCATATATATTGTCTCTCTCCGTCCCTTTCCTTATCATTGTTATTATTATCGAGTCACTCGTTAAACTCGGAGAGGCGTGCGAGCGTTCCCATTGACTCATGCCAGTCGTCACATATGCACTCTGTCTTGCCCTTTTTATTGTTTCACACATGAATATTACCAGAGCTTAACTATTACTACGTACGTATACGTGTCTTCGCTTTCTTTACTGCCTGGCAAAGTATTAGTGGGAGTAAAAATATTCCTGCTGATTGTACAATCCATTACAGTACGTCGTTTGTTTAACGACTGTTGATTTTTGAATTAAGAGCTAAAAAATGACTGCAGATACGTTTTATTCTCTAAGCATGAATTATTATAACCGCAATAGCAGTCGAGAGGTAAAAATTTTAACGTGCTAAATTGTGTAAGTTTAGTTTAGGTTTATTCGGAGCCAAAAAAAGGAAGTGGATTTGATGACGAGTAGCGGAGGGGAGGGAGGAAGGACGAACGAATTAATGAAAGTGAAAGGGAGATCAGGGGAGGGGGCGGAGTAGGGGAGGTGGTAGCTGAAAAAAAAAGAAAGACTGGAGAATATATGGCGACGCGTGGCCGGAAGTGACCGGAAGTCGCGACGCGTTGGCATCTATTTTCCCTGGCAACCGATGCTCAGCCACTGGAGGATTTTTGTGGCATCCTGCCAGCCACCCTCGGGGACTGAAAGATGGAACGACGTATTTATTTACCAGGAAAGACGTTCGCGAAGCCACAACTTGCAATTCGCAAACTCGCGGCCCCGCCCGTACCTACGATAATGGCGATTTTATGTTACGATTCCAGAACCGTCCGTGCAGTTCCGCAACGTACCGCAACCGCGCTCCACTGCAGCGCTGCAATGGCTTTTATTTTTGATTTCTTTTTTTTTCCTTACCTCCATGCACATAAACATTACGCACTGAAAACTTTTAGAACGCTCTACCTATACGGGAAAGAGTATCGTCCATCATGACTTCCGTTGATACACGCTGCACGTATACCGGTAAGGCAAGGGTCCATTCGAATTTCACTAGCAAATCCGGCATTTCAGTACGCGCGTTATGCCACTGTAGATACACAGCAGAGATATCCGTCTACATAATACCTACGTGTTTATATTCTATATTTGCACAGCGTACAAATTATACGGCATATACATTCGCATATAGAGTTCCGGATGGAAGAAAAAACTTACAGATATATATAAAAAAAAAACCTGGTATTCATCGAACCCAGCTATTCCGCGCTCAGAGAAAAATCCCCTAAAAATAATGAAGACGATACAAAATCGAAGATTGTTCATGTTGGGTGTAAAGAAAAAGAAAATGGGAAAAAAAGAAGCGTGATTAAATTTCCGTTCGCAGTGTAGGGGCTCTGCCAGTATATAAAGTACGTAAGCCGTAACATGCCTACGTATAAGGTGACTCGGCTCAGCTCGGATCAGCTCAGCTCAGCTCAGGTTTCCTGTAGCTCGGCTTCGGCTATATTGATATGTAGTAGGCTTAGCCCATTCTCAGAGATATTTATTTTTATATCCCACGAAAAACCTATCCCGAGGAAGGTATCCTGTCTCTATCTCCATCTCTCTTGCCCGCGAGTCCCAACTTTTCCCTCTGGAAGAAGTACCCTCTTGTCGGTATTCTTCAGGACCATCTTCATCCGGTCACCCTCTTCCCTTCCAAGATCTCACATACTTCACCCTACGTGTCTAACCTTGACGTGTCTGTACTAAATATCACGATTCCGCGTATCCACGTTAAATTGCTCTGAATCGATATTAAATTTATCAAGTATCCACAGTGCGAAGCCGCCTTGGAAGAACCCGAGGAAGGCGGTTGTCGATGATCCCGTGGTAGCAGCACCAGGTTCTCCTCCCTCCTGCGACGCCCGCTTCTCGTTACAGCAACGATTTAACCCCCGTTGACCTCGCTGCTTTGCCTTCAACCAGTCCCCTACTCGCCATCATCACTAGCGGCACCAGTGATGGCTGCAGTAGTACCGCACTCAAGAGTGCATAAATACATATACAAGTACCGAGTACTAATACGTGCGTACGAGGCTGCGATTAGTACGTGCTTCGGTCAAACGATAATTAGATGGACGTTACCCTTACGGGAATTGGAGTAATTAGATTTAATTGGCACGAAGGTCCGTACGGCTTTGGCCTGGCCTCTTGGTCTCTTGCTACACCCGTTTATTATATTTCATTCTACGCCCTCGGAGCTTAATGCGTGATTCGAACAGCTATGTATAGTAATCCGCATATCTGGTAGATACGCTATAAACGTGCATTTACATATTAATTTATATTTAATTTTAAATTTAAACATAAAAAATAATATCTAATGAAGGGAAACGTTGATTGACGTCTGCTATGGGATATGATTTTAATTTTTTTCAATTAAAATTTGTATTGCTATTAACTTTATATTTGCGCGAGTCTCTGTGTATTTATTTATTTTTCTCTGGTAAAAACCACGTGGCTGTCGGGTCACGAAGCGTAAGGACGATATGACCGAAACGACGAGAGGGTAAGGTCACCACCGCAGGTAACATCAACATTTTCATTAGGGAGTAACAAAGGCACAAGGATTCGCACACGAGGGTAGCTGCGTACAAGGTAATAGTGGATAATATTTATTTTCAACCCTCTAGCACTTGGGTGGTTCGAGTAGAAATATAAAGTACAATGTTATGGGGTATAGGAGAAACTGTGAAATGAAATTGAGAGAAACGAGGGCGCAGCCCGATTGTTCAGTATGTACCGGTACGGAGTGGAGGGTGCGAGAATAAAAAATGCAAGATGCGTACAGGGGGGAGGGGGGGCATACCAGCCGGAAAGAAAGCCGGAACTATTATAATTGAAATTGAAATTGAAATCGAAATTCTAATGGAAATTGAAGGAAACGCTGGAGATCTCTGTGGGGCAGTTCAGACTGGAGTAAGGAGGAACCTACTCTGAATGTAGAGGAAATCCTCGCACTTTGGAAATTGGCTCCTAAATCGTAGCGGGTTATTCCGATGAAGCTAGAGCCTGTTAAATTATCGGGCCTAGAGAGGTAGGCAGGAGGACGTCGGCGTCCCGATGCGTCGAAGGGTCCGATTTAACGGCGAACGAATGATCGAAACGTCAAAACGTTTGAAATGGTGAAAAAAAATGTCTGTCTGATTTTCTAAATTTACATTTTTCAATATAGCACCAGGTTATTCTGCACGACGATTACCATTGACGTTTGTCCCTTTCAAGAGAATCAATATTGGAACTCGAATTCGAGCGAAGTGTTAATATTATTTTGAAGAAAAAAAAAAAGAGTCAAATATATTCTATTTACTTTTATTCATTTTCATACCGTGTATATTTTTGTATATTTTCCGTATTTCGTTATTTAAAAAAAATACAAATTGAAAATACTCCTTAATACGGATACCGAAATTGGCTTAACGGCAAGTTCGATAAGGCCGCAGAGCCTATTTGGCTGAATGGGGAAGCTGTACCAGGAGGGACCACGAGTAAGGAAGAAAACGGAAAGGGGGATGAAGTAAGGGTCGAAGGAAAATGTCCTCCCGCAGGCAGGAGGTCCCAACGAGGGTTTCCTTCCAGTGGTAGGACCTATCACAGTAGGGGAATTACCGCCAACAGGAAAACTGAGAGAGCTCAAGGGAAGAGGGATAAGGATGAAAGCGAGGAACCGCGAGGATCGTGAGAATGAGGGTGCGAGTGTCCGCGCTGGGGCACGTCCCGAAATTATACCGATTCAATTTAATTTATAAGAAACCCTTCGGTCCGAGGTTTTGGACTCGGATTTGGATTCGGATACGGACGTGGATACGGATATAGGGATAAGCTATCCCCGAGGCAAAGCGCTCCGGGCCGACCTCCTACGACCTTACCACCCCCTACGTACCCTCTAGGCGCAACGATATTCCTGCGTTTATCGCTTCCCTTGGACGATTTTGATACTCCATTCTTGATCCTACGTTCTCCGTCCTTCCTGATCTCATCCTTCCCTGCTCCTCCTCACTTTTTAACCTCTTTCCGTTCTGCCTGCTATTATAGCCTTACAACTACACCCCTCAATATTTTACTCACCGTCCCAACCATCCCTCCATACGCCATCCTCACTTCCTTCCTGGAGACATCCTTTTATTGCTTGAACTCTCTTTTGCCATGTCGACGAGATCTACGTCAGTTTACAAGCTCAGCAGACCATATCCATCGTTCATCACCATTCTAGCGTTCCGGTCGATAATGTCGATTCCTATTAATTTTAAATGATCATAGGTCCATCGACGATACGATTGAAATATTTTCAAAATTTTTACAGAATCAAATAATCGATTCTAAATTAAATTAATGACAAATCCTGACACTACCTACGATCATTATGCGACTGATACTTTTTTTTTGAAAAATTCAAGCGACTAATGCTACAGCAGGCAGGCAGACCTTGCCACTGGTGAGCTTTCGTGAAAAGCTGCTTGCCGTTGAATTTGCCAATTTACGTGTTTGACAAACATCACAGAGCGTGTCAACACATTAGGAAATCGCAGGTGGTATAACGAAGAGAGTGGTGAAAGAGGAAAGTATTGCCATCGTGTCAAGAGACAGCAGCCACACGGTGAGCTTTAAGTCGATAAGGGCGCGAATCCCAGTAGTACCGGAAAAGAGACATTTCCCAAGAAATGTTGCTTCTCGCGAAATTCCATTCTGGAAAACTTCATTTCTTATCCAGTGCCACAAAAGACAAAAAGCCCCCACTGAGTCACGCTTCAGCAACGTTACTCCCAGACATACAGGAACCATGTTGAACCAGCCTGCTTACGACTCTACCAATTGAACATTCCAATGTGGCTTCCCAGCATCCACTGAGGTCGTTTCCTCTCGCCGGAAACTATGATTAATCAATCTCTACCAACATCATCGTCCACGACCTCTCACCTATCGAACCTTACAGTAACTGCTACGATATTTACGAGTCTCCCTGGCAAAAAAGTTCTTGCTCGAACTTTTCACTTCCTGTAATGTAGTTAAAGTACCCTTTGAAAAGTCTTTACAGCCCAACACGGTATGCTACTTCGCGTTAACGTACAGACCCGCAACGCTGCGCCACTCTCTAGCGCTACGCTAAAGTTACGTACGATAACGCTATACCGTAGAGCAGGAAGAACGATACGCAGTTCGTAATCGATACGGGCTGAATCGACGCGGCTAAAGCGTAAGCTCTTCGCACGCAGGTGCACCACCAGCTTACCGGCGTCCCGACGCACCTACTTTACGTCTCACTTTCGATCTCGCTTTCTCCTTACCTATCCATTCGCATAGTCTCTCTCTTTCTCTCTCTCTCTCTCACACATCTAGGCGAGAGCGCGTGCCATTTTACACCCTCGGTCATTAAGCATCTCTCGTCCATATTCGATAATTCGCACAGCAGCTTCGAGAGCATGACTATTTCCACTGCCCTCTCGATCCAGTAACCAGTCTCCGTCTGGCCTGGCTGCTCTTGACTGGCTGGTCGACTGATTCACCGGCGTTATATAGCCAGAGTCAGTTTCCGGACTAACTATTAACTTCATTATTTCCAGGAGGCTGTATTCCGTTTTATAGCCAATAACTCGATCGCGTGCACCCTCTTGTATTTTTATGAGAAGAAAATCTGTCAATACTTTCCTCGAGCACTCGTGGACTATGAGTTTCATTTTTCTGCTTTTATATCGGGTTTTTTTCCGTAGATAAACAGAGGGGTGAGATGGGGGAGGGAGGTGTCGAAAAAGATCCCAAGTATCCTTTGAAAGTTACCAAGTACTCTTAATCATGGGATTTATTAGCGAGTGAGCGATTACTCTCGTAAGTACATAACCTGCTAACCTTACTGTATCCAAACTGATAACGTTAAAAGTTATCTAGCCTATTGCCATACTGACATCGATCTAGTGACGTGATTCGACTAGTGAAGGGTGAAGTGTAAAGATTTTATGCTAGCGTTACCTTTGACTTTGACATTGGACACGGATGACAGGAGGATATCGGATAGGCAACCGCAAGAGGCGAAAAATTCCAAAGTTATTCGACTCACGGGGCAAACTAATAACGACGTTTAAAAGCTCTAATATTTTCCGGCGAAGCTCACCGGGAGACTTTCACACGCGAAAACTTTAGATCTTATAAGAAAAGTTAGCACTCCAACTCCGCTCTCACTTCTTCTATCTTCCATAACCTACCCTTTTTTCCACGCGGTCCGCGCCACCCACGCGCCTTCTGTATAGTCCCGTCCCCCAGTTGGTCCCACGGAACTTCAACCCTCATACAATATACTCATATACACGGGTGGCGTAATATACTTTTAATTTCCGTATTATGAACTTCCTGGTATCAGAATCAACAGCGGCAGGACCGACGTTAATTCCAAATTAATAGCTCCAAAGTTATACCTGTACAATTATATGTATATATATATATTCATATATGTACAAGGGTAGCCGCCACTTGACTCCCCGGGATTTGTCCTGTACCAACATGACTGATTTAATAGTTTTAATTGTTTTATTAAATCTAATCACTTCGAACAACCGCGAGTTCCCCCAAACTCACAGATACACGTGAATGGATGGCGTGAAGTGCGAAGAAGAGGTTTAGGCCTGACAGCGGGACAGTACAGAGTTGTCCGCGAGGGGCGCTCGCGTCGCCGTGCAACCGTGACAATAAGAGCAGGGAAGACGCTCGTCAATGAGGAACCCGAGATAAAGTTTTTTCGCTAAAAACTCTCGAAAAGAAAAACACTTTTATCAAGTTCAGACACTCGGTGAACTTGGTGAGAGATAAAAGAACTCTTGTGAACCCCGTGCGAACTTTAACCATTTAATATAGCTATATATGGTGACGTAATTTCGCGCGATCGAGTCTCCCCGGAAAATATGCGGCTGACCGGCGCACAACTTACGCGATTCCTTCGCGTTCCAGGCAACCCAGGGGCTAACATATTCTAACGTGAAATACCTACGGTATTGTTCGGCGCCAGGTTCCAAAACAGGAACCATGTTTTCGTTCTTAGTCAATTCTCGTGTCCGGGCCTTCCTTGGCTAACTCAGCTACGCGGAGGCGGCTGGATTCGTAACAATAGGTCGGATAAGTCAATACGATCACGCTACCCGCAAAATCAGTCAAATGCTTCGATATAGAATCAAAAGGTTCGGTTTATTCAATAGAACGGCGGCGCGAATCGCGACGATCTTTTACAGTACCGAGATGAGCTAATTACAAAAAAAAAGTAATTTCAAAAAACGTCCAACGACACAATATAATTAAAATTCAAAAAAATATGACCTGGTACTTCGCGTACCTTGCGAATTCGATATTGCGACGCGGCTAATTCCCGTTCACCTCTACACGATAACCGATCGCCAAGGATCTGTACGCGTTCTACGCGTCGCATAATCAAAATCTCAATAGTCCTCGCGGACGGACAGACACGGATCAATTCGGAACATTTGACAAAGGATCTAATCCAAAATTATAACGAAACACAATGCAATTTCTAATCAGTGAACCCTGCCGGTCGACGGACCTTCGTGCCTTGGTAACAATCAAATTCGAATCGAGGAATCTCTCCTCAGCGTGTCTTCTGCGCGCGCAGTCAAAACAGGAAACAACAAACTCAAATACAAAGATCTTGTACAAAAACACGTCGCTCACAAAAGTCAAACACACTCGCTTACCCTGGCGTTCCCTCGATCGCGTATCCAAAAAAAAGAAACCCCTCAAGCGTCGACCAACAGCACTTTGTGCACTTGCGTACAATTCCATCAAAGCAAAGTCGAGTCAAAACGTTCGGCGATTTCGCGTGTCCAAACAGAATCGATTCTCGATCTTCACGCGCTTTGTCTTCGCGCGAACGATACCTCCTCCCTTAAGCTAATTGGCGGCGATTCGCCCTGCGGACGAATTACGCCACTGTCGCGTTTCGGCGTGATTTCCGCCAAGGACTCGACGGGTGCATCTACCACGTCACAATAGATACAAGCCGAAGATTATTCGTTGCCCGAGCGACGAAGCTGACTGAATGTATTATTCTAAACAGGGCGTCGCGTCAGACAAGGGTTGCCGGAATGTGACGCTCGCCGGAAGATTAGTAGCACGAACAAGCGTCGTCGCGACGTCGACGGCAAAGAAGGGATCGTACGTTCATTCGCTCACGCTACCTTTTCGCCACCTACTGCCACCATTTCCAACCCCCTCGGGCCACCTTCGATGCGTTTATTTGACACCTCGAGCGACAAACGGCCGCTATATTACCTTCCCTCGAACTCTAACCTCTGCTACACCATACAGCCTTCCCACTCTTCGCATCTCGTCCTTCATTCTCCTTTCCTTCCGCCACTTCGCATTACTTCATACCACTCGATACCGCTTCCATACCATTCCACGCTATTCAACACCAGCTCGCAGCACAATGCATCGGTTTATACATGCAGACACAATCGATACTCGGACTCTTTGAGATGTCAGTGACGTTAAACGATTCTCTATACGATGGCATTCCTGGATGGAACTCCTTCCTCCCCTGCCTCCCTCAGCATCCCTCGATGCCTTCGGTACGTTCCCTGAATGCTTAAATCTTGTCATCCACGAACTGGTATTATTTGTCCTTTAGAGAAAGATTATCTGCTGCCGGTTAACACGAGATAATACCTGCTTGGATTATTTTAACAGAAGGGAGGAGTTGGCAGCTGTCGAGACTGTCACAACCCAGACGCCAGCAGTGTCATACTTCGAAATGTTTATAATGAGTCTTTAAGAGAGTGTCATGGCGTTTCCTTGGTGCGACCCACTTCCTGCTTCCTTCAATTCTCTATTTTTCATCGTCTCCTACTCCTTCTTACGCCAACCAACACCCGGCAGCTCAAGACACTCGTACACCGTCGTCCGCATCTAGACTGCTTCTGCTTCGACGACCGTTAGTCTCGTTCTACGAGCTCGTAATTAGCTCATCGAGCTCATTAAAAGTTAAGCAGTCTTGTTAACCGGGTCGCTCGAGTTCTTTTAATCCAAGAACAACGAGGGTGGAAACGGAAAGGAGAGTGAAAGTGCTGATGGGCGATAAGTCTTCGTCAGATGATGTATATATGTATACACATTCTAGGAACCTTACGTCATGCTTTAATATCTCGTTATTCAGATTCTCGTTGATCTATTCCAGGATCCTTACGTGCACGGCACTTGGGACATGATAGTCAAGAATGCTGTGGAATAAAGAGAAATGTTAGGAATGGTGATAAAAATAGAACAGAGACGGGTCGTATGAGCTGGTACCCGAAGTAAAGAACATTGATGTGCGTTAGGAGTCGTATTCAAGAGAGGGATGATAAGAGGAAGGCGTGACTCAGGGCGGAGTACGGACATGGTCTCTCTATTTCATTCTAGTCCTTGGTAAAGCATGTGAATTTTGTGACAAATTGGAGAAAAAGGGGAAAAAGAAGATGTGAAAGATGAAAAGAAGCCGATATCCGGTTAGCGGTGCATCCGTCTATTTATTTGACGGGCGTCATGATTCCTTTGCCACATGAGAAATCCGGCGACGTGTCCCAGAATCATCCTGCGCGTCCGTGCTGAGGTTGCATGCTGGAAATTGGAAGGGACGCGAGAGGCGTCACGGCGTTGATAAACCAATGAGCGTTAACGATCATTTTCCACATGATTTATGGCTGACAATATTAGCTCTATAATTGCTGAAATAACGCATAGCAGTTGTCGCGCAAATAACGGGAAATTCCATTCCGTTCGCGAGCTCGCGAAAACTCCTACCTTGGAACTCGGAAGCCATATTAATAGTCGACACTTAAGAGTTTCATTAAGTCGCGACCGCTCGATCACCGGCGTCGCTCCTTCTGCTTCATTCTGCTCCATCTTCCCCGAATGTTCCTTCCGTTCCTTCTGTTCCTTCCATTTCTTACGCTTCTTAAATTGCCCGTCGCCTCACCGCATTTTCGCCACAGCACAGCTTCCGGCTTCTAGCTCAATCATCATTTCGGCTTCAGCGCCGCTGCCGGCAGCTAGGAAAGAGCCAATCGATAAAACGGGGCGCACGTTTTCTGTAAATAACGTGACAAATAAAATGTCCAGTAACACAATAACACGCTCATTAAAATGCGCGAGCTATTCAAACACGGGTACAATTTTCCTCTCAAACGAGCTCACGTTCCAATCTCGTTATGCTCGCTTTATGGCGCCGTCGCGTGCACCTACAGATTGATCTTGTTCTTTGACACGCGAATCCTCAGTTGTTTTACGTCGAATCGTCTCACGCAGCGCTGAATGCGATCAAAGTCAAGACGGATGTGCAAAGGAATTCATCCACTATGAAAAAATGTCGAATAGCAGTGTGGCACCTGCTTTACTTTCATGTCTCGTTCGTCATTGGCTCCATTTTCCAATCGCATAGTCACCCAGTTATCCAATTCCTTGGTTGCTCTTGGCGTCTTCGTATGCTGCTTGTCAGTTATCCAAACAAGGCCGATGACATAAACTGTAAAAAATGATACTTTAGGATGCGAACGGCATGAAGGAAAGAGCAACCATTAAAAATACAATTTACGTACAGCCAATGAAAATTCCATTTTAATCTTTTTTATTTTAAGTTTCAGCCATTATTTTCATCCATTTTCGGTATCCTGGATCGTCCTTGGTTCTTATTTGGTCTCGTGGACGCTAGGGGAGACGAAATTGCTGACGTTAGAAAATGCAGAAATCCACAAGCCGAAATCGGCTCTTTGACGATCTTTAAAATACTTTGTGATGGCAACGCTGGGAGGATGAACGGAGAAGGACGGGCTAAGAGAAGCAGAAGAAAGAAACGGGAAAAGAGTTATCGGTACGTTGAGTTTCTCGAATATAAATCGAAAGAAGATTCAGGCAGTGATGTACGAACTTTTTAAAAGCATCGAACATTATTGGAATTTATTGGCCCGAAAATTGGGACGCGCTAAGCCTCCAAGTATTACCTTTTTCTCTTTTTCTCTTTAAGAACTGTCGATTTCCCTTTTTTACTTTCATCCTTGCCTCGCTTCTTCCTTTTCTTCCTTTCTCACTTGGCTGACACCCCGCGGCGCATCCATCGAGCCATCTGTCTCTTAAGGCTGCAGTAAGGGATGCCACCCCAAGCGTTCACCCATCCACCATCTACACCATCCAGTGATGTATCTCCAAGTACCTAATACCTATGATTCAATCCCGTCATTATCACTAATCAACAAAATCCTTTTATTTTCCTTAATACCCAAAATTTTGATTTTTTTTATTGTTTACTTTACCCAACTAAAAGAAAGCTTCCACAATCGCGGTAGAGAAGTTTTATTAAACCATATCAATACGGGAAGCCTGAATTCTTCATAACCAATGAACGAATAATTTATCCACTTACTAATCTTTTTCCTTCCTCGTTTTTTTTTTCTCTTTAATCGAAACACACCCACAGAAACGAGAATGAGTAAGAGGGGGATACGCGTAGAAAGTTGAGTAGGGAAAAGTTGATGGGATTCCTGGAAAACGGAGGCATCTCCGAACGCGTAGCCTGGAGGCTTGCTTAACGACTAAAGTCGCTCGGATCTTCTCGGTTACGTTCAGTGTTCGCTTCGCTGAATAGTAGAGCTTCAACAACTTCGAAACGAGCTAACCAACCAACTAGCTCGCAATAACCCCTGTGCTACGTCTTAATAATACCGATACGACTGGAAGAAGCCTCCTTTGTTCTTCATTTGTTTCCACTACCTCCTTCATTGTCTTACGTCTTCCATCTTGAGTTTTCAAGTTTCAATCGGTAATAACTGGTATGAATATTTCTTGAAATACCATTGTCATACCCGTCAACAAACATCATCGGTTGCCCCTAGCAACGAACAACGTAACCATAACATTATTAAACACGAACCTCGAGCTATATTAAATTTAACAAGGTTATATAATTTCATGGAAAGAAATTCATTAAATTTAATATAATTAAATCACTACCTGTGACGTCGATAAAGCACGTTATATGCATTCAGCCGTACGTCCCTTACAATCCTTTATTCGTTTATCCGAAAGGTCGCGTAAGACCACGAGATGACCTCTTGGAAGGATTCATCTGGTAATTCACAGGCGATTGAAATACTTGAGAAACGATCCGAAATGGGCTGCTGCTCTTATTGACCGTTGATCATCGACCATTGACCATCCAAAAAGCTCGTCTCTCGCCTGGCAGGGCGATTGGCGAGAGATGCCAAGACTGGGCGATATTGAAATCAACGGCTGGAAAGGAAAAGTTAGCACGTGCACCAAGCGTGTAAGCGCACAATGAAAGAGAGGGTATAGAAGAGAGGAAAGAGAGAGAGAAAAAACAGAGGCCACGAGAAGCCTGGACAAACCGGTGAAGTTAGGGGTTGGAGGAATGGGGAAGTGCTGGCTATAGCGACGGTGGTCCTGTGGCGCGTGTGTTGGTGAGACAAAGAGAGAGGCTGGACCATCGAACTTCTCTGTTTCTCTCTCTCCCCCCCCCGTTCCCTCCCTCTCGCCTGTGCATAGTTTCGTTCACAATTACAGCGGCACAGCAGCCCAACCCTCGGGCCACCGGCAAACCGCGTACGCCCATTTAATTAATAGTTGCCGAGCGTCGCTTCGTTGCTTACGAAATTGTAACCGTGATTCTCGCAGCGGTTAATTAGAAAATTATGCTAGTATCCCGCGCACTGGATTCCTATCGAATGGGTTCTTTCTCTGCGCCTCTCACTGTTCACATCACAGCACAGCAATTAGTTGACCTTTGACACTCATCTGACGATACTCGTGAGAATGTAAGAATATCACGGGACTGATCTGCAATTTATATTTTTTACGATGTATATATTTTTTTTTTTTCAAAGTTTACAAAATCACACTGTGCCACATTCGAAAATCATATTGACACTAATGCTGAAGCCAGCGTCAATTCCGGTATTACCGTTAACGGCAACGTCAATGCGAGTACTCATAATTGCCTGCAGGGAAGTAAATAGGTACTGATAGTAGCGCCATCGGTGTAGAGTATTAAATAAAGAGAGATTCTGTTAAGCCAAAAGCGTTAATGGGGAAATTCGATGAAAGGGGTTGAGTATGTGTCACGTTTGTCAACCAGCTGTACATACGTATGACTGACTGACTGACTGACTGGCTAGCTGGTAGCTGATATCAAACGAACCGAATTGACGAAAGGGGAGCCACTCGGTGTTGTGTGCACTATGCTTCGTAATACCACATTATATACTGTTTTCAGAGTTGCCATTACATAACGACCATTGGGGCTACATTCTGCACTTGAATTTATCGTGATATGCATTGTCAAAGCATGTTGGCGCTTTGTTCGCGTTCGGAACGATTGGCGACGGATCAAACTACAAGCTTCAAAGTGACACTACTAGATGGCGGGCTGTTCGCACGAGACAAGTTTATATGTATAAGAGAAAGAGCGATGAGAGAGGTAGACAGGCAGAGAATGACAGTGACAATTTGGAAGGAATACGTGAATATTTTTTTAAAATGTTATACGTGATCGCTTTATTCTACTTAGATGCTGCGCAATGTAAACGTAGTATTATGAGATATATATATATATATATATATATTCCGTACTGTGTGTACGCATTGCACGTTTACTGTTATAGGTTATGTTTATGTTCATCCCTCATGTCAAATTCTTAAGGATTCTAATGTTAAAGTCATTTTGATCTTTTATAAGTACTTCGCTACGTCATGAAATCCTGTGTCGTAGCTGTTATATATTCCACTTTTTTTTTAACGATCGAGGAATACCTTATGGTTTATGAAATTCTTACCTTACTGTTATTGTTATTACCCATATGACACCTTATCACGTAGAAGCGTGTAACTCCATAATACATGGATCTCAGTTATCAGATTCCTTCCTGGGAGAAGCTGGTTTTTTAGCGTTAGACTCCACGTGACGGCACTACTGGGTGTTACAATATTAGACATAACCTTACTACGGGGATAAGGGCTCGTTTCATAAGCAATCCATTCACGCAATACGCGACTTATGGGGAACATGGTAGCTGCCAGTAATCTTTATTTGCACGCGACGACTACTCGCCCATTGAAGATGCCTTCAAAACCTATATGACCCATAACCTATAAGCTTGAACATTGAAACTTCAATCTTTAACCTTGCCAACTCCTTCAACTTTTCCCGATCTCCATTGGAGTATTCTTGGCAGTTCTGTGATATTGCGAGAAGTGATTTATGCGAGGCTGGCGGGAACGCATATTACACCAAGAGACACTATCACAGGAACCCGTACTGATACTAATGCTTATGCCAATATCCTCGTGAATGGCCTTACTGCTTCTCCTCTCACCGTCCCGCCCATTGTCTCACTCCCTCATTTTCTTCTCATCTCTCTCTTAATATATCTTTTTTAATAGCTCATCAGTTCAGTATTGATATTCGTATTAGAAATAAATTTTCGGATTGAATTACAGTGTCCTGTTTCTTTTTCTCTGCGACGGTCTGTATCACGCTTACGTCCGGTTTACACGAATGTGTCCGAAACAAGAAGCACGTGAAGGGACTGGATGTCCATGGGGGACACGAAACGTAAGAGAAAGGAGAAAACGAATAGACTGTAAGAGAGTCCACGTAAATGGGAGAGCAGACGTTGGCGTTGGTTTAACTCGTTGCGCGCAGCGAAAGCGGCTCGTTAGCGTTAATGAATAAGTAAGGTTAATTTGCGAATGGGTTTCACACTCCATACTTCCCCCACTCGCACCCGAGGGCATCCATTTCATTATCGAGTCTGAAACCTCCAAACCCTCGCTCGAGCCTCTCAGCCCCGGTTCAGCCAGTCGACGAGCCGTTGAGTCGCTTCGACCCTTCAACACCGTCCCACCCATTTCTCTCTCTCTCTCTCTCTGTATTTCTCCTTATCGTTCTTCTATATCCTCTCGTCTCTCTCTCTCTCTCTCTTTCTCGTTGTCCCTGTCAATTCTCCACCAATTCACTCTTTGCTCTCCTGCACCATTGCGATTCTCATTTGACTACCCTTGACGCAGAAAACGAATCCATTTGTAACGCTTTTCTTACAATTAATACGCCCACATAAACGCCTTGTTTATTTATACTGTACATTTATCATTATCGAAAACGCATACAAATATTGAATTTCTGAATTTTTCTTTTTCTTTCTGACGTATAATTAACTCTGCTGTTTTCCTTCGAGGATCAGTCCTGTTGGTTTTAGCTTGAAATTCTCTGACCTTTCGCTGCTTTAGTGATTAGAGAAGTATAGGTATGATAACAGTGGGTAACAAGGTCGACGGAGAAGTTAGTATAATTAAAGAGCACAGTGAGAGGAACTTTTTAAAAGGGACGTATAATACGATAGGGTTTTAAGTGATCGATCTACTGTTTAAGGAGATAGCCGCTGTCCTCCGTTGAAGAAAAAATCTTAAACAATTATCGCGAAACCTCGTTTCAGGGACGGATAGAAAAATTGCTTTAAACGGAAAAAAAGCTGAGAGGAGATGGGGAGGGGGTGGAAGGGTGTTGGAAGCAGCCTCCTTTTTACTCGTTCAGAATGGAAAGGGAGGGTAGGTACGCTACGAGGGAACATGGGCTGCCTCTGTTGGTAATTTTTCAACCCTCTCTTGGAACGACCCCAGCCCACGTTGACTCCAACTGCGACCCCACAGTCCTCCAATCCCTCGTCCCAAGCCCCCAGTCCCCCAACTAACACCGGCACCCCTCTCGTCTCTCATGCGAATAATTTCTCAAGCGTGCAGCCGCGTTTCCGGGCCGAGCTGTGAGTTGTACCGTGTAACAAGCGCCGCGCGTTACCTATCTCTTACCTAGTTGCACCCCTACTCGCCACAAACCCCCTACCCCTTCTAACTGACTCCTCACTCCCCTTTCTCTGTCCTTCACGTTCACCCTTTGCCCTCGAGAACCGTTCGGGCGTAGGCTGCTGCTATTCTTCTACAGCTCGTGTCAAACGATACGTAATCTTTCCTACAAATGGATATTACGCAATGACCTTTTACCCCTTAATAAATCTTCTTATCGAATTATCGTTAGGCCATTTCATCAAACCTCATATGAGGATGGTTGCCGTCTAATCGTAAGAAAAAATAGCGCCAATGATAATACGTGTATCAGTTAGAATAATCAACTCAGAACCAAAGCAACAGTCTGTGTCGCGGCCGTTGATGAAGCACAAACATTTATAATAAATTTGACATCCAGGCAATAATGACTGCCGAATACAGTTTCGATGCGAAATTATAATCGATGGTGTACGCACAAATTAATCTCGTCCTGGCGTAAAGCTCACTTGGGAGGCATTTAAAATTTTATTCTCTCATTTATGCATTGGCCAAAAGTAGGACCATGAACACCATCACAATCATGATTTAATTTTTCGTTTGCACTGTCACCTGTATTTCATTGATGATAATTCAATAAAATTATTGTTCCTGCTACGTTATCAAACTTCGTTTCGAAAATGTCTTATACTACTATAACTGCGTTATACCAGTCTATAACAGCATACCCCGTGGATTAACTCAGAGTTATATTGCCATCTTCCTTATCCGTGATCCATGACCCCGTGAACCCCGACTCGTTCGATCACGGCTCACGTTCCATGGTTCTAGTAATTTGTCTCGATTAAAGGAAGCGGCCAACTGCAGCCAGATTCTCTCAGGCGTAGAAACGCTTTCCCGTCGACGGCTTCGTACAGCTTGCAATTTGCATGCAACAATGCAGCCCGGAGTCTCAGCAATTAAGGACCTAGATGGACGTTAGATGGACGTTAGAGCCTTGCATGAGTTATTACCATCAGTACATAATCGTTCTAAGGATTGCATCATTGAGCGAAGGCCGTTAAAAAAAAAAAATTCTAATAAATCTCCGATGCCGTATTACCTTGAGTATTCCTTGAGGATAATAAATTTATATATATATATAGATTTCCTAAAGTTCCAAACCCATTCGAATCCATTCGAATCTAGTTGGCAAATCGCACCTGGAGGCGTCCGACCACGTCCGGCCCAGAGGAGCACTCTGCATTCAACCTCTTCATTTCCTAAAAAAAAGGAGGAGTTGTTATGGTTGAAATCATTTTTCTCCTTAGACCCTCCTACAGCACTGCTCCTCCCTTAAGCCAGGAACTGCCTCCTATTATCTGAATTATACTAATTCCCATCCAAGGGAGTTCTCTTCACAGTCCTTAAGACTGACGTATCACGGAAAGAGATATTCAGGGATGTCTGAAATATACAAAATTCAGATTCTCCATTATATCGTGCGAAGATACTCTCATCCAAATAACAATATCATTGGTTCCACCTTTTCAAGAAATGAAAATCTCTTTGGTGACCTTCGACCTGGTCCTTCGTAGGAACGTCGCAAGGAGCCAAGTATACTTCTCGTTTCCATGCAAGGAATTGATCATCAGCACCATTTATTTGACACCAGGAATCCTTTATGTTCCCGAAGGAATGTTTTTATACCGGTGCAAAGGGGTCACGAGAGGACAAGGGTTGAGCTTGTTCCCTTGTCATCGAGCGCTACGGGCCAAAGAGAGTAAAGAAACTTTGTGGGTAAAGTGTAACAAGGGAGATGCGGGGTAAAACCAGTGGTGGAGGATCGGTAAAGGATGGGATCAGGGGAGGGTCCAGTGTAGATGCGGCAAAGCGAAGTAACCTAGTGAGGTAAGCGAGGTGAACGAAGTGCCGTAGAAGACGGGGGCTGGAAACTGTATGATGGAGACGATGACAACGAAGAGACTGCCGTTTGAGAATCTGTTGTCACATTGTGAGTTACGCTTGGAATCTGTCGGGAATGAAAGCCTTGGATGGTGCGTGTTAATAATTAATTAATGAAAGGCGAGGTGCTAAAGAAAATGGTGGATATAAATATAGTCTACTGTATACCTGGTTGCAGGATCAATGTGGAACATGTTTTAATAATGTATTGTAACTTGAGGATGAAAGATCCTGGTGAAATGAATCTTTAAATATTATACTTGACTAGAGTTGACTCCATGACCCGGTTTAATGCTCTTTTTTTATGTATCTGCATTTCAGTCACTTCCGCTTTGAGTAACTTCTGTTAGTTTCTTCTTGACTTGCAGAAACAAAGGGTGGTTCCTATAAAAATTAATACTCCATTAACGCTCTTTCATTCTCCTCTCTCCCTGGTGCTATTTTTTATCCAGAAAACTTTTCGATACTCACTGTGATCGGTGCCTGAACGACCTGAGCGATCTAAGTCTGCGAGTCATTCATCTTCAAGAGCTGCTGCCTCTGCTCACCAGTGCAAAAGGAGATAGAAAAGAGAGTTGAACGAAGACTTGATAGATGGCACTATAGTCGAGTCTTAAGACAAGTCCTAGTCTGAACAACAGTCCCAATCCCCTGCTTCTTCTATTACTAGTATCCAACGATCCTCCAATCCTAAGTGCTTTTGTATAAAAATTGTTAATTTTAAAATTAAAAAGAATTACTGTAATATAAACATATCTCCATTACACGCCTTCCACTTTCTTTTGTAGTCCCACACATACTTTCAATCAGACACTCAACCAGTAAAGGTGCTAACGTATATAAATATCACGTGGGATTATTAATGCTCTGAGTCATTTTATGTAATTGAAAATATCCAAGCGTAAGAAGGGTCGTGCTCCTGGTATACTATGTAAAGATAATATCATTTATAAAGCGAATTAGGTAGAGTTTCGTGACCCTTAGAATCTAACTAACTTCGGTAGCCGCCGTTTCATATTTGACCCTTGCTCATACCGACGCCATTGCGCTTAGCATTACAATTTGTAGGTTGAACAATTTCTCTATCGACCCTGTATTATCATCGTCTATCTCGTATTATTAAACTTCCATTATCGTATTTGATATGCCTTAATCGTTAATTAATAAGACAACTTGAAATAATTCATATGGTATTTCCACTACATTGTCAGTTTCTTCCTTTCTTCAAATTTCTTTCTCTCTCTTTTCACTCGTATCTTTACCGTATTTCATCCTTATCAATCGTTTCTTTTTATCTCTTATTTCACTTTCCTTTTAACCCCTTACTCCACACTGAACTGACTTTTTTCTCACATATCCTCCAACTTCCTCCACTTTTTCATCTTCTTATTTTTACTAGTCCATGGCGACGGCATCAAATCAAGAACAAATAGCCACGTAACAAGATGCAAACAGCTTCATCCATAGAAGATCTTGTAGAACCACTGCAGACATACAAGGCACTCGTGTGAATCCCAGTGGCTCATATCCTGGCCTGTCAGCTACTTGGTCCAGGACAGTTGTTTCTGCAACCAGCTAAATCATCCTTACCTATACATAAATCAAAAGCATCAACCAATTGTCCCAGCTGGTTAATCCGTCAACAATAATACAATAATATAATAATAATATCGTCTTTATTATTAAGATCCTAGACAAAGGACGAGAATCAGCTACCTATGTAATTCATTTGCATGCTGACTGCCTGAGTATCCTAAAACATTAATTTTTTTTTCCATTAGTTTCAACCATTCCCTCGCCACCCCCATCCTCGACATTTATTAAAACCTATTTCCCACAAGAACTGACAGAAGATAATTAATTACAGTGCAACGATCAATAACAAGCAGTAGCCAGATCCTCAATTAATTTAACTGTAATCCAATTAGGTTACCGAATAAAGGAATCTGGAATCATCGCCTCCTAATGGCGCTTTTGGTTCTCCACTGTCGTTCTTGGCTCACTGACTCCGGATGCTGTCTGTCCGTTGTGGCGGCGGCGACGGCTGCTTTGCTCGTAGCTGGAAAACGTATTCAGTAGGCAGCGGCGAGCGTCTCTACCCCCCTGACAAATAACTCACGCTGCTCTTCCTATTCGGGTTGAGCTGGAATGAAGTGAGCGATTTAGCGACAAATGGTTCTGTTCAACAGACTATCCTTTAGGTAGACTCTGTGCTACTTCGTGGTAGGCATATTCAAAGGGACTGTTTTGAGCTGTCGTGCGATAGGAAGTATCACGTACGTATGTGACGAATAACATGGGTAAACATGTGTGGCATGCTAATACCCTCACAATATGCAATTTGTAGGGGGTAACAATGGTTGCAATATTGCGAGACTGATCGTACGATATTCTCCATTAGATTGTAATACTGTGTATTGTTATGTATGAATAACCAGGCGTGAAATAATGGACGATGGTATATTTGTATAATGTGGATTATTTATAAGGGATAAAGAGACTGGTGTTTGGAAATGAATTTTTTTTTTGTTATTTCAATGAGATTTTAAATGTATGTATTATCGATGTGAATGGGGCTCGAAAACGGTCATAATGGAAGGTAAACTATATTTTTCTATCCTGTTCGCGTTGCTTGAAAAGTCATGTCTATTTATTGTTATATCTTTTGTACGATTTTTAGACTCGACTTTTGGTCCAATCCAATATTCACAATCTATTTAGTTTCCCAGTAACGCACTATGTGCTACAATCGACGAGTGTAGCTGTAGTGAATAATTTAATAGAATTACGTTCTCGGAATTACACGAGCATGCATCGGAACGAATTATTTTACTAAAGAGTCCTGTCACGAATTAGCGAAAAATCGAGAATTGTTTTTGTCACTTTTATGTCATATTAACTGGTTCTTTATGTCGTCGGTTTATACGAAATTCAAAATCTTTTTTAGTAAAAGGCGTTGAAGACAGATTGTGATTGATGGGAGGTCAATGGTGGACAATTTTTGACGCGATTTTATTGACTTTTCAGAAAATACCTTTTCCAACTTACGGATTTCGGGGAGCGAGTAACGTGTTGACTTACGTAACTACGTGCAGTGCATTGGCAAAGGACAAAGAATGCATTCCTGAAGAGATCAGAAAAGTAATAGACATCAAGAACTGCGATAAGGAACAGATGTAGTCAAAGTAGTCAAAATAGAGAAATTTGTCGTAGATGTTATAATTTCAGGGCATAATACACAAGGACAGTATCCTGAAGGGTAGCATGACGAGCTGTAATAAAGTGAATTACTGTATGCAAATATGAGTACTTGCAGAGCAGCTACCCTCTCTCGTGCACAAAGTGAGCCTGTGCAGCTAATTCTGATAAAATCGTTGACGATACTAGCTGCTACATATTCAGATAACTGAAATATCAACTGGATTTAAATTAACTAAGACATTGGCTGATAAGTTACCATCTATTAATTTGATACCATCGGACGGTACATTTAAAGTGTCTTGTTAAACCTCTTTCTTTGTCGCATGCATATTATTGGGACAAATATATAATTTAGTGTCAGTGCTCAAAGAATATTTTAAAATGATCAAAAAAGTTGATATATATACATATAACTAAAAAATGTAGAATATATTCGTGAGATTGAGTATCAGGGCACTAAGCACTGATATTAAAACTGAAAGCCTCCAACAAAGAGGTGATGATATGATATGTGATGATATCATTCATATGTAATAATAACATTTATGTAAATAAATAGCAAGAAACGTTGACTAAAGAGGTAAATAAGCTTGGCATCTTATGGGATATGATGTCGGGAATAAATAAGTGTCGGGAATATCTAAAAATGGAGTTTAACATTGAATAAATATTAACATTAATAATAAAATCAAAATCGCGCGACACAGAAGACCACTTATAATGGCACATCTAATTTTTTATATGTATTCAGTCAATGTTTAAAACTTTGTTATACCTACTGCAGATCAGTATCGCTGGGGGCGTTCTTCCAGGAATGTTTAGGAACGTCCGGGCATATCTAGACACGTTCGGCATATGACCACGCGAATTGTCAGGCAGTTGAGTTCAGTGAATTCTAAAACTAGTGCAGAGTAGTGAGACGGTGAAAATTAATTATCAGATCGGGTGCCGAGCAAGAGGGTGCGTCATGTAATTTATATCAACTGTCAAGTGACGAGGCAACGCGTTGACGTTGACGTTCATGTTGATGTTAATTGGCAGAATGATAATTTGCGGAGAAGGTGTCAGAGATGGCAGAAGAGCTCCTCGATAAACTGCACCGTACTGTCGGCAATGTCTAGATATTGTTAACTTATACACGATAATTCGCCGATTTACGTTCCTGAGAGATTTAAAGTGCAAATTTAATTATGGAAGGTGTCAATGGACAACTGCAGACTAAATATCAGAAGATTGCCGCTGAGTACTCTAAAGTGAGCATGCAGCTGAATATGATTGTTATTTATATCTTCTCTTATATTTGTCATTTGTTAAATAAGCTTATAAACTGGTATTAAATTGTATGTCTTTAGATTCGTGCACAGGCTAATGTGCTAAAAAAGGCTGTAATCGAAGAACAATCTAAAAATGGAGAATTGCGAGAGCAATTCAAGGAGAAGGAAGTTGAACTGCGCAGAGCTGAACAGGAGCTTGATAGCTTGACTTTCCGTAATCAACAACTTACTAAACGTGTAACGGTACTACAAGAGGAATTAGATTCTGTGCAGAATAAAGGAAAAAAGGGAAGAAGCAAATCTTCTGAGAGTAAAGCAGCTCATTCACCCATCGCAGCAAATCAAATTCTTGATGAAGAGTTTCAAAAGAAAATTGTGGAAAATGCTCAGCTACTTTCACAGATTGTTGACAAAGACAATGAAATTGAATATCTGCATGAAAGAGTACAGCAGCTTGAATATAAAATAGAGTCTTATGAAAAACTTAAGTCAGAAATGGAATCTAAGAGTGTAGACATAATTAAAAAATTGGAAAAGGAAAAAGCTGAGTTAGAGAGGAAATTAAATAGTAAGCAGAATGTCGAAAATCCTGAAATATGTTCTAATGGTGAAATTAAATCATCTCAAAGTCGTGACTATGTTTCTAAGTCTAGTGTATTAACACTGTCTTCTCCATTGCCAACACAAACTTCTCAAAATACACGAAATGAGCCTAAGTGTACAGTAGATGTACTTCCCTTGGAGGAAAAGAATGATGAACTTAAAATTGCAAAATTATTTGACCTAGAGAAGGAACTGAGTCGCTGGAAGGCTCATTACAGTATCCTTAAAATTAAATATGATGAACTTGAAGCTATGAATAATGAAAAAAATTCTCACAATCAACTGGACACAGATTCACTGGCACCCAATGAGATTACAAATATGGTATGAACCTTTCTTTCTAAAATATTGCTAATAACACATGTATACTATGCATTAACCAATTGGTATTAATTTATTTAGATTGGAAGACTAAATACACCTTTTCCTATTCCTGAGGAAATCGAAGCTCGGGAAGCCAAAATCAAGGATTATTTCATTAGAGAAATTGAGAATTTAATAAATGAGAAACATCTGTGTCATGTTAAAAATCTGTCTATAGCTGCTAATGTAAGTGATTGATATATGTTAAGATTCTTATACTTTATTTTTCATCATTTTAAGCAAATTACATTGCTCATTGTCTTTTATTTTCCTAGACTGAAGTAATGAATGTTCACTTGGATACGAGTGAGGCAAAGCGAGAAAAGTGTGAAGCTTTCCTTTTAGAAACACTTTCAAAATGGAGAAACTTACAAGAAGATAAGGAAGAACAGGAAGGAAATTACAAAGCTCAGCTAAGTACTATGAGCGAGCATCTTGCCAACATGAACGATAAGCTTATTCAACAAACTGAAGAAATACAACAATTAAAATTCGAATTAGCAAACAAAGTAAGCATTAATCGATACCATAACTATCAGGAACGCTAATACTCACAAGTTTTATTTTTTTTATAGAATGCCAAAAAAGGTAAACAAAAATGAAACTTTGATCTCGAATGATCTGCCTCAACGAGACATTCCGATACAGTAAAATCAGTTTCTATAAATCAACTTAAATAAATAAAGAAAATTTGTTTCTGGATAACGTATTGTTATACAATTAAGGATCACAAATTGAATATACACATTATATAACAGTAAAGCCATCTGAACGATACTGTATTTATACACTATAACAAAATATGTACATGTAACAGCACCACTTATAGATATAAAATTAAATACGGATTACGAAAAGATACATCTTCATTATGCAAGTACAACATAAATTTAATGTTTGGTCCATATAACAGTGTTGAAAATTTAAGTGGCCTTTATCCAGGTTTTAAAATATGTATAATGTAAATTTACAAGCGCAAACGCGCTACGAATATTTGGCTAAAAGCTCAATCATTGCTTTGTATCTCCCTCAATCTACCTTGATCGCAAAACTAGCTCCACAACTACACCCTTGTTCAGCTAGAGGATTATTTGTTATTCTAAAAGCAGAACGTATGAGTTCCTTATGATAGTCTATCGTTGAACCCTTTACATATTCTAAAGATGTCGAATCAATGACTACTTTTGCTCCATTTTTTTGAAATACCCTGTAACAATAAATATACATAGTGCAATCCTTTTTCATTTATACACATTCTCTTAAATAAGAATTTAAATATCATATACTGATTTGTCATCTTACTTGTCATCTTCATTAATCTTTGAATCCAAGTCAAATTTATACTGAAACCCAGAACAGCCACCACCTTCAACCGTAACTCTTAAACATGCTCCGTTGCTGGCTATCTCCTTCAACCGTTTAGCACAGCTGTCACTAATGATTAGGTCATCTTCAGCAGCATCCTGACTAGAGTTTGTTGATGCAGACGCTTTGACTCCTACGTACCATGGTGACCTGTAATTTTTAAAGACGATCATGAAATTGTTTTCCTACTTCCTAATATTAGCAGTGTGAGCAAAATACATGCCGACTTTAAATAAACCAACTGGGTTATAATCATTCATTGGTTTGCTACAAAGCATATTATTATCGTTTAAAAAATAAGCAACTAACTACGGCTTATTGTGAGCTTGGTAACGTTGTGCCGCTTTACAATCAAGGGTGTGTAGATTGTCATCCATTTGACAAAATATCAGATTGCATATTGTC
Organism: Calameuta pallipes; assembly: GCA_030142375.1. Taxonomy (NCBI): domain Eukaryota; kingdom Metazoa; phylum Arthropoda; class Insecta; order Hymenoptera; family Cephidae; genus Calameuta; species Calameuta pallipes. The sequence goes on from JARQSW010000067.1 coordinate 1,099,704, forward strand.
AAGTCCCGTGAACTGATATGGGAATTGCTAAGCACTCATACATAATAACAATGCAGCTCTGCGTTTTTTACTCACGTTAAAAGACGCGAGAAATATCGGTTCGAAGCGAAATTCGAAGAGAACCCCCAGACCACCATCCCTAATTTCGCCATATTTATGCAGAAGCCTGCAAAAACAGATCAGTCATTGACGTATTAGACACTAGATAATAAACTAACATACGTGCTCCTTTCAATTAAATTTAACAAAATTATCGGACAAATTGATAATTTGGCCCGCTCTAATTTGAATTTTAACATTTAATAAAATCTACCCTTTTTCTTTTGCTCTCTTATTAGAAAATGATATCAAAATTATTAATTATTTGAATTCGCGAAATATAGATAATAGAAATTTACGGAATGTCTGACATACAGTTTTCTCTCTTGCTATTCTTTAGTTCATGACTTTGTCATTTGGGAAGCAAAATAATAGCACGTTTGAATTGTCAAGAAACAAGATTTTACCCAAAAATGGAATTTAAATTTGTTTCCAGTATTGACTGTAAGCAAGGAGCGGTTCGAGCTGTAAGATTTAGTGGTAAGTTCACGTAAGTGCCTATTATTTCTACGTGTCAAATTACCAAAATAAAAATTCATTGTTTTACAACTCATTAGTTTAATTCACTGTATATCTTGTCAAATGCTCTTATAGTAGACATAATTGATTGTACATTTTTTAGTGGATGGATCTTACTGTATCACATGTGGGTCAGATAGAAAGTTAAAGCTGTGGAATCCATATAGATGTGCACTGTTAAAAACGTATGGTGGTCATGGAGCTGAGGTGTCAGATGCCTGTGCCTCATGCGAGAGCAGTCAAATTGTGTCTTCAGGAATGGATAAATCTGTCATTGTTTGGGACGTTGCTACAGGTACACCAGTGCGCAGACTGCGAGGTCATGTTGGACCAGTTACAACAGTCAGGTGATATAGCTTATTATCACCTTGGTATTGAACTGTCGTTATCTACTTCATAATCAAGTATCATTTATAAAAATAAATGTTTTATATTGTGTAAATCCTAAGATTTAATGAGGAGTCTACGATGGCAGTATCTGGTTCACGAGACAATGCTGTAATGTGCTGGGATGTAAGATCGAAAGCTATAGAACCGGTACAGACCCTACGAGATGCAAAGGACACCATTTCAAGTGTCAGAGTATCTGACCATGAAATTCTATCTGCATCATTTGATGGAAAAATTCGTAGATATGATATTCGCGTTGGTGAAGTACTAACCGATGCAATTGGTGGTATGTATATTAATCTTGCTGTTATTTTTGCAAAATAGACATTTTCAATTGACTGTTTATGTCATTTATTTTGCAGAGGATGTAACCTGCGCCAGTTTTACAAGAGATGGACAATGTATAGTCGCAAGTTGTGCCGATGGTGCTGTCAGATTGATAGACAAAGATTCTGGAGAACTTCTTGGCGAGTTTACAGGTCACGATGCAAATAACCTGTGTCTAGAATCTAGCGTAGATTATCAAGACACTCACATACTATCAGGCTCGGGAGATGGAAAATTATGGATATGGGAACTAGTGAATCAAAAAGTGGTTGCAAAACTCTCAGAAGTCGAAGACTCAAAACATGCCACAGTGTCACTTTCAGTGCATCCACAAAAAAATTGTTTCTTAGTTGCCAGTGGTAGCAAGATATCAATGTGGGAAGCTGCAGATTCCAGTAAAGATTAACAGCATTCCTGTACAGTAAGAGAGGAACTATTTTATAAATAAATTATTAAAAGTTATCCAATTTTATATTTTTAGCAATTCATCACGATTCCTAGATGGGCACGGCTGATACTGCTGTCTACGCCTATGACTGGTTCCGTGGAGAACCACGTGGAGGGGAAACAAGATTCACTTTATTTGCTACTCAATACCCCCTCCATACTATATCTGTATAAAACCAATAGCGTAGATAGCAAATTGGCTTTGCTCACCTAAGGGTACAAAGATTCATGATTTTTTAATTACACCAAAATAAAAGGTACCGAATTCCTTTGAGTCCACTAATATCATCTCTGCGCCATATTAATGCCTACTTCCTTCAACATATTGATACTCGCGATCTGTAAACTGACAGCTAAAAATATTACGGCAATCGAAGTTTTATCAGTAGCATTCTCTTACATAACATCAGAAAGCTTGATAACAGTTAATTAGATATGTTATTTTTGAGTGCTTTCAAAAGTATCAACTCAAAATTAAATATTCGGCTTGGATTGGTTAATGAAATGCAGGTAGCTTGTTGAATTTGACACTGAAAATAAAAGTAGATCGGGTTCCCAAGTGTTTCAGTATATAACTTATGATTTAAACAGTGAATGCATCATTCCTAGAGTGAGTTTTTACATAAAGTGAGTGTTGTTGTTTCTCATAATTTATGCCTTTAAGGTCTTAATTAATCTTCGTCTCATTACGTATTGCGCAGACGTGGTTCCTCCTCTCTTTGAAATTCCCTCTCCTACTGTCTGACGTCTGTATCAGTCTATGTACTTGGCTCAGGTGCTTCGTGCGCGTGTCGCTTTCCATACCCGTACATTTTTTTGCGTGCAGATCTCGTTGTCCTGTCTGTCGATTTATTGTACAAGTGTTTGCGGTTTTGAAACCAAGTGTTTTCCTGGCCTTGACAAGGAAAACTAATATCGAGTTCTTTTGTCGCGTGAATTCGGACTGTCAAGATGTTCAGAGAGGGACATTACCTGGAAGTGATTAAGGTATCTGCGACAGCTGTCACGGTTCTTAACAGTTGCTGTTATCGCATGACTAATATTACATTTTGTTGTACTCGTTTCAGGTATCAGAATATTGTGCAGCTACTGCTATTGTCACGATTCAGGAAAAAACGGTGGAGATAAAGAAGAAATTAGTTTCTACCAACAAGTGGCTTGACCTAGAAGATTGGGCAGCCCTATATGAGATCCTGGAGAAGGCTCTCATTCGTAACAGTGAAATTGCATGTTCTGAACAGAAGTTTGAGCCTATTGAAAAGAAAAAGACAACACGACATTTGGATGTCACGTAAGAGAAGTTCAGCATAATCTTGGGATTTGGTCGGTACATCGAAGCAAGATTTAATCTGGAAGATTTTCTGTTACAGGTATACCTTTGAGCCATCAGAAGATCCTAACGATAGAACCTCACTACCTACAATCAGAGTTAAAGTATCTGCTGCACAAAAGAAAAATGAAACAAAAACAATGGAAGTGACAATTAGCACAAAAAATTGTTCTGAACACAAGGAAGGATTACTAAGTGGAACAAGTGATTATTTGACTAATATTAGTAATCCAAGCACTTCTATGGATAGTAATGACAGGACAAGTGAACAACAAAGTCAGACACTAAAATCCTTGGATCAGCCATCCACGATAGAAGAATATGTGCCAAAGGCGACTAAGGAACAAGCAGAATATAAGGAGTATGTTCCAAAGCCAAGCAAGGAGCAAACAGGCTATAAGGAATATGTACCCAGCAGAAAAAGTTCACTGCAAAAAATGCAAAGACAGACTGATGCAAATGAATACACCCCAACCGTCCTCCATGATAAAGTCATCCCAGATATCCATTATGTGCCAAATTCCATTCCAGCAGTTGAAGGTGCCTGTGCGTATGAAACATATGAACCAAGCAGTACATGCATTGCACCAACTAACTTCTCTGAAGAGTATGTGCCTAATTCGATGGGAGCCAGTAAGAAAGTTGAAGAATATCAGCCAGACTTTACAAGCAAACTTATGAAATTCGACAATAGCTATGTCCCGTCGAGTTCGCGAGTGATAAGAGAACTTAAGAGAAGCAGTAGAAAGTTATCGAAATCAAAGAAAGCGCGTAGGAACCGTGATGAACATCCTAAAGATTCTGTATCAAGCAGAAAGAGTTGCACTCTGGTAGCAAATGGTGCAAAGCGCGAAATGTGACGGAAGAGAAGAGAAAGGCTGAGTAACTATGAAATATGTTCAGATTTCGAACAGCGAAGAGTTTTAATGCATCACATGAAATACTGAAAAGTTTCTCTATTTCAGAAAGATATGGAAGTTTGAACTTCAGGTGTGTATTATAATAAGTGAAAAAGTTTTATTACGAACATTGATCAACGATATAGGTTTTATCGAATGGTCCAGCGTATACATGATTTTTTATCACGCTCCGTAGAATTAGTCTTCACTCATCTTATACATTAAGATAGGTACTATTGTCCATCTTCCATCGAATCCTCCAGTAGATTCTTTATAGGTTCCAACGCCGTTCCTTTAGGCTCTTCCTCGATCTTCGCAGGTTTCACTTCCGGTTGTTCCATATCCTCGTCATCTGTGTCATCATCGGCTCCAGGATGAGCAGGATGTGTTCTGTCCGTTGGACTCACAGGTGTCTGCATGGTTCCTGGCTCTTGCCATTCTTTCTGATTCTCCTGTAAGCAAGTTCATCTTCAGACAGGAAGCAGCAAAACAAGAAACACTTTTAATGGAAAACGTACTCACATATAGCTTTACCTTCATTCCATTTACTTTATCCATATAGTAATCGTAGACGAACTTAGCCATGTGAGGCATATCTTCAATTTCCATGGGAGGACTGGAAGGTGCTGCGTCGTAGGGTCTGTCCGTCGGGTATACTTCCTGGGGTAGAAGTTGCAGCTTTAAAGGACGCCTCATTAACTGATCGAATGCTGGAGTCAACTCGAAGCAATTTTTAAACAGGGAGACTCGTGCAAATACATAGAGACCTAAACGTGCACGAGACATTGCGACCACAAGACGCCGGGCGTCCCTCAAGTGTCCGACGGCGCGGGTTTTTACCAGGGACAATAAGATATAATCATTCTGTTGACCTTGATACTTGTCAACAGTCGTCACTTTATTTGGTCGACCAATTAATGGATTATTAGCACATCTGTAAAGAAGAAGAAGCATCGATATTACTACCTTTCAGTGATTCGTACAAGGTGTTTCTAGTCAGTACCAACCTAATATTAATGACATCTCGTATAAGATGCTTCTGGCCATTGTATGTGGTAAGAATACTAATTTTGTCTGCTGCATATCCAAGAAGCCTCATATACATAAAAACGGCGACACAGTACTCAGCCTCTGCCAGATTCTGGTAGAAGTAAGCGCTAGGCTCGCTCTCACCGACGCCATTAAAATCCTCGACATTAATAAGTTGAAAGTCATAAAGAAATCCAGCATTAGCAACGAGATACTCGGGACTGCGCTCCACGTGCAATAAATTACCAAGCTTCTTATATCGCCAATTATAAAGATTGCAGATACTCGGTCTGGCACGACCCTGACCATCCAGATCCACCGTAGGCACTCCTAATCTAACGAATCTAGCAAAAAGAGATTGCTCCATATTCGAGTACTTCTGAAAGGCCATATTCTTTATTACCGGTGGTAACTGATGATGGTCACCAATCATGATCCATCGCTTTAACCGATTATATCCATCCTGAGGATTTTGCAATAGGAGTGGTATGAAAGTCTCAATTTCAAGTATCTGCGCGGACTCTTCCATGAGTATATTATCATATTTGAATCCCATATCTACGAGTTCTCGTCTCTTGAGCGCTGCGTGCGTACAGGTCATTGCGATAACCTTTGCCTCCTTTACCAATAAATACTTTGATCTATCGAGACCCGATCTAAGCAATTCGAACGCACGGAATTCCTCCAACTGAGTGAATATTCTCTCTATGTATCGAAAGCAGCTGCGAGCCACTTCAAGGTCATCCTCAATACACTTCTGCTTGAAGAGTGGCTGTGGTGCGTTGTCGAAGAATTTATGAAATGGAAACTCATCCGGGATAAGTGAATCATTGGGTGGGTTCTTTCCAGCAAGACGTTGTTTTATTCTCGCTTCAAATCTGCCCCAACGTGTCATGACCTGATACATGAAAAAGTGTCCAGCCGTTTCGCAAGTATAGGCTACGTCACCCTTGACGTTTAATGACTCCTGCCGAATAATTTTTATGATTAGTAATTATACAGTTCACGAACTGTCCTATTTTGTATATTTATGTATACTTTTTTCTTCTCTACTAGATAATATTGCATCTGACAAGATACTCAGATAAATGTGCAAACCATCATATTAGATAATACATCTGGCACTGTAGTGACGTAATCGAATGACAAAAAAAAACAAGCAGCATCCCATACAAAATGTTTTTCTTCTCGTGTCACGACAAAACAAAATAAAATTCACGCAATACAAGCCTTCGGCAATTGACGTCCAGTCTAGTCTGTCATCATTCTCGCGAACAAAGTCTGATAATCGCGTGTGAATGAATTACCTGTAATCTCTGGACTTCCATAAGTAAATCCAAACGTTTAGCCAGGACGTAGTTGACTCTACCGTATCTACTGAAATCCTTCTCGGTCTCTAGAGCCTCTTCTCCGTGACCAAGACGCAATAAATGTCTCTCATCGATGTCCAAAGCCATGATCTTTTCGAAGAGTTGATTAAGAGCCTGATTCGAATGAGTGACAATGAGCGTCCTTTGATTTGGAAAATTGTGATAGAGATTTGAAATTATTTGAACTGCCACATCAGTTTTACCGGTTCCCGGAGGACCAACTACTAGAGTCAAGCCGGGTTGCATACCAGCGCGGATGGCTTCAGTTTGCGTAGGCGTGAATGGAATTTGATTTCTGGAAAAATTAAAAATACATACATTACGTTAATCAGTGATGTCAAACCTGCTAAAGTAAATCGCACTAAATGCGTATCTAAGACTTATTGAACCTTACGTGATAACAGATTAATCAACACTATCAAATTCATCGTTGTTCAGATAAATCGTTCTCATATTCGATCAATGTCACTAAAAATTACCAAGTAAGACCTACTGATGTCTTCGGTTCGTTCAAATACGAAATACTCACTTTTTAGGTTCATTTGCTTTGTAAGGTCCTCTGCTTGGAGGGACGTGAGGTTCTACTCTTATGACTTTCTTTACAGGCTCATCATTATGTTTATTAATGACATCTTCAAAGGTCAACCTGAAAGGTCGTACTAGTTTTTCTGAATCATCAGTTGAAACTTTAATCTCGTACCCTGGAAAGCTGGATTTTAAGTGATCGATATCCAAAAAGGTGTCGTTAAAGTCCATGGTTGGAATTTCATCCGGCATCCTATGAAATATATAAAAGAAATATATCTAGAATATCAAGATACACCGTTATCTAGATAATACCTAATACACGATCATTATATAGATAATACCTAAAGTATCTTGCAGCTCCAGGATCCCCATAACCCAATATAATATTATGCAACCAGTCAGGTACGACGCATTCTGTATTCATGAGTTCTCTGATTGTCTCGAGGACTGCTTTGAAATTATTTTCTTTTGGTTTTCTTCTCATGATCACATTGAACCCTTCATAAACATCTTCACTACCGTGACTAGCGTTGTCCATGTCAATGCGATACTGATTTGAGTCAAGCCAGACTCTGTAAGTTCTTGAATCGCCAGGCAAAATTGGTCTCGGTTCAGGCCCGTCTTCAATTACGCGACCATTCGAGTCCAGCATGCCCTCGATTTCACATCCTCTGACAGTCGTAAGACCAACTTGTGGTACAAAGGGTAGCTTGTGACTGTACTTAGTGCCTGCAACAAAAAGCGTAACGTCTTACAACACTGTAACCATTGAGAGTCGCGTCTATAGGTTGCGGAGTCTGTTTCTCCTGGTGAGGATTCATTTGTCCTAAAGTATTAATTGTCCTAATGAGTATTATATATTATTATTTAGGACAATTGACTTAGAACAAATAATTTTAGGACAAATGATTGTTTCCTGTTTCCCCCGGGACTCCTCCTTGTTTCCTTTACCTATAGGACTTTCAGGCTTGACTGTGATCAAGAAGCAAACGTCGTGCTTCCTCAAATTTTCCCATTCAGATTTTATTTCACGCCGGACACTCAAATTTATTGTGACGTCAGCACGCACTCTAGATGGACGCTTTTCGCCAATGTTTGGCTTGGCTACCTCGACCACTGCGAATTGCGTTATTGGCTGAGCCATCCTCGCCCAGCCACCAAAATAAACACCACTATCTTCTGCTCTCCTGAAAATTCATTGTTACACTCGTAAATTTCCCTTAAATTTATTAATTAAGATTAGACAGATACTTACCAAGGACTCAAACGACTAACAGCATCCTCTATATCCTGTCGAATTTCATCTAAAAACAGATAAACAGGTTATCACCCATCTAATGTAAATAAGCAGAAAGTTAATCATTAAGATACCTACAGGTAGATTCCAATCGAAAGAGATTAAAGTTTCTTAGTAGATAATCATGAAGAGTAAGAAATTGCAAATTCAATTTCGGTAAGGCCAAACATCCCTCGCCGGAAAAATACTCGGTGGGTACTATGCTCTCGTTCCATATAACTTCTTCGGTAGGATAAAGTGGCATTTCATTGAGTTCCTCCAATTGAGAAGCTCGTCGCTCGTGCCTTGAAATCTAAAGTAATCCACTATTTTTAAATTCCACTCGTCTCCCACTTATCGTTATTCAATCATTAACTCTACCATCGTTCGCCAAGCTTACCAATAACTCCCGAAGAAAATCCAAATCCAGTCTATACCAATTCTCATCCTTCTCACGTTCTTCCGGTGGCACGAGGTTCAGATAGCTGGCTATTGATCTCAATCTCTCCTGCCTAAATCACAAAAACAATTGACTACGAGCGTCTAATCTGCATCAAAATCGTGTAGTAGATCTCGTAGACATTTGTATTGACCTACGTGGTATACACACGTGCATCTACAAATTATTCAGCAGGTAGAGGCATGCATGTACACACACTACGAATTAACTAACCCGAGCGATCCAAAGTGCTTAAAGAGTGCCTCCCTGGTGTCGACACTCGCGACGTTGGCCAGAGCGAATCCGCGTAGGTCAGGAAACTTGGCGAACACAGCTTTCTAAATAGAGATAAAAAAAAATAGTACAGACCATCGATAAACAATATACCAAATAAGTTCTTATAAATAATTCATACCTGAAGGGACGTGATCTTCGTGTAATGAAGCTGAGTCATGTCGTGATCCGTAAGTGGATCACCTGTCTCTTCGCTGATCTCAAAACGTGCGTAAAATTTGAGCATCTCTAGAAGCTGAAAATAAAAATATGTCTATATAAAATAAGCATAGCATTTCACATAGAAGGATTTTGCAATTCAATGAATTTTTTCAAAAGGATGAGTCGTATCGACGAGTCAGACCGGCCACGATATCCCATTGTTATCGCTAGTCATCGTCATATCAATTTAATTTGAATGAACGTCAAATACACGGCTAAGCAAATGACGCACTCGAGTTCTGCTAAAGTGTTTACAAGTCTTCAGTATAACTGTGTATTAAAAATGTTACTACGAGTTTACGCATTGTACTAAATTACACAGCCTAAAACGTAGCATTTCAAGAAAAAGCCGGAAACCAACAAAAAGTTGGTCACGTTAAAAATTCTATGAATAAGATCGGTACTTATGCAATTAAGGAAAGATAATTCTGACAATATCGGAAGTGACTAATATACAATATAACTAGTATAATAAAACGGCTATAAAATTCAGGAATAAAGTGTGTCCCCGCTCTAGAAGCCGTACTATTGACACTGGCGACATCTGACGTGGAAATTCAGAACTGTCGCGTGACGTGACTTTAAAGAGACGATAAGATTATAGGTTGATGGTTAAAAAATTCATCAAATCCATAGGTCGATTGACGATCATCGATTTATCGATGACGATTAGGCTCCAGGCGGTATGGAAATAAAATAAAATCGATTATCGGGTGAACTTTAGTAAAGATCGTTGAGCTTGTCCCCATTAAACGTGTTATCCGTGACGGTGTATATTTTCCCGATATAACTAATTTATATCGGACCGAATCGTCTCCGTTCAGGATTCTTCGAGCACTATACTCATCAGAGGATAAACATCAACAGTAACTACCTTCCCAATGAAACTTGAAAATCTTGAGCCTCCACCGAGTGGAGGGGCAATCTCCGTTCTAGTGCGCGCAGTATTCATCGGCATAGTAAGCAAGAGTCCTCCGTTCTCCGATCTTCAGTATCGTCCAGTACGCGTCGCGACACCTGTCACGTTATATCTATTGGACGATTTGTTTTTCGATAAAGCGACAACTTCGTTAGACTTTTCATATTAGCTTCGATCATCGCTTCTCGTTATAATTGAGAATCTTATCTGGTAGACATTTTTTTCCTTTCCAATTCGTCACTGTGGCTTTTATTATCGTTCGATCGACTGTAAGGAAATTATTGGCGTGACGTCTTCTTGCATAAATATTTGCAAACTCGTAGCTATTTTTTATAACCTTAATAAAATTGTTGACTGAGATTTTGACAATGGACTGGCATAACCGTTAGTTTTGATATACGTATAAATCCGACGTTAGTCTCAACTGCTCTCTTCAAAGGACGTTAGTCACGTGGGATAATTGAATACCCCAGAGTGAACATTTGTGCCACGGTTTTTGATAAACGTAGATATATCTTTCTAGTTTTCATCATTTATTATAGCTTTAGTCAATTACGTGCTAGGCATTGATTATGTCATTGGATTTAGTAATGACACGTGCGCTTGCCAGACATGGGATTATAATCTGTGTCGATACTTTAGTGGCATTCAAAAATAGGACCCCGGGGTATTTTATTACCCCAGGATGACTAGCGCTGGGTGAAAATAGGAGCGCTGCTAATTTTATCTCCAAAAAGAACGCCTCAATTATATTATTATATATAGATGGTAATATTTTACATGTGATACAAATAGCTGGCGCGAACACCGGAAAGTTTTGGATACAACAGCTTTCTGTGTTCTTCGTATTTACATTGCCACTAGTCCTGGCACCGGACAAGTGCATCTTTACGTGAATTCTGTTCGGATATTTGTGAAAATTTGTGATTATAATATGTACTTATGTACTATATACACGTGTTGAGTCTTAAACTACGTTATAGTGCTTTTACTACGTCCTTTGTATTCTTCACTTCGGATTTTTTCTCTCTTTCATGAGAGATTCCTCGGAGAAAATAAGAAGACTCATCGCTCGTTTTGGATTTACCTGAATTTTCATTTTTAAAAAATGACTAAAACACGAGGTACGTACTGCTTTACACGTTATCGAATGACACAGGAACTCCTATGACTTTTTCGCATCGTTCGATTCGAATTTTAAAAAAATAAGTTGAATTTTATTTTTTGCTTATTTGCTTTACTTATCACATGAAAGTATATCTTGAGGTATTACAAGTGGAAACATGCGTTTCAGGTGGATATCAGAGCAGAGTCCCTAGTATTTTTAAAAATATGAAGCTGTGCTGCCGTGAACGTTTTTTGATGAATAAAATATTCAAAACTTGAAGTTTTCATATAATTTCTCAACATTCTATTTTCCTAAAAATCAAGTCATCCACAGCGAAGACAGACATATCTGACAATGTGCAGAGTTGTCAGCTATTCCGTCACGGTAACCGATATGATTCTATGAGAACAAACTTATTTTCGCATCTTTGGAAAATATTTATTTATAAAAAACGTGACGCTATTTTCAAGCGCGATTAATCCCTGAAACTTCCACTGAGTCATTGGATATTTTATATTTCAGATATCAAAACAATTAATATACGAAATTTGCCATTGAAACGTAGATAGTAATTTTTTCCATATATCTCTATACTATGTGTAATTTCTTTGAAAAACAATGGTCAAAAATAATTTTTATTATGATGTCACCTGATAAAATTGTAGTATAGCAAAAAATCATTAACTTCTAAAAGACTATTGTCTCACGCTCGAAATACTTTGAAAAATGCCGATTACACTTTTGGGTATCATTTAGCACATAATAGTAATCACAATACGGAGACGATGAACCAGAAGATAGTCTCTGGTTCTGTTTACAATATGCAGCTTTACAAAGTTGCTCGTATTTCAATAACTTTATTAATCGCCCGTTAATATTTCGTAAATACTACGTTCGTACGAAATCCTGGTCTCACAAGTTAAATATAGAATTCGAAGAAAGCTTTGTGATAAAATTAATTTTCTTTACCGCGCCTACAATCGCGCCCACTATTAGTCAACACGTTTAAGCGATATGTTAACTATATCCCGCGGGACTGCACGTAATATCCAGTCACGTATTAAGTGGTAGCATAATGATATTAGCATTTTAAAGATGAGTACAATCCAATCTTAATATATAAACATATCCGTTATAAGTGATTTCCCCTCCGTTCTAAGCTTCGACCTCAAAATCTTTATTCATTTTAAAGCTCTTTCGAGTTTGGCTACACATACGTATACCCATACGCTTAAAAACGTAAGTATAGATAAAATTTAGCTACCGATCAAATCCAAGATTCGCGGAGTAAAATTTCTCTCGGCAAAAGTCATTCCATTTCCAAAAGTATTATTGCGTGGCAAAAATAAGGACGATTCGTTAAAGCAGTTCAGCTACATGCCCAACTAGTGGTTTACAACGTAATTTAGCTGGAGGAGAAAAAAATCATCAAGTATAAAAAAAGAAATGAAAATAAACAATAAGACACGTCACAATCAACCTCATGTGACCGACCTGACTACTTCCCTGACAAATTGCGTTTTGATGTGCATTGCCATTTCTTTCGGCATACACATATGTAGAAGTAATCAACCGCCCAGGGAATTGAACAACAACATCGGTGTATGTCAAAGCGATATCGTTATCTGAAAATGTAATCGCAAGAATTCACAAGTACACGTGACGATTATGGTCGTTTGAATACACGTAATTCGCATCTTCCTAACTACTATTTGTTGCTGTATCCGTAATAGTTCACTATTCCTCCGTTTCTGTTACAGCTGCAATATCTACGTTCAACGTTTCGCAATTGTTCGAATTGTTCGTAACGATCTTCCTACTATTGACAATCGGATCGAGTCAAGCCGAAAACAACGAGTGCTGTTCAGAAGGGCACGTGTGGAATCGAAGCACATTCTGCACAGATGGCAGCCACATTCAACTGTATTGCGTAGACCATTTTTACATGGTAGAACCAGTTCACAATCCCAGTGACAATTTCACTGTTATAAATGGCTCACTGACTCTTGTTGAGAATCTGGTCGCTGTAGATGAGGGAAAGTAATATCAGTTTAATTTTCGTGGAATCGTATGATTGGGTAACGACAGAAGATGGTTCATGTAGACATTTTTTCTCTTTGACAGATTCTGCGTGACGACGTACAACGAGGCTCCTGTAGCCCTTATATGCTTTGACGAAGAATCAGTTGAGAGCCGTGTCTTTGTCGTCGGAATTCTCAACATCATTTCAGCCCTGTTCCTCATCGTTACCATCCTGGTTTACATTATTTTGCCAGAGCTAAGGGATCTTCAGGGAAAGGCTATATTGTCCGCCATTATTTCACTCACTGCTGCATACATCACACTTGCTGTACAACAGACATTACCGTATATCGCAGACAACGATCACATTTGTCTAACTTTAGGTGAGAAGAAGAGCCTTCGAGCTTTACCGTTTTCCTTTGATATTACTTTTTCATATGAATTCATCATTTTTTCACTTTACAGGCTTTCTGCTCTACTATACATGGCTCTGCACCTTTTTCTGGCTGAACATCGTAGCCTTCGACGTATGGAGATCAGTCTGGTGAGTGATTGAACTATCCGTTCAGGGTGCTCGATAACTTCGACTCTAATCATCATATGGATCTGTGCTCATGTAGGTTTCAACATTTCACTATTAAAAATAATACGCTCTTCATAATATTCTGTTTAATCGGATGGGGTGCACCGATTTGTTTTCTGATCGCTACACTCATCACTCAATACGCAGAAGGAACGCATATCAAGCCTGGACTTGGGGAGTCCTCGTGCTGGTTCACTGGTATATCTCTGATCAATTCTATACTTTCTACCATGTAGCTCCATCCGCAGTAGATGATTAATCAGATCTGATTTCAGGATACCAGGAAAAGTGGGTGTACTTTTATGGTCCTGTGGCTTTCCTTTTGACTTGGAATGTGATATACTTTGTTATGACCTTTTGGCGTTTGTCGCACGTACAAAGTGCTTACAGTGGCAGTAAACTGCGAGTGTTGAGATTCAAATGTCTCCTTTATACGAAGCTCTTTATTGTCATGGGAGTCACTTGGATATTCGAGGTCATGTCCTTCGCTAGTGGAGTAGAAAACTATTCCTACTGGTATGCACGATCCATCCCCCTTTATACCTACGATGCAGTAAGACATTATGCAAGAGTAGATTGAGATAGTTAAATAATATTTTACAGGATCGTTACGGACATTCTGAACAGTCTTCAGGGAGTGATAATATTCACACTGTTGGTTTTCTTGCGGAAGAGAGTCAGGAAGCTCTTGGCCAAGAAGAAGCCTTGCGGTATCACATTTCCAAAATCATGGACAGCAGGGGAGGATCTGGAGTGCGACAGTATTCTGCAGGAGGAATTAGAATTATCTCAATCGACTTAGGTTCACCGGATGAAATAATCATTTACCATTTTTCCTAGCTCCTGTACATCTTGGTGTTCACTCTCATTCATCTTTTATTTCTTATCGTTATCCTCCACTTCATCGCAAACGTCATTTATCTCTGACCTTTGCTCTCCTTCATTTGTCGAGTAACGCGTCATCAGGATTCTTTTCATATTGTGGATTCCAACGGAGAAACTGAGCACAGAGTTAAGAATTTTTATACCTTTTTTTTACCTATGTAGCTAAAATATTTTATTCGTATAGTTTCTCACGACGAATCCAAATTATAGTGAATCTTGGCTGAGCGTACGTTCATGCATGTAAATGAAGAATCCTCGCTGATATTTTGCAGTGTGGTTTCAGTAAGTGAAAAAGGCATTCCTTCAGAGATTAAATAGAGTATAGATCAATTAATAGAGCAAAATTGACAAGTTGCAAAACTGAAAGCCGACACATTTTTTTTTCATGTGTCATTCAAATCTTGGTCAAGAAGGAAAATGAAAAGTGAAGAGAAAAGAAGAAAGAAATCTGATCCACGATAATAATAAACACACAGATTACAGATGAGGCATGTCAATATGAATTTTTCACTGCCATTGCCCAGAGCAATGGCCAAAGAATCAGTAAACTATGGATATACAGTAAAGGCTAATGATTATAAGAATCTCCCTCTGAAACACAATCTTATCAAGCATTAAGATATGAAATATTAACGCCTCTTCCAATGCTATCCAAGTGACCAAGTGGCGAAATTAAAAATACAAACGAAAGGCTAATCTTTCTGTATCCAAATTAAATAAAATGTATATTAGGCAACAAGCTGCGCTCACATGAACACGTTTATATAGAATGAATAACCCTACTCTTGTAGTACGGCCTGCAATGGTTTGCACATGTGAAACGTAAACAACGGGGCAAGACTTGCTCGAAGGAGACCAGAGACTTTCTTTGGTCGATTTTATTTTGCAATCGAACTCGAGAGAATGTTCTTTCTGGAATTCACGTTTTGTCAAGGTCGTATCGATAGAAAACCACAGGACGAGACGGGTGTTTTAATAAAAAAAATTCTTTTACATATTTCGTGATATGTCAATTGCGTTCGAGCATACTACAGATATAAACAGACAAATATAATTGGCATATAGTTGCCCATTACAGTAAGTCGACCGCTCAAATTTGATTTTGTCAGGCACAGGGGTTTTCCCCACTCGAAGGCGAATTATGTATTTAATACAGTATCACAACTGTATATTTTTATACAGGCTCTTAATGTTAGTCTCATACATCACCCAAAGGGAGTTTACCGTGAACGGTGAACGTACTTCAAAACTTACAACAATCAATAACATTCGAAATCGGATTGGTAACAGTTAGAAGATAAAAAGAAGCTGTACAACGACCTATAGGAATACAATCAAGAGACATATTATCTTGTGTATCTTGAAGAAAGACGAATCACAAGGTTCGAGTATCCCAAAAAAAAATCTTTAATGAGTTTATTGTAAAACTTCTGGAAAATCCTGAACCAATTCTTTGACCAGTAGAGAATCAAATTATGGACAGCAATTTCAAATCAAGCGAGAGAGAAGTATACGCGAATATTCGTTTTAAATGTTGGACGTTACTGGTTAATCCTGCTTAATTCTGCACAGCAGAAATGTAGCCAATGCTTTTTCTTGCTTTCCTTTCCTTATTGCTGCCTTCTTCAACGAGATGTGCTATGTCGTCAATGTTCAGGATCGTTTGCTCACCTGATGTCTGTTTACGGGAATCCACGGCAGATGGAGCCATAGTTAGTGTTCAAGTTCAGAACCGGCTAATGATATTTAGTATTGAGAGAGGTAAATGGCGTCAGGCATAGGACGCGTTTGCGGTGTGCATTAGTATTACATTCCAATTGGCAACCGGCAATTGAAGGCGAGAGGGGATACAATTCCAATTGGCAAGACAACTTTGTAATTGGAGGAAAGAGTCTGTAGTGATAGATAGACGTAGATAGAAGATAGAAGGTAAAGGAAGATGCTTCTGTAAATGAGCGATGGACGAATAAGGCGCCGACCAGGTTGAACGTGTCAGGATTACTCGTGAAGATGCTGTGAATCACGGATGGTACACGTAATTTGATCGTCACGCGAGATAGTCAAATGTAACGAGGATCATGTTTCTCTGGAGATTATTGTTAGTCTCTATCGGGATTGGAATATCCTATTGTAATATTGGTATCGCCAATGCGAGTACCGACGTTCTCGAGGATGCTGTCAAAATTGGAAAATGCTGTGAAATTAATGAAGTCCTGGTGAATAATACATGTACTCCGATTAGTGAGACCAATGAGACTGTACCCTGGAGGCCAGAATTTAAGACTGATAAGAAGACGAATTGGAGTCCAAAATTTCAATTAAAAATTGGGTTGCCAAGGTGTGGAAATAATGAACATTTGTGGCATGTGTATCATACTGCGAAACATGATAAATTAGCTATACTACCTTCTGGAAAACTAAGACACTACATCATTGACTTGAGTGATAGGAGAGTTGATGATAAAGGAAACAGCTATGACAGCAGTGAGGACGACTCTCAGGATTCAGAAGACATGTACTATGATTACGCTTTTGGGGATTACTGTGCAGACAAAGTTATCCTTAGTACAGATCATTTAGTTGCAACCTATGCGATGGTATGTGTACCTAAGGTTATTCGATGGACAGACACAGCTTATTTTATAACACATGCAGTTAATCCAACATTTCATGCCGTTGCTATAGTCAGCTACCTCCTTGTTGCTATTGTGTACTTTGTATTACCTCAGCTACGCGATCTTGTTGGAAATATGATAACAAGCATGACTCTGTGCCTTATAACGAGCCAGTGTGCCTCCATGGTTAGAATATTCACAGAATATGGTAATCATGTTAGCTTCTTAATTGCAGGTAAATACAAAATATTTAGATCCTCTTAAAATATAACTGACTTATATTTGAGAACTTGTTTTTTTTTTCAGATATAGTGACGTACGTCTCTCTACTTGCAGCCTTCTTCTGGCTCAATGCACTAGGATATTATGTCTGGAACACTTTTCGGTCACGAAATGTATTCCTTCGCGTTACGGACGGTAAAAAGTACTGTTACTATTCGAGTTACGTGTGGGGTTCAACATTTGCCATAGCAGTAACTGCAATATTTGCACATTTTACACTGGAAACGGATATACCCACAGTGACAGAATCATCATTCATATCTCAAGAGACCATCGGATGGCTTGGTACAGCTGTACTGTTTACATCCATTGCCTTTACAATAATAGTCGATCTATGTTTCGCTTTAACAACAGCAAACACTATGAAAAGAATGAGCGTTTATGGCAGAATTCATCATAAGATGAGATACAGCTTCCAGATGTTCGTATTTCTGTTTGCTATCATGAGCACTGGATGGCTCTTCTTATTGCTCTCAAGACTGAAGTATGATGGTCTCGTTTACTGCTATGTGTTTGTGAATGTATTTGAAGCGTTAGTCATTCTTTACGTTTGCGTATTCGGACAAAGGAGAGTAACCTTTCTCCTGGGAAAAACATGCGACTGCTGCAATCCTGGTGAGAGTCCGGAGGGTCTTGACTGGGGCGAAGAAATGACAGCCATGAATGCTGGTTACTGATCTGATTTCATACAGTATTTAATGTACTTAGTTTAAAACGACACTTTATTGTCGAACATAAGGAGTTATTCTCCCAATTGATTTGATCATTGAGAATCTTCAAGATTAAGTAATCTCACTGACCGCACAAAATATTTATTTGACAGTGACGTACTGCCGATTTAAATGTCATTGCCCATATAGATTTCAATATGGCAACTTATTGCTAATTTACATTACCAAGTACTTGTCGCTACTTCGTATATACTCTCGACAAGACATTCCTGATTGCACATTGGCAATATTGTGCCGATATTTGTGCCTTGGAAATATTTATCGTTCTATTTTTTCTAATGATTCTTGTGCACGATGCATATGTATTTTACAGGGTATATAACGTAATGGCGAGAAATTCTATTGTGTGCACTCTAATGTATTTATTTTTTGAGCATTGCGTCATGCGCTGTTACAATGGTCAAATATCGTATTCGTGCCTACTACGAAAGGAATTTTGAATACACGTTCTTATTGACGTAGATTTTAATATTTATATACTTGTTCGGGACACAATAATTCTTGGGCAACGTTCCGACTCATTTTAATAAAGATTTTTTTTCATTTTTATATAACTAATACATAAATTTCACTTACCTGACCAAACAGTCCTCCTTCTGGCCTATGAAGCAAATTGGATAGTTGACAACGTACAACCAAGTGGCAATCATCCATTACAGTATTGAAGAATCTTCGGGTTGGTAGCAGAGCCTCTAGATCGATGACCAGTTCCAAGAACCTTTCGCAGTAACGAACTTTGTCTGGGAAGATATTACCTGTGCATACAAAATATTTTAGTGTATTTTTTAGTTTATTCAGTTATTTATTTATACTATGCATACCTTCAGCGGGTATCGTCTCCAAAATAGTCATAAACTTGACCATGAGCCGCTGAAGAAATCTTCGCTCCCATTCTAATTTTTCCTTGTGCTCAGGATTATCTTTTTTTCTTATAACCTTCCAATATTTTCTCCATTTAGGATACTTTCTGAATTCAAGTTCTCTACGTCCTTGCTGCAGAGAGATCCACATAGACAAAGAGACTAGTCTTTTCACTTCCTCTCTAACAAGGGCTACTTCCATCGAATTGAAACAGTGATTCAAGAAGACAATCAATGCTGTCTGTTCCTTTAAGTCAAAATCCAAGATACTCTCTTCTAGAGAAGCTTCCAGCACGCGTTGAAAAAATCCAGGAAAGTGAGTTGGATTTTTCTCAAATGCTTCCCAAACTTGTACGCGTTCACGAAACTTTTCATTGACCATGACAACTATAGACATTGTATGGGCACGAGTTGCAGTCTCTGTCTCATAATTTGGCCAAAGATAGTTTTCCAGGTACTGACTGAATTCCAACATCATAATACGTCTGATAGAGAACTTGGAAGCACATATTTCTTGGATATAGATATCTTCAACGATTTGTCGATTAAAGGGATGGTGCGTTTCCGTAGTGTGAGGAGCCCAATATTTATTTGCCAACTGTAAACCCAATTTTAATAAAGATACATTACTAAAACAAACCTTTTAACTTAAGCATTTTGGAGTATCAAATATTCAAATTTACCTGAGTAATACGATCGGCATTGATTTGCTCAACTGTGGGAGCTGGATTATTGATTTTAAGAGGTGTTTGTGCTTGATTTTCCATGCTGTCATTCGTATTTCACGTTGAAATCTCAATATTTCATAACCTCAATATTTCAAATCACCGGTATGACATAATTAACAATAATTACACATCACAATATAATTATACACATAAGAATATTTCCACGGAACTCGACAGATCACAATTAAATTCAAATATTTATTTATTACAATTCTCATACAAATTGCATTGTAATATCACATTGATCACATTACTTAAATCTCACTGAAAATCCCAGCATAAGAACTGCCGGTCTAACGTATAGTAAACGTGAGTAAACGTACTCAACCAATAATTTTTATTCAAACATTCTTATCTCCATGACAAAATTCAGCTAGAGAAGTAACTTCATTTCGATTTCGAATTTTCATATTTGTGAAAATACAAAAAGCGAATACGTATTAGCCAATTGCTGCACTTGCCTTCTCTTAACTCCAGTATACGATTGGCTACATTCATTCACATGTCGTATTTGTACGGGCAAAGAATAAACCTCATAATTGGGCTCCTAGCATCACACGTAGCTTCATGTGAATTATTTAAAGGTTTCGTCTCTGACAATAACGAAGTTGCTTCATAAGAAACGTCACATAGAAGAAAACGGTTGGTTGGCTGTGAAAGAAGAGGCGTGTCGCCGTCCTCACAAATAACGAATACCATCGTTACTCTGTGACCAGAGATGCTGTGACTACATTTAAACGGCGGTCTTATTTCGATTTGGTACAGAACTAATGGAATTGACAAATCACAGACACTTCCATTTCTAACGAATATTTGGGATTGATCAGTTCGTCTATATCAGTAATAATTGAATAAGACCGTCGTGCTATTAAAGTTGACATTCTTCACAGGACAATTAGACGTGGATTAGACACGACGGAATAGCAGACAGAATAACGAGGGTAGTAATGTCAGTACGAAGAAAGAACTAACGATCAAAGTATAGAAACTTGAAATAGGAGCCAGAATAAATGTTATGTTTTTTCACATAAAAATTCGTGTTTGACGAAATCCTAATAAACAGGACTAACTTGAACAGGCGTCGTCTTCATTAGTTGGTCCTTGTATCGTATCCAGTCGTATCTAGCTGGCTGTGCGAGGTATCCGAACATTTCGCGAAGATAGTCGAAGGGAGCCGAATCGTTTCCGCATTCGAAGGAAAGAGAAAGAGAGAATGAGATAGATTGAGAAAGAGAAGAGAAGGAGAAAGAAAGTGAATGAGGAAGTAAGAGTGAGAGAGAGCGAGAGAGTGAGGAAGGGGTGACATAGAGAGCGACGTACAGGAGGAGGGATCCGCATATAACGAAGGAGTAACCGTAAACGTAACCGATCGAGCGGTTAAGGATTAGAGGGGCTCAAGATCGGATGTGTATCTCGCGCGCGAATATATCAGGAAAGGGAATCGGTAATCGGATCGAGCGCTCAGTGAGACATCACACGGGAAGCCGAGCTTAATGGCTGTCAGGGCACCGCGAGGGGCCTGCAAGTCGCGACCGTTATATCTTGTGAGCCTCGGAACATCACCTTCGACTGATCTGGCTCCTGCTGTATTTCGCGATTTCGCCCGTTTTCCTGATTTTCTTGAATTGGCCTTCCCTAAGAGCAGCCAGCCTCTGCTTCCATTTCCGTTTCTGTTATGTGCGAACGGGAAGCAGTCCAAGTGTTTATAACTACTCGGTCGTGGTGGTGGCGGTGACAAGGCTACTGAAAAGGAACTTGGAGCCGCTCTACGACCGAACCAGAATACCATCCGGATCATTCAAACCATCCACGACGCCAGATAGACACGAAATCTGCGAAGACTGAACATCCGACTCCGCCTTCGTCTTCGCCTCCACCGCCGGCGACGACGACGACGCGGATTATTTTAACGAAGAATACAGATCCTGTGATAGACGTCAAGTGTTGTCGACCTTACCTCTTCTCATAAGCTTCAACATCTCCGTACGGATATTTCTTCCTTCTTGGGGATTCATCGAGATACGCTTTACGTCTTGAGCACGGAGGGACTCAGGGTTCGTGTATTATTATTGGGTCCTTTGAGTCTTTGGCTCTTTTGTTGTACTTTTATTGGTTTTCCTTCCCACCTTGAGTTATCTACCTACTTTTCTTCTTGGGTCTGTTGAGTAGATCTTCAGTATAGAGCATAGCTTTCTTCCACTGGTATGCTGTTGACACTTGTTTGACAGCTATCTCATCTCTACTCCTGTTATCTCTGATAGGTCCGAGATGTTCACCGGCACGATAAAGGTCAAGATATTTCAGGCCTTGGGGCTCACAGCAACTGACAAGCAGCGCAAGCAACGGTTCTGGCAGGAGGAACCACCCATTCTCGATCCTTATGTCCTTTTGGACGTTGATGAGTCACACCTTATTAAATCATCCATTAAACCTAAGACCTTTGATCCTGTCTGGAATGAATGCTTTACTCATGAAGTACAGGATGCCGTTATGCTTGGACTCACCATCTTCCATAAAGCAGCTTTACCACCTGATGACTTTGTCGCCAATTGTAGCATCCCTTTTGAAGAGCTGATGCACCGGGATGATGAAACCGCCGACTTCTGGGTATGCCCCATGTTATTGTCTGGCTTTATTTATTCCTACTAATTTGTAATTGTAAAATATCAAATCAACTTTGATAATGCTTACGTTAAATCTCCTATGGGAGTTTTAATATCGAATCTCATGAAACGTATCATGTGTCACAGATAGCACTGACTCGCTTAACACACTACATAAATGATGTGTTTCACAACATTCACATGGTCTGTATCATTTTAAGCAATGACTTTGTCATACGAAGATGTTCTGATAAGGTTGTGTCAATAACCTCCTAGATTTCAAAATGCTTGCGTGATATCCGAAACGTCTCTGTCCTACAGTATGCATTCAGATCTTGCTGATGACGCATGTCAGAGTATAATACACTCAGCAGTCTACCTATCTAAATGTGGCTTTATAAAAAATCAGAGAAATCAATTTTCTCTTATACATCTCATAATCTTTCTTCGTTTAAGTGTTGTGCTCCTATGTAAAGTTATAATGTTTCACGCGCATCGAAATTATGGATTTGAAAAGTGCTTTCAGAGATTGTTACGCATTCGTAAAGAATCAATAGCCAGAGCGGCATTGCTCTATCCCAAACAATCGGTATGATAATTGTTTTCACACCTTTCAATTTCTATAAAATCAAAATCTTTAAGGGAAGTTCCCTAGGTAACATAAACAAGAAAAAAGAATTTTTTCTTTTCTTATGTAGAGTATGTTTACTCTTCTTAAATCTACACGAGGTTTGTTTACCGCGGACTAGATATAAATTAATATGGTTGTAATGTTGCTGATAACTGATTACATCACAGTTAAAATACTCTCATGGTTACAAGTTCCATGTTCAAAGGGTTTGCTTCTAACATTATGAAATACAAGAAAACGAAACTTCACAAGAACATGTTTTTTATGAGATTGATCATTACCGTCATCGTCCACCTTGAGATTCTTGAATGACAAATCTTTTGCGTCAACTTTATATGAGTAACAACCAGGACATTAATACCACAAACTCTTATGTTCTAGGTGGAATTGGAGCCTCAGGGAAGATTGCGAATAAGGATAGATTTAATATGGAACAATCAAGGTAACTCATAACATTCTATAATCAAGAAAATATAATGACAGTATTACAAGATATTTTCGATCATATAAATAAAATCTATAAAATAACTAGTATTCCGGATGAGCAACAATATTTTTCAATCATTTATTTTTCAGATCAACAGTCAGGTTGCGGTGGCGGAGGTGGCGATGGGGAAGGCGTCGGTGGAAGTGGTGGGGGTCCCGGTGCCGGAACTGGTACCGGCGGCAAAGAACCCCGTCGTGAATTTAAAGAACGGCAGGGTTTTAATCGGCGAAGAGGTGCTATGCGCCGAAGGGTGCACCAGGTGAACGGTCACAAATTCATGGCCACCTTCCTGAGGCAACCCACTTTCTGCTCTCACTGTCGCGAATTCATATGGTACGTACAAGTACGGTTGGTATAGGAATCTTTCAAGGGATATTCCAATTCTGTACCCGTAACAAGGAGCACAATTCCCTGGGGATGGCCTGAAGTCGCTTTTTTTTCAAAGCGTCACGTTTTAAAATTGTCGACCAGCGACAAGAAATCACGTAGACACGTAACGTGCATGTTAGATTCGGTACACCTTGTCGTATCTCGCTTACGCAATTGCCCTTATCTCTACATCTTTCAATGCAATACATAAAGTACATTCGCATTGTAAGCATTAAGACAAATTTACCGAATCTAAGCAGTGGGTTGTTATTTTCTCTCTTTCGGATAAAAGTGGGAAACGTGGGGTATTGCATGCATTGCCTATTTCGTTCTCCGTTTGTGATTAAATCGCGATTGGGTTAAGAATTGCGTGGTAGTCGGTGGAATCCGGTGGTCTGTAATACACATGTGGGGTTGCATGCTTTTTGGGTATCACGAATTGACACGAGACACCAGCGTACAAATGCCTGAACATAATTGAAGATGCGCAGAGGAGTGATCGGAGGATCAGTAATAAGATGAAATAATCAAAATTTGACCAGTCAGGAAGGAGATGAATTACATTTTGATAGACAAAGGACAGTGATTACCATTATAACGATGATACCTAATAACATTTTAGTATCTTTAAAGTAGAGTCTATATTTCCTATCCCATCCGTTAGAATCATTCATGGATTACTGACTGTCCCAGACTGATCCTCATGTAAGATCTCACCATAGAGCTAACTATGGTTTAACGACGGAGAAGGCATACGTATGTGTTTTACAAGGGATTTCGAGGAGACGATGTGACGTGTTTTGTCTGTTGTATTTCAGGGGCTTGGGCAAGCAGGGCTATCAGTGTCAAGGTGAGAAAGACACAAGTCACGTTATTAACCGATTATATTATGTACTCGCTTGCTGGACCCATGTCTGTACCCTTGTGTTCGTGCGTCCGTAAATCTGCTGCCTGTATGTACCATATATGTATGTTGTACCGTATGCATATCAGGCAAATTCAATGCGATTCCTAAATCCTATAAAGATAGTATAAGGAGACTATAAGATATTTCTCGACACTTTCTATGATCTCCCTTGTCTCCATCTTCCATCATTCCTGCTTTTGCACCTAACATGCTGAAATCCTTATTACTCAAAAAAAAGCTATACATTACGCTTCGCGAGGTAAACGAGTGAGGATTCAATTCCCTCGAGATCTTCATTAATTGTTAATCCGAAATTCTTCTTCTGCATCCTTGGACGCCTTGTGTCTCGACCGTGAATCAGAACCTGACTGCATGCTGATCTCGAAGGCATCCTGTGCTTTTAGAGATCTAAAACCAACGGATAATATAGAGTGAATGGAAATGTTCACGTCAGTGAAGAGTCTCTCACGGTTTATCTTCGTAATCCTAAACGCAATGCTTTCTACGTCGACTTGTGGGATACATGAGAAAATGAGGAGAGGGATGCTTTAGTGGAACTTTGATTCGTGATCTTTCGTCTACTATGTTTTATTCTTTTTATTGCTTATGGCAGTACTCCTCTTCTGCTATTCTTTTTGCGTATGATTTCTCTCTAATCTCAAAACGATACCGAATGAAAATACGCGTCTAACATTTGCATGCGACGTGCTTGTGTTGTGCGATGTTCGACAAACAACTTTGGATACTGCGAAGACTCTGAACCTCAAGAAGCTGTCGTTGTTATTTCAGTTTGTACCTGCGTCGTTCACAAAAGGTGTCACAAGTCTGTTGTTACCAAATGCCCAGGCATGAAGGACGAGGTAAGTTCCTGGATGAATTTTATTTTAAATTTTATACTTTTTTTTTAATCATCGTTCAAAGCTCTGAAATCTTTAGAGTCATTGACTTTCTTATTTTTCTTCATTATCTTAGGTTATTTAAACACTGTATTCCGTTACGTGTAGCTTGGCGATTATATACTTTGGTTACTTTTCATTTTAATTTTTGTTCGTTTCACCCTGGGCTATTCGCCCGTTCAGGGACAGGGAACTGTGTTACAGTCAAGTCAAGGTACCCAAGGTCAACGGTTCAACGTCAACATCCCACATCGCTTCGTTGTCCACAATTACAAGCGCTTCACCTTTTGCGATCATTGCGGTTCTCTTCTCTACGGCTTGATCAAACAGGGCCTCCAGTGTGAAGGTAGGAGATCCTATGAGGAAGCAATAAGTTAATGATTTGCTTCAGAAATGGAGCACAGTCCTTGATTCAATTGTTTTACTTACACTTTCCAGTGTGCAGCATGAATGTGCACAAAAGGTGCCAGAAGAATGTAGCAAACAATTGTGGTATCAATACCAAGGCGATGGCCGAGATTCTCAGCGAAATGGGTATATCGCCTGATAAGCCAACCAAGCCGCCCAGGTTCAGCTACACGACACCGTGTACACCGCCTGCTGTACCTCCGAGTAACGACGCACCAGCTCAGGACAGCTTGCCATCTCAGAGAACCGAGGAAGCTGCTCCAGCAGGTGGCGACGGAGCTGTCACCGTCAGCGAAGGCGAAACAAGGAAAGTAGGTCTCGAAGACTTCAATTTCATCAAGGTCCTGGGTAAAGGTAGCTTCGGCAAGGTGATGCTTGCCGAACGAAAGGGTAATCCGGATGAGGTATACGCTGTGAAGGTTCTCAAGAAGGACGCGATCATTCTCGAGGATGATGTCGACTGCACAATGACAGAGAAACGCATTCTCGCCCTGGCAGCAAAGCATCCCTTCCTCACAGCTATTCATAGCTGCTTCCAGACCAGGGAACATCTTTTTTTCGTTATGGAATACGTCAATGGAGGTGAGTGTCGTGGCGATGATCTACCTGAATATGATGATTTGTATGATAGTTCATGTTTTATTATTTTGTTTCTTTCACCAGGTGACCTTATGTTCCAAATTCAAAGAGCACGAAAATTCGACGAGGCCAGGGCACGATTTTACGCGGCGGAAGTCACCTTGGCGCTGCAGTTCCTTCATAAACACGGTGTCATTTATCGTGACCTCAAACTTGATAATATCTTGCTCGATCAAGAAGGTCACTGCAAGTTAGCGGATTTCGGAATGTGCAAGGAGGGTATTATCGATGGCGCGACTACGACCACCTTCTGCGGCACTCCCGATTACATCGCCCCGGAGATTCTTCAGGAACTTCAGTATGGTGCTAGTGTAGACTGGTGGGCCCTCGGCGTTTTAATGTATGAAATGATGGCTGGACAGCCGCCATTCGAAGCGGATAACGAGGACGACCTCTTTGATTCCATCCTACGCGACGACGTCCTGTATCCTGTCTGGCTGTCCAAGGAGGCTGTGTCCATTCTCAAAGGATTCATGACTAAGAATCCTGCTAAGAGACTGGGATGCGTTATCGAGAATGGCGGTGAGCATGCGATTAGGGTTCATCCCTTTTTCCAGTGTATGAATTGGGAGGCACTGGAGGCACGAGAATTGCAACCACCGTTCAGGCCCAGAATCGTGAGTACAAAAAAACCTGATAAAATAGCTTAATGAAATTTACAATCTACTCACACACTGTGACAATTTTCTGTATACAGAGAAATCAGAGAGACGCGATGAACTTCGACGCGGAATTTACAAAGGAGGAGCCTGTCCTTACGCCCGTCAATCCCGACTCGGTTCGCTGCATAAATCAGGACGAGTTCAAAGGATTCTCATTCGTCAATAAGGACTTCAATCCGAGCAGACTCGCATCGCAGTAAGGAGTTACGGAGAAAAGGTATAGTAATTAACGAGGACACGTTCACATAGCGGTACTTCCTTCAGGACAAGACTGGTCTCAGATCTCCGGTCCTCCAGAAGATAATCTCTTCGTCGCTGAACGAATCCTCTCTAGTCATTGCACACCACGCGAAACTCACATCTTCGAGATTATTCGAAAGGGTACGTTGTTTACTTTTTAAGCGGCATCTACGGGAAGACTTAAAGAATGCGTATTAACGCATAAGAACAAACAAAAGAAAGAAACGGCGAGTTTAACGCGTTCAATAGACTCCTAAGCAAAATAGTTCCTGGTTACCAGGACACTTTTCTCTGTTTCATATTTATTTATTGCTCGTACGTCGAAGTAAGATCGGCACAGGACATCTTTTCGATGCTCATCACGAAGCAATGCGACACGAGTCGATCAACGTCCACAAGGAACGTCGTGAAGTAGCGCCGAAGGAAAAATTGCGATTTTACTCTAAAGACGAAGGAAAAGAAGATTAAGGGGGGAAAAAAGAAAATTATTTTTTCACGAGGACCGAGAAGACTTAAACGGATCGCTCGAATCTCATCCATTTAAGGAAAGTCTAGGCCCAAAGCTCTGGCCCAAATATTTCTATCTGTGAAAAACAGATCAATCTTTAATCGACCTCTCGATTATGCTATTTAGCCACTCCTGTCACGTTCATCATCGAACACGGACAGAAGTGTGAAAAAATTGACTGGGCCTTTTTTTTGGTTGCCAAATAATATTTCTCAAGAGCGTAAAAGCAGACTTCCACTGTCTGTCTGTGCTAAAACGAGATTCGTGCACTTGCTAATCTCGAGGTCCGTTTTTCAGCGAATTTCTTGAATTATCAATTGCAATTCGCGAACCTACGTGGATCCTCTTCGACGTTTCATCTGTGTTGCTGATGAAGTAGAGTTAAAAGAAAAAAGTAAAAAGATACGCAAGAGACAATGCAAGCAAGAGGATGAAGCAGAAATAAATAGTGAGATGACAGTAGAAAGGCTAGGACAAGTATAAGGAAGTTTGGTGTCGAAAGACAAAGATAAATTATAAAAAGCTATATCGTAAGGGAGGGGGAAATTATACTAATTGACGAAGCTTCCGTTCGCTGGCAGAGCCTGGCGCTTTCGAACGGTCTCAATTTTCCGCCTCCGAAGTAGGTTTAAACCTACCACGATTCAATATCTGTTACTTGGGGTATATTTCAAAATTTACTCTCGGTACTGCCTCCAGCTTCGTGTCTCTAGTAATCCATACGGATCTGAGAGAGACGTAACTACTCTGACATTAGTGTCCGTAAATTTCGAAACATACCCTAGGACGTACGAGGAAGAGCATTAAAGGTAAAAAAAAAGAGAAAGATATATATATATATATAATATATATAAAAAGAGCTTGCGGAGTGCTTCGTTGGCGCTTTTAATCCAGGTCCTCAGGCTCCGGCGCTGTGGCCCGATGTCCGCGACATGAGAAATTTAAATGCAATTTTGAGGAGTATTTACGTTTTTCTCTCGACTCCTTGACGCGGAACGGGTGATCTTTTTTAAATTAAGAGAGAAAGAGATTATGCGGGTAGGGAATATCGCGGGCCGCTGGTGGCCTGCTCAGAGTATATTTAACTTATTTTAGCATACGCCTAACGTAGCTGTATACATATACATACATACATACATACACGTATGTACGTATGTATTATAATTATTAACAGAAAAACTGTACAAGACATTTTCGCGAGGTGTAAAACCGTGCCGAGAAACGGTAGGAGCGTAACTCTAATAAGTGACGTATAACGCTAAAAAAAAAAAAAGAGAAAAATCGATTAGTAATTGATGCACCTTCCAGGATATTCGTACATGTTGTCTCTAGTTAGGTATATATCGTTAAGGCTTCGATGCGCGAATTAAATTATTCGTCGATTGTTAATCGCAACGAGTTTCGAGAAAAAGAATTTTGTCAATACGTCGAACGAGCGGAGCGTCGGGGACGCGTCTCGAATATGTCTCAAGCAGATAAAGGAGTGACTTAATTATTCCTTGAGTGTAGTACGCTAGAATATAGAAATATATATCACACTTTAGATGCATTGAGGAAAAGTCGTGTGCTATGGAACATCCGCAGGAACCCGCACTCGAGATACGGACTTCCTTTCGGTTAGCGTAACGCGAAAAAAACTCGAAAACTTATATATTTAAAAGAAAATCATGTAAACATTATAAAACACGTATGTATATGATGTCGCGCGTTAATACATGTACTTAATTATCGTGTCTAAGTTAACATAGTCTAGCTTTTAATCGCGTGTATGGTATTACGATATCTTATTTTTTTTCTTTGTTTGTTAATCACTCCCGTATCAAGATGCCAGACGTAAAATTCATTCTCACGATTTGATACAAGAGAACGAACGTAAAAGTCCCTCTGTCTGGATCTCGAATCGGGAGAACTCGCGGTCGCCTATTTAAGCTTTGATTCTACGACCGACGTTGAAGATGTTTCAAGTTAATTGTTCGTTTTGCCAACGGTTAACATTCGCTTTAACGTATTAACGATAATAACGATAATAATAACAATAAGGTGTATATGCTTAAACGAGAGTGTATCGACAGAGGAGAAAGCGTTTGCGGGAAATAGGTTTGTCATCGTGTAAACGGCGATTATACGCGGGTCGTTTGAACTCTTTTCGACGAGCAGCCATTTTGCGACAAATAAGCCCCAAATTGTGACAAAATGGCGGAGCTCTCCGAGCGAGGAGCGACAGGTGTGGGACGCATCGAAAATTGTCGATGAAGAAAGCGCAGGTGGGAACGAAAGGAAAATATGTTGAATGCCGTAACCTCGATGTCGTAATCGTTGTCGTGTTTACTATTAATTAGGTTAGTTTGCAAGTAAGTCGTAACGAAAAAGTTTAATTGCTGTGTAGCGTCGTCCGCGTCGATTGGCGAGGTCATATGTGACAAATTTCTTCGAGACAGTGTAACGAGGGTTTTGCAAGGAGGAAAAACTAATCAAAGCATTGTAACGGGAGGACGCGTCCTGTGCTTCGAGCCTGTGCAGGACTCGGAGCATGCGTTTTGTACACGTCGCTCGAGAGAGAGAACAAGGAAAAACTAAATTGATGATCGTGAGAGAAAATCTTTCACGAAATTCAAGAGAAATCTTGACAAATCTTTGTGGAGGTATGATAGAGAGAAAAAAGAAAACAAAAAAAGAACGAACAAGCGATCAAACTGAAACTTACGTAATCTCACGCGCATGGAATTATCGGATCGTAAGGAATCTTTGTACGATCGATATTCCTTCCTGTCGGGCTTTTCGGCAGGGCCGAAATTTCGCGCCAAAGTGTCCTATCTTTGAACGAACTCGAATTCGTGTATCCGAGCATTGTGACACGTGGAGGAACACGTTACGGCATGTCAATGGTTCGTGATATTTTTCTCCACGTGACGTTAATGAATCTCCTGTATCCAATGACAGAGAGAAAAAGTGTGTGTGTATGTGTGTGTGTGTGAGAGAAAGAGAGATACCGCGAGTATATGAGAGAGAAAGTAAAATTCAAATATTCGAGACATTCCAGAACTTCCGTGGCCAAAAGCGTTATGGCGTCGTCATGTCCAGCGGGGACGGACGGCGACAACGACACTGGGAAGTTCGCGAGTGTCAAGAAATTGTCACGAATGAAAATACCGCCCTAAACTCTCAGGATTATCACACGGCTATTCTCGCTGTTTAAATTGTCACTACGATGCACGTTAATATCCTAAGATAGGGGAGCATCGTGGATGTGGATATTCGGTGTGCCATTTATCTAGTCAAAAATTATACGGTCATTTCACCTTCTCGCGCAGGTCTTATGTCCAGATTCGAGATATAGCGTGGGAGGAGGACAGTAGATCTCTCAGGTACGCCTCTATCGTGACTACCGGCTATGATGAAAAACGATCACGATCGACAATGATAGGGAGAGGGAGAAAAATTATAACATTGGTTAGTCCGGCCTACGTTTAGCGATTTGTGCTAAGCGCGTTGAAATTTTTCTATGGGATACAACGGCGAGCGACGCCGATTATCCCAGGGGATATTTGCGTGAGAGCGATACGTGTAACGTGTAGCGCGCTAGTAGCGTTGAGACACACGGAACAAGAGCAGAAAAAAAAAAGGAGAGTATATTTAACGAGATAGATGGAAAACACTTAGGTAGGGAACTTTTTAGCTTGTCGTTTAGAATATTCTCGAAGCGCGGTATTCGGCGGGGAATCGCGAAGCTGAACGATACACACACACATATGTGTATATGTGTCATACTCCATTCGTATTAACTTTAATCGTTTTACGATTCCTCGATATTTAACGTTATACGCCTTCGATACCTTCGCTCTATTCGTGCTATTATTTTCTTTCTTTATACGCGATATCCAGCCGACGTCATTTGCGATTTTTTATCGCCCCAACGTCCCTCCTCCCGGAAACAGGCACATACTCGATCATTTCCGGCGACTCGTCGAGAGCTCTCGCCC
The DNA here is from genome assembly GCA_030142375.1 of Calameuta pallipes. NCBI lineage: Eukaryota > Metazoa > Arthropoda > Insecta > Hymenoptera > Cephidae > Calameuta > Calameuta pallipes. The sequence goes on from JARQSW010000067.1 coordinate 1,131,915, forward strand.
TGGAGCTTCTGTCGAAGTCCCGATGCAATGAGGAGGGTGAACGCGCGAGTGTTGAAGGGGCGGGGGGGGAGGGGGCGAATCATGGACGTCGATGGCGTCGGGACGCGCCGTCCAAACAAATCGGATGGTAAAAAGAACTTGCAATTGCTTTAAACGTGCGATACGCTGCAAGATCGAATCGTCTCACGTTATTCACTCCCCGGTACGGATTTTTGCCCGTGTGGAATTAATTAGTTTTTATTTAATTAATCATTAACGATACACGGATTACAATCGTCGTAGTTGATTTTAAAAATTTTTTTTACTAATTTATCCATTCGCCTTCGTTAAGTATCAGCGAATCAAAATCTCGTTATTCGAATCTCACTATTTTTTTATCGCAGTAAACAAATTTTTTTATCTATTTACTCTCCCCCCTTTTTTTAAATACGAATCTACGGAACTTGCACTTCTTACCGGGACGTTTACGATATCAGTGACGAAGCGCCGAAGATTTCAGAGCGGCGGTCAAATTTTGAGCGTCTATGAAGAGTTTGAAAAATTTTGACGTTCGATCATGAAACGTCGGTGGGGAGGAAATGCGCGTGTCCACGAGCGTTTTGCAAATGTATTAGCGTGACGTAATCCGTGATTTTTAATTATAGATAACGTAGGCCAGTTTTAGGAGACAGTGGTAGAGTACTATATATATATATATAAAAAAAAGGAAAAAAACACAGGACACAGACCTATACAAATATAGAATATAAAGAAAGTGAACAAGAAAAAAGAAACAAAGGATGTCTCTCCTTATATGTAAAACTAAGGTCGCGCTGTCCTGTTCGATGTGCGGATTTTTTTATCGCTAATCAATCATCCAATCAATTGAAAAATTACGTTAAATGTTACGATAATAAGGTCGCGATAAATACGCGCAAGAGGGAGGTATACATATATATATATACACATAATAAAAACGTCGCTAATTATTATGTGCTTGTGTTTAGAGAACTAGTGTGGAAAGAACAAAAAAAAAGAAAGCCCTATAATTGTTGGTGAAAAAAATGCAGATTTGATGTTGAATATACGTAAAAAAGAGTAAAATTATATATATATATATATGTATATGTATATACATGTGTTTACGCGTATATACATGTATGTAATATAACAAAGGAACACAAAAAAAAAAGTGGTCGCGGTCTCGCGCCGCGCGTATTTAAAGATACTAAGATAAAGAAAGAAGAAGAGTAAACGAGAGGATGGGAGGGAGAGTGAAATATTGTTGCAATATAGAATCTAGGTAGATCGAAGTGAGATACAAGATGGTCGCGCAGTGACGCAACGCATCTCTCGCGCGTCCAGTATTAAAATTCGATGGTCGTAGAAGGGCGGGGGGGGGGAGGGGGGGGAAGAAAAAAAGAACTCTTAGGGTAGGTCAAGTCAACACGATTTTTGCCATATTCCGCGAGATGCCCTATTATTACTAATATCACTACTATTACTTCTAGTGCTACTAGTGCTACCACTATAACGGCTATTACTATTATTATTATTGTTGTTGTTGTTACTATTATTATTATTTCTATCAATATTGCCGATTAGATATCAGACGAATAAATGTGACGTAGCACGGACGTACGGACGGACAAAATTCAAGAGAGAGAGAGGGGGGGAAGGAAGAATTCAAAGAGATAAAATAATAATGGAATCAGATGGGTTGATGAATCGAGAAATGGCATTTTGGGAGATGCTTTTTTATGTTTGACGAACGAAGGACGAGCGTTGACTTTTATTTTATTTTTCTCAGCTTGTTGTTATATTGACGCAAGGATAGAACTATCGTTTAAATCTTATTCAAGAGAGACGTATGAAACGGGACATACATATGTGTACCTGCACGTATGTATGTACTACCATGTACGGTAAGACGGTCCGGGCGCACAGACATTCGATGTACGCAGACACAACACGTTACACGAAGAGACACAACGCACACACAGTAGACTGAGATACAAAGGGACAAGAAAAAGAAGAAATGGCACAAACTGAATCGAAAGTAATTCAAATTTCCCGCGGTCGACGATTCTCTCTTTTATCGGACTTCGGTTAACCATTCGTTCATTGTAACGTATTTTTATATGTATAACGACGCATCTTACCATTTTCGTGAACTCTTCTTCGATTGCTTTTTTTTTTTGCTTCTTTCTCTTATACATCTTTTATTTATCCCTCGTATATCTTGATACTTACTAGATACAAATGGGTATACACACGTATTGATATACTATACGTTAGGTTTTTGAATCGACAACTAGTGCAATGTCTACGCGGTAACTGAACATAGAGAACAAATTTTATTTTCTTATATATCCGTCGAGCTGTTCAATCAAGGTTGGTTTAGGGTAGATTCTCAATGAACACAATAGATCGTCGTTTCTTAATCGAAACGAGGAAGAATCTATGGAATGAATGTGGCAACGAGCCACGTGTCTATTTAGCTGACGTAACAGAGGAGTGGGGGTTGTATTTCAAGTTTAACGTGGGACGGGGTTGGGGGTGGGTAAATGGGGATCAAATAGTCTCGCAAACAACTATTTTCGTATTTTTACTTTACGTTTGTATTATTTTATTTTCTTTTTTTAAAACTATTATTAATTATTCACGCCCACAATGTGCACGGGTTTCTTTACCAAAGATACAAAAAATATGTTTTATTTTCGTCGAGGTACTCGCCGAATCTTCTTATATTGTAGATCCAATTACGCGCTACGTGATATGAATGCATGTATGATGGGAGAGATTGCGACGTGTGTGCATATGAGGAAATTGAGGAAATCGTCATGGGATTAAATTTGTATTTGCCCATTGACGATTCCGAGGTCTCCGACGAATATTATTTATTTATTGTGATAGAGTGGGTATGCGCCGGCGAGCATTATTATTATTATTATCATCATTATCATTATCATCATTACTACTTACTACCGCGTCTACTACTTACTGTTATTATAATATATCGTTACTATTATTATCAACGCCAGTGTTTATCGACGCGCCGCGCGCGTGCTGCCACCGACTACTTTACGATTAATAAGATTATCCTCTGTGTCGCGTGGCGACTATTTATTTCTTCGCTATTTAAATTGTCTTTAGGTTTACGTTAGGAAGTTGTTACCCAAGAGTTCACCGAGCACTGCTTTACCGTCTCTTTTCCAATGTCCTCACGCCCTTCCGGTACATACAGCTTTTCTCAAGAACGAATAACGGCTATCGGAAGGATAGAGGAATCTTTGTTGCTGTATTTCTTGTTGTAGAGCGTCAAGAGTATATTGGGATTGCGATGGGGGACCGTTCACAGTGCGCATATTAGGCTCTGACGTAAAAGATATGGTGCGAGGATCATACGCCTTGTTGCGATTGCGATATCGTTAAAGCGAAATTCATAGCGACAGCCATCTTTGTTTCTCGAGGGACAGAAGCGCAGTGCGCATGCGCGCTCGCCGAACCTAACCAATTCGTGTTGTGTATTCTCGCTAACCAGCTACCTCGTCCGTCTTTAATGTGAAAGGAGACGCGCAGGAAAAAAATAAATATACGGACAGGTTGTGACGCTTTCGATGTTTTACGAGACGAAAATTAACAGTTGCTAATCGTGCACGATAAACTCCGTGTATATGGAGGAATATGGAGGTACTCCATGAGGTATAATACGGACGAGTGGTGGACAAATGTAGAATTAGAACGTCTAACGTATGTAATTGTTTTAATTATTATTATCTTTCATTTGAGGCGGAAATAGTAACATGCCTTTCAATATCCAATCGTCTCGTTTTCATTGCGTTGACGCGACGTTTAACGGACGTCCCAATATATATAGATATAAATATACATATGTATATACATATATCATATATTTATATATATTTTGCCTTTCCTTTATATCAGCCACGAAGACATTTCAGAGGCTCTGTGTTATCTGATATTGGTGCTTTCCGTGTCCGCCCTTCCTACCACACGTCCTTACTTCATCCCGACTAAAAGAATTTTAGGCTGCCGCGTTATTGTTATTATCACACAGTCATATAGGAACTATATATTATATATATATATCGCGATGTTACATGCGTAGATTTAGTTCGGGAATCGCGATCTCGCGCTCCTCGTTTCTCGCATTTCTTTTCGTACAAAACTGTTGCAAGCGAATGAAAATCATGGACGCACTTCACTCAGTGACCTGTCACAAAATCGGATTCGTGAAAACAAACGAAAATACAAAAACGTGTAACGGTGCCAAAATGTGTCGTGCGTCTCCGAAAGAGAAATGCGCATGCGCGTAAATAGTTGACGGGTTCGAGAGTTCAAAAATGCGAAACGAAATAGTCAAAAAATAAAGAAGGATAAGAGGGAACGAAAAGTAGATATTAGATAATTGAGGTATACGTATATCTTAAAAAAAAAAGAAACGCTATCGTGCAATATCAAAGGTGCAATTACAAAGACGGTCGGGTGCAATGTTTTCGTGTATCGTGTATGAATCGGGTATAGCTCGCGGGAAAACGATGATTCTAACGAGAGAATGATCGCGCATGCGCGTGGCCGTACACTACACCTTATTCCCCATAGAAGTTTTCGGAATATGTAAAAATTGTGAAAAGTCTCTGGTGAAACAGCTATATATCTATTGACTTCTCGTCTATCTATCATATATATATAGTATATATATTTATTTTAATTACTATACGTACCGCTATTATCCTGAATTCCTTGTACCCCCTTTCAGCTTCCCCTTAAATCCTTATATTCTCTAATCCCACCTCACCCATCTACCCATCCATCCATCCATCCATCCATCCATCCATCCATCCATCCCCTTCCACCTATCCTCTGTATCTTGTGATACGCGTGCGAAAAGTCTCAGAAGTTATTTCAAGATGATAAGCAACAGCCAAAACGCACGCAGATTAACCTATTTAAAGAGAATGCTACGAAATCTAGGTAAATACGAGTGACGTATGGTCCGAGCGTAACGCGGGATTGAAATACGATATAATATGGAATTCGAAAGAGAATACAAAATATAATAACGTTACCTAAGAAGATACACGTAATATGTAAGTATATCTACGTCTACTGTGAGCATAGCGTATATAGATAGATAATATACCTGTGTACTATGAACGTACGCGTACAGCCGTGGTTGCCCCCTAACCCCCCGTCATTGCTCCATCGTTATTCAACATTAATTATTGCTATTGATAAAATAATAAGCGTCTATACTTATCGATACGTAATACCGGTCTCTATACTGTTAACTATTGTTGTTGTTGTTATTATTATTAGTATCATTATCATCATTATCATACGTATGGCACCCACTCTGCGTATGAGGGTATGCGCGTGTACGTATGTTAATCGGACGTAATTAATCCCGATCCAACGCGATGACGCACATGTTAACTACACTTAAATACCTCTGAGTTTAATTAGGTTTACCTTGAGCACTTGGGACCTGATGCCACCGGAAACGGATGGGAATCCTCTACGGCATATCCCGGCGGTGGGAGGCTACTTCCGTTCTTGTTCTCCTTTCTTTTTGTCTTGGATCTTCGCCGCCATTTTTTATTCGTAATTACGTCAATGCACGACGAGCAGCGACGGGGACGAGCGGCAACTACAGCGAACACTGTTATTTGTCTGATTATTGTGTAAAGAATCATAAATAAATATATGATATCGAATGAGAGATCAGGATGGCTTCTTTTACCCTTTCATGAACTTTGACACGTTGATTTTTGTGATTACATGCGGACGGATGAGTTGGAAGGATTATGATTTTTGGGATATCAATGAAAAATCACTGCTTTTGATTTCTTTTTTTTTCTCTCGTATATTCACGTAATATAATATTTCGTTTTTATCGTGTTTCTTATACAGAGGTCGAGTATATATATATATATATATATATATATATATATACATATATATATCTATGTCTATATATATATATATATATATATATATATAAAATTATGCGCGTGTTTTTTGTGTATATGGGTTTTTGTGCGTGCGAGGTGCGTGTATTTATATCACTGTTTTTTTCTTTATAAATTTCATTTCATCTGTTATCAGCAGCAATCTCTCTTATCGGCTGTGCCGATTAAGATTATTTACGCGTGTTTAATGTGTCTGTGTTTGTTTAGGGTCTCGCAGTGTGTATCGGGTATGTATGTATATATATACAGAGCATATATTTTCCTTTTTTGTATATATATTTCAATAACATCGTCAACCAATAATTTATTTAATCTACAACGCTCTTCAATATGCGAACGCTCGTGTCCCTTTAACGCTTGTTATCGTCGTCGTCGCCGCCATTTTTTATCTCCATTTTTCACTCTATCTCTCTCTCGCTCGCAACTTTCTCACCCACGCGCTTACTTTTGCTTGTAAATTTATTCAGTCACCACTTTTCTCTGTCTCGTTCACACTCACAATCAATCTCACTCACGCGCTCAATCATACAGGATCTCTCTCGTGCGCCATTTTCTTGTTCTCTTTTATCAGAGCTCATCCGAGGACTATGGACACCCAACGCGGATCACAGTCTTAATCTGCATTCAACGACTCTTTTTAACGAAAGAAAAGAGGGGATATAACGAAGCTTATAAAAAGAAAAAATATTTAAAAAATTCAATCACAATCGATGCGTTTCTCTCTCTCTCTCTCTCTTTCTCTCTTTCTCTCTCTCTCTCTCTCTCTCTCTCTCTCTTTTATATTCTCTTAATCGTGCAATAATATTATATACTAGCGAGCTTTTACTTTGTAGTCGGAATTTAGATGATTAACAATTGGTTCAAACGATCGAGTCTATTTGGAATTCACTTTTTCATAGAGTATATTATAGTATGTATATCTATATATTATATACACGCGCTCTCGATTATCGTGAGAAGTGCCGGGACAAAATGCGGGGCTGTGCGTTTTGTTTTTCCTGCTTTTCTTATTCTACTCCTCTCCTTTCCTTCAGCGGTTTAAAAAATAAATTTTTGGACGCAATTTCAGAGTCGCATCGATCGACAGATTATAGTAACCACGGATGGTAATGGTTATTATTTTTTGTTTTGTTTTAATAATTCACTGTCTCACGGTTTCAGTTCTTCAATGTACAGGGTTGTATCTTGCGACGGTTATTGTACGTTATAGACGCGCAATTACAGTATCTCGAAAGGATTATCTGAATTTGTGATTACAGATTATAATAAACGCGAAGCAAGGAAGGATACGAGGATTGTCATTGGGAAATGAATTTCTCTATTGACAGATCGGTATGAATCTTCTTCTGTCGTTTTGAATATTTTTTCTTCTTATCCATCTTTCGATTCTCGCGCACACCTGCCTGACTTTCAAAATCGCACGCATCAAGCCGTTCAACCGTCGTAGTAAAATATACGCTTAAACGAATAGAATATTATGTATAATTCTCACAATGACTTACGTACTGACTTATTACGTATGCACGTATATCAATATAGCGAAATATCTCGTGTTACACAGCTTCGAGATTCTTGAGATCATTCACTTACGTCGTCCATTTTTTTTTTTAAAACGGATATTACATTATCGAAAATGCTGTCATCGAGTCGGGGCACGAAAAGCCGCGACGATACACACTAAGCTTATTTTTTTTTTTATTTAATCGTTAATTAATTTTTTTCCTGCTTTTCTCAATTTTACTTTAACTTGCATTTCATTAGATTTTCCTATACGCAACGCGCCGCGATTAATTTTTTTTTTTTGCTAAGCGTATCAAACGGTATACAACGCGAGCACGAGCATGATTATCTAAATAGTACTAAAGAGAAGCGTTCGGCGAGGATCGGTCGCTTCACTGCAATTTTCGCTAAATATCGGTTATTCGAAGTGATATGCTGCGCCAGTCACTGTCGCGAGTAATAGCTTATTTGGTTATTGTGAAAATTATTTTTAGGATGTAGAGTTTCGTCTCGGGGTCCACGGAATGGATTGCGGTATCGGAAGTCGTGCGAGGTATACGCACGTGTATACATATTAAAATGAGAATGTGAGACTTTTGTATAACGCGGGAAATATCTATGCCCGGCTATGTTATTATAAAAAATGTCGAGATAACTCGTAGAAAAGACAACGACGGTGGTTGAGTAACGGTAATATAATAAGAAATGGAGAAAAAACTCCGGCTTTGGTACGGGACCCATTGTTAGCATTATCATTATAATAATTATTATTATTATGGGTCTATTAGGATAAAAAGATGCGCGCGCAGCACATTCCCCGATAAATAATGGCAGTTTACATTTTTTAAATCTTTCAGAAGTCTTTCCCTTCGTCTTATCTTTTTTTCAAATTTTTTTTCTCTTTTTTTTTCATCTATACCGGCATCCTCGAACTCACGCAACGACCATGCGCCTTTATACCTACGCGGGTAACCTAGTTTTCAATAAATATTGGAAGAAAGAACAGAATAGGCTTGGCATTTTGTGCTGCGACAATCGTATATCGATTTATGAATATTCTTGTGCGCAGTAGGCCACTCTCGTTATGGTTATATCTAAAAAATCCCTATGACCCCAACCGAAACATCATTAGCCGGTCATTGGTTTACCTAATGAGTATTTAACTCGTACTTAACTAGCTTGGGACTGAATTATCGGTGCGCCCCTGTGTAACATGGAGGCAGGTCTTGATTTCCGGCCGCCATTAGTGTTAGAGGGAAGTGGGTTTGCAGGATGTTGCTGACTTATTTGTTGGGCGATCGTAGAGTCCCTCTTCGGGACGTCCGGCGGTGATTGTAGCACTTCCGTGTACTCACGGATTAGATTTGATATCTGGAAGGCCTGCGGGAAGACGACGAGGAGGATCAAGATGAAACTTTGATTTTGATAGAAGACGACAGGGACTTCCTGTCCATTAAATGTAATATGGCTCACCTGAGAAGTTGTTAATATGACTTTACTCTGCTTTTTGTCGGTTCCTGTGATAATCATCAGACAGTTTACGGCTGGACTGTAGCTCAGGATGCTACCGTACTCGTAAGTGCAGAGAGCATTTCTGGACCGATGCTCCAGGAGGTGTAGACCCAGCTGATCAACAGCGAGCCAGAGGACTCTTGGCCAGTTGGAGGTGAATGATTGCATCACGTCGAAAATTGTGGCCTTGTGTAGCGGCCATGATTGAATCAGGTTGAGGAAGGCCTTCTTAGCCTCCGGTGGAGTCATTCCACGTAAGGACTGATGGTGTTGGAGGACACCCTCGACGCAGAGATTAGGAACAAGTCTGGGCGGTAGGCAGTGACCGGCAATACTACGGTATTCCTGACCCCCGGAACTCTCCTGACAGTCCCCGAGCTCTAGCTGAGCTTGTAGGGCTGTCAGCATCATCTGCAGGAAAGAGACGCAGTGAAAGGCTTATTTTGTATTCTAAAGCGTTCGGAATTCTTCGGTTGTACACTCACAGCCTCTTTTTCTGTGATGGGGAACCTATCGGCTCTCAAGTCGTGCAAGACCTGATGATACAGCAACTCCTTTTCAACAGGATCATCCAGATTCATATACTGATCCAAGAATAAATGCTTCTTGAAGAGGAATAGATGGTGTGCGTGTTTCCGCTGAGGTTGCTGACCTTGTTGAGTCGTGCTGGCAGTTCTGTAGCGTTCCCACTTGGACATCACGTCGGCAATCTTCTCTTCCGGTACCAGTGATCGTTCCGAAGAGCCAAGTACCTCGTAGATGGCGTACCCTATGAGTATCATTGTTAAGCACTGCGTCTTAATCAATCAATAACAAGAACAATTAGTTACTCACCCATCGCTGATTCTTCAAGACCTATTTTGACCTTGATTATCTCCATAACGTCTCGAGCTGTAGCTGATGGATGAAACTCAACCGCGTGATACTGACCGTCCATGAAATGAAATCGGGCATATATAGGCCTCCTATTGATGGTGCACATAATCTCTTCTCTACTTGGTGGCCATTGCCTTCTTCTAGTACCCTGAGTCTTGTAAAGACACTTCTCAGCAAACCTCGCGTACTTCCCTTCCTCGGTGACGTAGTCAGTGGCGCATCGCTTTAGATGAGCAATCAAATATTTCCTAATGATCTTCTGCGGTGGTAATATCACGGAACAAGCCAGAGACAAAAGTGCCCAGTGCCTAAGGTTGACTCGACTGTTGGGGTCAGGATGATCCGTAGTCTGTTTGATCAGTTGAAGATACAATTCTCCCAGAAGCGTTTCCTTACGCATACAACGTTCCATAACAGTCTGAATCAGATTCACGTGTTCATCTTCGACCCGGCGTACAGTGTCACCATTTTGCCCTAATCCTGCGTACGTTAAGATCAGCTGGAAGACACTCAGGGCTATCTGCTCTTCAGGGTCAGGCAGTTTTGTAAGACTCTGAGGAATAGGCTGCCTGCTGAAAGCCCAATAGGCATAAGGAAAGCCTTTGTAGGTTTCTCCGTGATCCGTTGCATTTCCGTGTTCCTGACGAAGCTTCTCTATCCTATGCTTTGACAGTCTTCTTAGAGTGTTCCTGAGGAAACCACCACCCATATCTTGGGGCTTGCGAAGGGCGTCGGAATCGACAAGAGTTCGTCGACAGTTCACGAGGTTGTGATAAAGCCTGACCCGATCCTCGTTTGTGATCCCTTTTTGTTTCTTTACCGGTGCCTCGTTTTCCGTTATCCAACCAGCCAGGGCGGGACAGTAACTCACGATCAGACTACCGATTTCATTCTTCTGAGGTGTCTCGAAGACGAAACACTTGTGAGAACTGTCGGGATTGTGTCTTAGCAAGGATAACGTTATGAAGGAATCACTTGGATCGAGCATTATACTCTCCACGTCCTGATATCGATACTCCGATAAGACAAACTTGTCATCCGGTTTGATAAGCATCAAACCGTCGCAATTGATACCCAGTATCAATTGATTCCCATAAGACCAATAGCCTCTATACGTGACATTGAACATTGTGGTGCCGTATAAAGGATACTGCATCACACACGAGAGGTAAAGCACCTTGGCAGTCAGTTCAGATCTACCAGCACCGTACTGTTTATGCGCCTGGGCGATTATAGGAACCCAGACATCATCCCCACGTGCTCTACTTATACGATAAGGCAGAAAGCTATCTACTTCGCTGTAGTAATCCAGCCTGTCGTTATCCTTGGGATCACCAAGAGCAACCTGAGCTTGCAAACCCGCCAATTGGAGTGCAACCTTCTCCGAGACGGGGAAGTCGTCGCACTTGACTACATTGTACACAGCCTGAGAGTAGAGCATGTTAACCTCTACAGGATCCTGGGAGAGCTCTCGAGTATTACGGAAAAGTCTCCTCTTAAAAACAAAACGATTCTCTCCACTGCCTAATGTAGGATTATTACTTCGTCTCAGGGTTGAGAAAGTTGACTGTGACGTATTCAGCTTACATTGCTTAACCTCCCAAGCGGCGATTACGTCGTACAGATAATCATGAGCTCTGACATGTTCTTCGCCGTCTGGTCTACTCTGATATATAGCCCATCCTTCCAAAGATCTCAGACCCAATTTTTCTGCTAGTTTAGCTGCAGCATCCGCAGCTGTATCCGTGGGATGTACATCTATAGCCTTGGTCCTTCCATCTAGGAAGAAGAATCTACAGACTATTGTACCCAATCTTCTCATCGCTGCTATCTCCACAGTCGAGGGTGGGTATTGCCTACAGGACACCTTAGTATTTTTACAATTGTCCACGCACCACTGAACGTACTGTCTGAGTTTGCCCTCTAGAGCCAGATTCTTCTTCAGGAAGGAAACGAAGTACTTGTACAGCAATTTACTAGGTTGAAATGCGACTATGGCCAAACATAAGAGTAGCCAAACCCTCTCGGCCCACTCGACGTTCGGATTATTCGTAGCCTGTCGCATACATTGCACCAGAATTTCATCCCTTAACTCCTCGCGCTCTATTCCATATCCTATTATACTCTGTATTGTCGCAATCTCTTGTTCGAGCTTCATTTCCCCACGTATGTACTTGCAGAGGTCCCGGAATACCGAACACGCCACGTTCACGTTATCGGGATCATACATATGTATATGCGAGTTGGGTATGCTCGACCCTTTGTAATACGTGACCATTTCGTACTTGGGGATGAACTCGATACTCTTACCACGTGATTTTCGCGTAAGGGTCGCCATTATTGTACCCTCTGGAGAGCGCTCGTGACTGTTGAAGTAGTTCTGAGCGAATTCCACAATATCATGGTACATTGTTTCGCCATCTTGTAAGTCCTTCTTGTCCTCGAGCTCCTGAAGTTTACGCTCAACACGGAATTTACGTCTTTGCTCACGCTCGGCTGGTTGTTGCTGTTGTTGTGGCTGTTGCTGCTGCTGCTGCGGCTGCTCGTGCCCGTTAAGCTGTTGTTGAGAAACCGTTTGATGATGATTGTGATGAATATGATGGGCGTTCGAGTTCCTTGAGTCTGGCCTAGACGGTGGACTTCCGGCTATTGGTTCCTTTATGATTTTGCTGTTAGGAACCGGTGGTGGCGAACCACAACTGTCGCCGTTCACCAGCTGGCTAGAGTTACCATTAATAACTATAGGGCTACTGGGTCCACTCTCTTCTCTAGGCAGAACAGATTCATAGATAGGTTCTCCGTCGTCGGCTGAAGTGTCTCCATTGAGGACTAGAGGTAGAGGTAGGGGAAGTGGTGGTGGTGGCGGAGGTGGTTCCGTCGGTTCTGGAAGACTTGGTTGGCCTAATTTCCCACCTCCTGTACTACCGCCAATTCTTTGTTGTTGCTGAGATATACCATCCTGAGTGCCAATGTTGGAAGATTTGGAGTCTGGCCGAGAATTCAGTTCCATCTCCTGCTGGAGGACAGTTTCGAGTTCCACGTCTAGGTCCTCTACGAGTTCATCCATCCTCTCGCCGATCTCCTCGATGATCTGATTACCCTTTGAGGATTGAACGTCCGACAGGAATGAGAAGAGATTATCCAGATCCACTGATTGTAACTCCGAAGCGACCATCTTCGAGTTGAGTTGTTCTGCCATTTGAGACAACGCTGCGATTTCCTCCTGTGCCTTTCTGCAATATGCCAAACAAGTAAGTCGTTAAAAAGAAATAAATTCTATCCTCTCATGACTTTCGCACTGTTTTAATTCAATGTCAGCCACGCTCATGCGCCTAGGATTAATTTTATCAGCTAGAGTCAAAGGCTCAAGACATTTAAATGTAAATCAATTCGCGCAGAACCAGGCACACATTCCTCTCAAAGTGCATCCGAACTTACCCAGCTTCCATTCCAACAATACCGTTGTATTGCGCGCTACAAGAGACAAAGGAGAGAAGTACGTTAAGTCGCCGCTAGAGCGATCATCGTATCGCGACAAGAGGATCAGTAAATGAAGAGCTATAGAAAACAGCTTTTCGTTTCTACCTTTGACTTTCTTCAAGCGTTTTTTTGTCCTCCATTAATCTTCTTTCTTCCTCCATTCTCTCCCTCTTCCTCATCTCCTCATCGACCCGCCGCATCTCGCGGAGAGCAGTAGCCACCTCCCGTGCAAAGACACCTCGTAGATGAGATTGAATAACAATTGCTGCCCGACGTTTTCTTATGAACATTATACGTAGTTTCCAGCCGCGATAGGCATGTTGAACCTTCAGGGCAGCATCTCTTATCTTTTTATATTCTACACATAAAATAAAACGTTTTAACGTACATTAATATAATATATATTAAACATATAATATATACACATATATAAACGATGGCACATACCCTTTCTAACTGTATAAGCACGCCAAGTCTTTTGTATAACAATAGCATTACTAGTAACCATCTGGTTACGTAAATCCTCTAGAGGCTCGTGAACGTAGCTCCTAAGGAATACCTTCGTCCTACCGATCTGCCACTCCGTGTCAGGAATACCCTGATTACCGATCAACCATCTCACAGCATCCTTTTCATCACAAGATGAGGAAGTTCTGGCCTTGTCCAAGCATCTGTATCTTGCGACAAAGTCTCTGAATGGCATATGTATTGGAAATCCTTCTTTTCTTATGCGAATAATATCCAGCATCCCTAAATACTTGAGTTGGTCCAGTACGAGCTTCTCGTCATAGTTATTGGCCATCTTTTCCATGTTGGGCTTAATGCACCTAGCGTACCAGGGTGTGGTTGCTTGAAGGACATCCACCAGTGCCTGAAGCTGATGTCGAAACGAATCACAGAGAGTAGGTTTACCCTTGGACGTTCCTCTAGACATTGTTGTGGCTCCACCGGATGCTCTGGCTACAGTACAGCTCAGTAAATCCTGATAGACTGTGATCTCTTGGACAAACTCATTCGTACTCCTGGACATGAAGTCAAAGAAGACGTCCTGTTGGACGTCTCTGTTCTTGTCGACGAAACCCTGGACAGTGTAGGTCACGCAGCCTGCATAGTGTTTAACGCCAAACTCCTTTTCCCACTTGCGACGATCCTCACCCTTTACGTAACAAGGGTGGTTCTCGAATTCCGAATGAAGATTTGTCAAGTACGCCAAGTCCGAGCCTTTTGGCATGTGACACTGCTCTGTCAGAAGTTTAAGAACACATCTCGGAGGTTTTTCTATCAGCTCTAAACAAAGAGTGTTGTCGGTGAATGTGATGTGAGAATAATGTATCTCTTCCTGATGATACTGGAACAATTAATATCAAATTTAATTATAGAATGATAAATTACGTGTTACCTTAATCTCTAGCATGATTAAGCACGAAAAGAATACATACAAGTTCCTGCTCGAGGGCGAATACATAATGATTGAAGAATTTGTGAAGCTTCTCGTTGGTGTAGTTGATGCAAAGTTGCTCGAAGCTGTTGACAGAGAAATTCTCAAATCCAAATATATCAAGCACCCCCAGAAACCGAGAGCTGTCCTGTCCCGGATTGGTACAATTGTTGATATGATTGATGAGCCAGGCAAAGGTCCTAGAGTAGAGTGCCTTGGCCATCGCGTGTCTATTCTCTCGAGCTTCCTGGACCTTCAACGGGATCTCAGTAATATTCCCACGGACGTTGATTTGACGAACAAGCACGACCCTGGTGAGATCCTCCACCTGAAGTCCAAGAAGTGGAGCAACGGTAGCGACTATGTCACGATCTTCCACTGTCAATTCGCAACGTTCCCCGTCGACGTCCTCAAAGCTGAGATTACCCAGCCAAAGAATAGCGGAGAGTACGCGAAATATACCCTCGCACATTTCAGGCGCCACTTGGAGAACGTTGAAGGCCAACCTCAGGGCGTCCAACTTCTTCGAATCAGTGATACCATCGATCTTCACGCACCCTGACTGCTTCAAGTACTTGTAATGATTGGCAGGCATGAGCTTGTACTGCTCTGCGAATTCCTTGTCCCGGGTGCCAGCTTCGACCAGCTGATAGAACACATGGTAATTCCTCTCGCCAGGACTCTGAAAAGTGATCCTGCTCTGTTCCAGAAGATAATCCTGAATAATGCATCCCTTGATCATCCACTTGCTGTCGAAGCAGACCTGCATGAACTTCCCAAAACGGGAGCTATTGTCGTTCCTCACAGTCTTCGCGTTACCTGGTGAGCAAAGCGTTTGATAAGATTTTACAAAAATTAAAGAGACACTCCTTCTGGACCCTAGCCCAACGTGACAGATCATCCACTAAATACGAGGCTGAACCAGGACTTACCAAAGGCCTCCAGGATGGTATTGGCTTCTAGAATTTGCTGCTCTACCCAGGTATCAACGTTACTCGTCACAGAGCACAAATACTGCAAGATGAACTTGGTCGTCTCAGTCTTCCCGGCTCCACTCTCTCCGCTAATAACGCAGGACTGATTGCTCTCGGTGTCCTGGAGTGATCTGTATGCAGCCTCAGCCAGAGCAAACACGTGTGGCTCCAGCGAACCCATCTTTTGGCCATGGTACCGATTTACATATCCCTGAAAAAGAAGAAAGTATTAACGTACTTTTCCTACGTCACTAATTCACTCCCTTCTCCTTAATCACAGCTAAACCTCCTTAATTAACGCCGCATTCAATCGTTCCTTCAGAATGCAAGGGTTTTTAAATTAAACGCACACGTGGCTGCACCTACGACCCACCTATGCATGTTTCATTCGTGCTTTGCACCCTGGGGTTTACGACCCCTTCCAGTGAATCGAGTAAGCTGAGCCCACAAGTAGTGCAACCCAGTTCGTAATTGGCGACCCTCCTGTTTCTATGTTTCGCGACGCTCTTATGCCTATTAGAATAATAAATTCTATGCACGCGTTCACAAGCACAGCGTCCACGTATAATATATACGCAACATTCATTTTTCAGGTTAGTTTTATTCCACTCGACTAGGTACCTATAGATCTGTCATAATGTCGCCGTGTTTTGTCTGCTTGTAACTAAAAAAATCGACTATATACATATATCTATTATATATATATAAAATATGTATGTATATATATATATATATAACAGCCTTTTTTTTCTAAAAATTCAGTTCGATAAGTGAAGACCGCCTCGTGAACTCACCGACTCTTATACACAATTTCAACAGCGTCCCTAAATACGCATGAGAGGCTGAAGAGTGTTGACACGTGGTTACGTAAACCTTTGACATTTCCGGTACACGATGGTTGCTCTTATCTACTGCGAAGAAGGGAAAATTCGAGACGAGCAGAGATTACGGCTTGTTATACGGATACTCAGTGGAATTTTGATTCTCAGGACACTGGGTAAATAAATGACAGATTCGACTGCTTTTCGCTCCATTTACCTTTATCTCCCTTGAGAAAAAAAAACGTACTACAGTAACCTCGTGCTGTACACAATGTTTCCGTTATCCAAGGATATCGCGAGAGCAGAAAAAAAAATGTTTATCATGCCCGTGATAATTTTTTATCTACAATCTATCATACGAGGGCGTTCCCGGTCCTTAGAAAACATAACCCCGTGTAATCTGCGCAAGGAATGATCTTTCATCCTGTCTCAAGCCAAAGAACCGAAGATAGGACGATTTTAGACCCCTATCGTAGTAAATGGACGTACAAAAATAACACGAACGTGTCTAGGCTCCAGACGCCTATAGAATTTTCAAAAGCGATAGTCTTGAGCCAGATACCCAAACGATAAGGTACAACGGCAATACCGTAAGTTCTTTAACAGATGAAAATGTGAATTCTACGTCAGGCAAGATCTCGAGATTAATCACGGGAGTCGGCATACACACACTTCATCCGAGACTGCAGTGGGATTTAAATGCCGTGAGAAAAGGAAAAAAAAGTAGAACTTCGAGTCCCGTTCTTCAAGCAGCGAGGGGTTGGAAACGACATCACGGCCCATTTCGTTAGTGGGTCAGCCTTGTTACCACCACGTAGGAACGACCTGATCGAGAGGGCGGAAAATTGTAGGAGCTCGACCGCGATCAACACTAGGAGTTGTGTCAATTCGATGATGTAGAGGTTTACGGTATAGCCAGGTAGTATATATGCATATATACATATGTATATGTATGTATTGTTTACCTACATCTAAGCCTAATACCAGAAATAGATAAAGTATATTCCAGAAAGCCGTTGACAAGCCTTAGATATTCTTAAGAAAATAAAGAGGCATTCGAAAGAAATGCTCCGGCGTCGAAAGACTACGGACGACGACGGCTTCTACGGCACCAGGAGTCTCCGAATCGGATGTGCGCTCCGGGACCGATCAATACCGGGGATGCGCGGGAGAAACGAGCCGCCCTTTTAGTGCCCTGCCGAATCTTATTCCGACCTGGAGCCCGTAGGAGATGTCACGCGTGTCAAAATAAACCGATGCACGTGGAGCACGTTCGAATGACAGAACGAGACGATTGGTACGTCCCTGATAGTCTTGTAATTCAAAGTTTTATTTTTTTTTTGAAAAAAAAAAATTGTAATACGTTTTAACGACTTATACAGACTTTGGGACTTATGGGTAACCATACGGCTTCCGAATACTTGTCGACGTTTTATTTACGTCTACGTGTTATGAGAAAACGAGCCAGTCCCGAAATAGTTACAGGCTGCGCCCTAACGGTACCTTTAAGACGTCGTGACGCCCTCGCTGCTTCACTTATATCGTGCACGTTAAGACTGCACGCGATTACTAAAAGTGAGGTTACTTTTTTTTTCTACGTGCCAGGTCTCGGGACTTAAAGCAAGGGTATAAAAGGATTTATTGAACAATCGATTGTAATTTTTGGCTACTTATTTGTTCTGCGTACTATAGTTATTTTTTACTTTTTTCTTATCTTTTTTTTTTACACAGTCTCATCAGTGTTTTGACTAATGGAGTAGTTGCTTGTATGTATTACGCGGCGGTAGAGTCTAGAAGGTATTTCTGCTAGCAATTAGAGGATTGGGATTCGTGGTAAAAAAAAAAGATACAAGCTGATAAACCAGATAACGAAAATTCCAGAAGATAGTTTCTATATGCATAAAAAGATATATATATATATTATTTATATGTATATAATATACACAGAACGTCGTAGTCTCGATAATGGCGAATGAGAGCACGCAGAAGGCAAAGGATTTCTAAGCTCTGTCGTTCCCGATGAGAAAAAAGCCTTGAAAGCAGTTGCCGGTTTGCGATATCTCCATGAAAGCCCATCGTGGTATTCGTTTCCTGTTTTCAGGCCGCAGGTTTGCAAACCTTTATGATAAAAGCGTCCTGCCTTGCCATTCGTTTCCTTTCCATTCCTAACGATACTATCCTCCCATTATTACTTCTGATATAACGGCTTGGAACGTCCTTGCGAAATATTTAAGGAGACTCTACGTCAACATGGCAAAACCGGAAATATCCAGCCATTGTCGGTATACATGAAAACGTCAAATATTTCGATACATCATTACGGTATAATTAGCCACCGGGTATATCTAGAGATGAAAGAAAGTGAAAATGGACGGCGCGTGCCGGGAGTATGATTTTTAATTTTATATTCCACACGAGGGTTTCTATATCTGATATTTACTATTCCCGTGATAATGTTTCCGGTTTACGACGGCCACCGGAAACGCGTGGGCCTCTGGCGCTTAACGCAATGATAGGCCTAGCGCCGATTATGCGAATTGTTATTTGAGCCAGGATGACAACTCCGTTATATTTTGACTTACCATAGTGTAGTAGTCGACTTCCTTGTAGGGATTCACAGCTATCAGTATGGACCCTGTGTACGTCTGCATAATTGATAATTGAGTTAAGGAAAAATTTTTAATTTTTTTTTCTTAAAAAGTAATTTTTTATAAATCATTTTAAGACACGGAAAAATAATACATATAAGACATGGAAAGAAACGTAAAATAGGATAAAGGATGGGAGGTACGACGCCCTTGTATAATGCAACGTTGACTTGCATTCAGCGGGGACGCCAGAGCGCCGCATGACGTCACATTTAGGGTAGCGAGATGATGACTCATGGTGGTATACCGTGAAGCAAGGGGGTAATATACCTATAACTGTTCCAGCTATAGCACAGGGTAAAAAACCCTTGGGTAGAAAGAAACGTTTAGCTCTGGATGCGTCGACGCTTTTGCGATTCACAATTGAGACAAAGAGAATGTGAAGAGAAAGAAGTGCTGAAGGAATTTTTCACACCGATAAAAATCATCACGATTCTCTGAAATGACTGGTAACAATTTCAAAAACTATTCAGTGACGTAGAATAGGTGGGTGCGCCAGTACTTAGTAATTTCAACGAAACTCCAAGGACGGTTTCCTGTCCCCGTTTCGTCCATCAACTACCACTTCCGCTACCGCCTCCTTCCCGACCCTCTCGTGTCTCCTAGCCCCCCCTTAGAACTCTTCGTCTGCGTTTCTACCTCGTTTCACTTTCATCCCCTGCCACGGCTTCCTGGCTATGATCTCGACAATTTCTCGCGGCCCAATTTCCGGACGTCGACGGTTCTGCAAACAGGGGATATATAGTTGTCAGGCTTCGGCTCATCCCTCGTTTGAAAGGGTGCTGCTGCAGGTGGTGAAGATAGTAACAAGTAGTTGGATAGATACTAGTAGAGCCATGACGTTGGCTGTGCAAAAGGCTTGGCTTGTCGAAAGCAGCTGAAGCTTGATAAGAGCGCTTTGCCAGCAATAGGTTAATGAGAGCGGCTGGTTAGAGTTTCCTAGACGTAGCGGTACGGGTACCTCAACCTCATCCTCGTCATCGTCCAGCCTGTTAGATTCTACGTTCATGTATTGGTCTTCCACCCTATTCCAAACCAGAACCCGCGTACTGCTGCTGCTTCGGATCACTTTCGGGATATCGAATTATCTCCACGTGGAATTATCTGCAGGAAACCTTCTCTTGTTGGGGCCGTGTTATTAATTTAATCGCAGCCATGGGTATAAATTTGTTATCTTTTTTTTAATCCTTGTGAAATCTGTTATCTTTTTCAGCGCCCAGTAAAGTTCTCATAAGGAATCACGTGCGCGTAGAAAATTCGAAATTTTTTTATCCACTCGAGAAATGCTGATTCTGAAGAAATTTAAAAAGAATTTTTTTTTTCTTGAATTTTGATCTTATTTATACGTCTGTCTATATTATGCTTCACACGTGTACCACAAGTTTCTTCCCATTTCGGCTTACATCAGCCGACAAAAAGTTGAATCCTCGCTTGACAGAACACGTGTGTGTGTTTTATTGGGATTAGAGAGGATCTCGATGCCGGGTCCAGAGCGCAAGATTCCACATGAGAATAATTCAATTAGAATACCACGTGTGTCAATGCTGACAAGCAATGTCATTTGCAGATTTCAATTTTCGTAAATGGAGTCACGTGAGGTCGCTAGTACCGGTCGTGGAATAGGAAGTGGTCGCTAATGAGAACATTGAAATGACCTAAATCCCGGTACATGGTTACGATATATCACAGTGTACTGTGCTGCAGACTCACTCCTCCTTCCTCTTGCTCTCCTCTGTTTCATATGCTCTGTCCTCCTCTCTCTCTCTCTCTCTCTGGTACTACTAGTCCCAGCTCAACTCCTTCATTAGAAACGCGCACCCAAGCATGTCTCTGAAGTGGTATAACGAGCAAGTTTGCAAATTTTTAAATATATTAAAAAAAAAAGAAAATGTAAAAATTCTATTGAAAGTCTGGCTACTATATAAAAATCCCATAGAGAGTGCATACATATTTATCGGGTAATTCCAGGAGAATTGTATAACGAAGGAATGAGAGGGGACGGTGTCATGGCGAACAATAAGGGTGAAAATAGAAGAGTCCAGAAGGATTGGAAGGCGGCGAGGCAATGGTGTTGGTACTGATGGCGATGGTGGCCGATGTCGGTCGTTCTCTCGGTAAACGGGAGCCCGAGAGCTCGAGATGAATGGGTTTGGCCTGGGGTGGTTCAACCAGCTGACTGGGGGTTGTTTCTATGGCAACGAACCAACCCGGGAGCAACGCCCCACCCCTACAAAATTCATACGTGTCTCCGTTATAAGGTACCTATCTCGTAACTCCAGCCGAAGCGCCTAGACTGGCCGACTCGCCCGTTCGCCACCCACCCCAACCCTTATATGCACATCCATACGTACATGGGGATTCATTTGAAACCAAGAAAAGGTACCGTGATCATGTGTCCACTTCCTGTAGAAATTTTTTTTTTTTCAAAAGGATACATATATCTGGTCCCTCTCGTAGCGGACCTGGAGATTTCGATTGATCCCAGTTTCATCGATGTCGCTGATCACCGTCATGTCGGGCACCCCGAACTCGGGACTGGAGCCTGTAAAAGAAAGAAAAAAATCATGTCACTCCAAAGAAGGACAATAACTGAAAGGTCTGATCGAAGGTCAGGTCAGGGAAAAAAAGAGGCAGGAATAGCTTCCATTGAGTCTCTGAGAAGGAACCTGGGACACCCTCAGGTTATCGACACGCAGGTGTCTCGTGCACATGCAGCTGCACCTGCACGGCAGATGTCCCTCGCCAAGTGACCAAGGGCAATGATACTTCAGCAGTTGCAGATGATTCGCGCATTCGCAACGCATCCTGAGATACCTACACTCGATCTTGTTCCCTGATGATATTCCAACGAAAGTTCGCGAACGTGCTGAGCTTGCTTGAAATTTACATGAACCCCATTGTAAGACAGTCCCACTTAATCCCGTACTGAACCTGTCCTTTTCTTTTTTATCCTTCTCTCTCTCGCACACTGACCCTTATTCTTTTTCTTGTTCCCCACCCGCCCCCCTCTCCCACCCTGTCTACGAAGGCACCTTCGCCGTTGCACCACTCCCCGTTATCCTCTCCACGCTCACCATTCTTGTTCACATTCTTTTTCCTGTCTGCCAGCCTCGCCTGCCTCTCTTCTTCTATCCACGGTAACTTCGGCATCGCTCTATCTCCTTCTGCAGCTCTTCGTCGCGTTCCTTTATCACCGCAGTCGGATCGCCATCCGTTTCCTGACTCCGACTATGGCAACTGCAGGAAGGCAATTCCTTCGCCATCACATCAAAAACCCACCAAAACCCCCAGATGTCATCAGCCGCAAACTGCACAGGCATTTGCTAAACAATTCCTGGCACACTTTGGCCAACCACGAAAAACACGAATACGACCACAATAATCGGTATTTTCATATTCATGCCACGAAGACTATACTCGAGCGGTTTTACTGGAACACCGAAAAATTTTGTATCTTTTTCTGTCATTTAGTCCCCTCGCTCTGGAGGCTCAAGGATACAAGAGGCATTGTACCGTGACCTTAGAGGAAGCAGGTAAACCTACTAGTATTCTACACGGATCACCTCACACATCCATCAGGTAGCAGAGACCTTTGTCTGCACTTTGTAGAATTATAAAAAAAAAATAACTCCAATGACATATATGTATACATATATTGGACTGTTTTCTCATATACGGTAGACAGTATCAACCAGTAGGGGTGCAGTTATGTTCGGCCGTGCAATAGTAGCCATGCAAGTACTATATCGATTTTGATAGGGGTGAGCATGGAGGCTGAAGTGAGCTGGAAGTTCCAAATGGCACTCGGCCGACCTAGCCGCCACTTCCACGGGCCAGTGCATTACAATCCATACTATTTCCAGCGCTAATTCAAATGTCGACCTTTACATCTGGAGGTAGGGATTCCATTTTAAAGATAGCCACATTGATATTTGGAGCATGCACGAGAGGGGTTGGCGCTGCTCGGCTATGTAGAGTTCTGCGTCGGCAGTTGCGTCCTTATGCGCTTTTCCTACCCCATCTGAGACCAGTCCTCATCCTCCTCTTCTTCCTTACCCGTACTCCTGTCCTCCCGTCGTCCTCAACCTTTGAACCCCTATGTGCCCACACCCCTCTCTCCAATTCTTTCATCCTTCATCTCCAGGAACTCTGAACTCATCCATAACGAAGAATGACCCTGCCAACAAACTCATCCGATCTTACCAAGGTTACGCAAGTCCATGGTGAAATCGTTTTGTCGATACGAATGATCAAGCGTCTAGGGAAAGTCACTAGATCCCAGTAACAGGTAAATTGGTGGCGCGCGACGTGGTTAGAGCTATAGGTATCTGACTAGGAGAAAGAGAGGTGGAGTCTGGTTGATTATTCGGTTGACCGTAGTCACACGTTTATCGTACCTGGTGAGTCACGCTGACACGAAAATTCCAGGGAACCCTTCTAGGATGCTGGGACAGTGACTCACGTCTAGGTTATATATCTCAAGCACCAGTTCAAATAGAACGCATGAACAATTGTATAGTCGGGTATTGGCAGTGAATTAAATGTTTCGAAGAAGTTAGTCATTGCGTCTTTTGAAATTTCAAACTAGATACTGTACGAGTAACTGGTGGTATCCTCGAGCATCGTCCTTTTAAAGGCATCGCGTCGCGGCTTGTTTACGTACGCGCAACCTCCGCCGGATGTTCCCGGCGTGGCATTTGGGGAACGTGGAATTTCACTTTAATAACTTCCCGTGCGTTCGAGTCCTGAGGACCTTTGTAATGCTGTTTGAAATACACGCCATCACCCACGCATACCTATGTATAAGCCTATCGCTGCACGCGCACGAACACAGTCGCCACACGTGCCCCTTTACACGCGACAGATGGTGTACACAAAGACGGAGTCCGGGACGAAGAAAAGAAGAAAAAGAAGGAATAACGTGTAAAAGAGGGGAAGTCCGATGCGAGAGTCTTTATCTCGTATGTTTTGATAACTTCAGACTGCTTTAAAACCTTGCATGTCATGTAATGTCAACGTTAAAGGCACATTCAATGTTTGAATGTGCATTCAATGTTTTCCTTGTGCGACGAAACTAGGTCAAAATTACCAGAAAAACCGTGCCGCATCTACGAGTCTGGAATCTTATGACACGGCCGAAAGAAATGTACAGGTCAAAGTTCAGTGCAATCGTTTCACCCTCCCTGACAAATGACTACCTTATCTATCGCGAGGGTGGTTCCCTGGACGGTTTAAAAAAAATTTAATCTGAATTTTTGTGAGCCTTATATTCTTCCACGGAATATGTATTTTGGTATGTGAGTTAATTATAGGCGTTAAAAGAAATTGAAGATTCTTCCAGAACCAGCGAGTTGGTGACATAAACGATGAATCTTATATGTCTTTGTAAAAAGCGTGAATACTAGCCAGTTTATCATGTCTCCAAGATAATAGCTTTCGAGGAAGTAGCGACACGCGGGAGTGACAATAATTCACGAGAGCTCTTCGCTACTCACAATCAGTTGTTTCATTGTTCAAATACGAATCGAGAAGTCCGACACAGAGCAAATTGTTATCAAGTCAGTTTATTTGATATGACCGATGGCCGACTGGTCTTATGTATAGTTTGCATTCGGATCGCGTTGTGGCAACATTATACCAGTCCTTAATTGCAGGAGGGATCTGCATCTGATTAGAACGCTGACAGATGCTTTACAGTAGATTGGAGGTATAGTTGGAAGTAACCAGACTGTGCGGATTATTGGTGCGAGTAGAACAGGAGGAGGAAAAAGGGAGAGACGAAAAAACGAAGGAAACCGCAGCAGCTTGTGGACACGATGATACTCTGACATAGGGTCTTATTGTGAATTCGGTATCGACTGAAAATTCTAAAAGTAGCAGATGAATTACAAGACAAAATCCTACGAGGAAACAATAAGCCGATAGTCAATCTACATCCTCGCCTTATACACCCTCAGCATCCCCAAGGATTCGTGAAAAGAGGGTGCGAACAATTAAACTCCAACCTAAACCGACGAAATACTTGTTGACGTGACTAAATTGAATGTAAGATCCTATTGAAAAATATTATTCTTTGTAAATCCCATGATCTCTTATCCTCATGTCCGAAGGATCAGAATATCCGCAATCAGAAGTATCCATTCCTAGGGGTACACACCCCATGAGAAAATCAGAGGAGGGTAAAGAAACAGCAGCTCGTAAGAAAGGTGAAAAAAGTAGCTAAAGAGGCATAAGACGGAAAATAAGTTTAAAATTCAGGGACAATTGATGCCAATGTGAATTTTGCTCTCTTTGTAGCCTCTCTTGAGAATGACGACAAGGGGTTGGAATCTGTTGTTGGAGTATTGCGACAAAGGCAGAACCGTTAGGAGACTTACCCTGGGTGAAGTGCTTAGCAACCATGATGTGCGTGACACGGTGCTCAATACATATCCACCCCTAGACGGGGAATCCGGTTTGGTTTAACACTTTTTTAACACGGGAACACAGCCTCGAGATGAACGCGATGCCGGTGGCGGTACTTTCTGTCAGAATCACATGTTGGTTTGGTATGTTCCTAGCGTGATGACATACTCGAGGAATACGTAGGTCAGGCTATGCGCACACACTATCCGTATTGTAGGCGTTTTAAGAGAATCTAGGGGCGACGCACATGCCCGACAGTTCCCACCCGACTGATGCTTCGTTCTTCTATGCTGCCTGTAAACCCGGACTCACCCTACCTGCTAACCGTTGTCTCTGCAATACCGACGGAGAGAAGGTTTACGTGATTCCTCGATTAATATTAGCACCGGGAGATGGTAGCACAATCTAGAGAGACTAGAGCACCATGATAATCCAAATGAAGCAGTTTTGAATTTCGCGCCAATATCAAATATCCAATAGGGAGAGGGAAAAAACAGAGCTAATTATTATTATTATCAAGATAGCATGAGAATCATCTGTGTTTGCTTTTTTATGCTCGCAACCCGTTATTACTTATGTAGATCAATCTACAGATGGATATATCTTGTGAATTTAAATGCATTTGTTATCATATTGATTTGATTTGAAGAAAATAAATGTTACAGACCCACTGGATGAATAGGAGAAAAGGATCTGAGACTCTATCAAGTTTTTCTTTGCATAAATCTTCGTCCATTGTAAACAGACAAAGCCTAACGAATGTGAAAGAATGAAATTCTAGAGTCTCACATTGCACCGACTATCTTCCACATAACCTTGTTGGCTGACGTTAAAAATTTCGAAGAAAGGTATACAGCGCTTTACAACTGGTTCCATATACATGACCGGCGTTCTCATAATAAACTGGCCAAACGTTAAAAGAAGTAAACGGTAAATGCTAAGTTTCTTCCGACCGTACTTGGCCTCGAGGAAGTGTCACTCGAAACAGAAGCCCTCCGTCATTCCGTCCCGACGTGCTTCTTAAACTCATGATCAGGAAACCCAGCCACATGTGTACGCTACCCTCTCTTATACATTATGACCCCGCGACCGCTTTAGTAGTGGAGTCAGGATTACGTCAGTGAGTCCGATTGACTATGAATCACAACGCCCTGTGAATATTATATAGCTTCTTTTTTCAAGGTTCCGCCTTTACGTTCACAACCAGTCGTATACGTTTACAATTCTAAAAGTGTTCATCATAATCATCGGTCATCATATCAATGATCCTGTTCTATGGGCATACGTTTTAACGATGTTGAGTTCAAGAGAGTGACCCTGGCATTGTATTTTCTATAGTATCGCCTTATGCCTATTGAGAAATTATTTTGATAAGCTTAGAGCTTAATTACTGATCCTTCTGATTGTTTTCCCGCAAAGGATAAGCATCTTTCGAAATTTTTACGGACAAGATAGCGCTCGTTTGACGCAGTTTATTACAAGACCCTTAGATAAGAAACATGGATAAGGATTAATCTTGATAATTAGTACTGAATAATGTAAGAAATGTCTGATAATTCATTCAAAATCAATAAAGTATAGATAGATAATGAAATTAATTCATCGCTTATCGTTCGTCATCTAAAAACTTTAGGATCGTTATGACGCACAAGAAGAGTGATCTCATTTTGTTTTAGGTAAATCTAATGTGAAGTAAGAGCCAGGAGAAATAATTCGAGACCTCGTTTGCTTATACTCAAAAAAAGAAGTAGAATAATGGCGCAGTGTAGCGTGAAATAAAATGACTAGGTTTAATAAAGTAGAATAAAAGAAGGATAGAGCAACGGAGAACACAGAGAATAACAAAGAACAAACTAATGCAAATCGAACTCCTTGAATCATGGTTACGAGCTATGGAAACCGCAAAGTGTTTGCACTCCTCTGACTACGACTCCTGCGTGGGTGGCTGGCTGGCTGGCTGGTTATACGACTGGGTGGCTGACTGGTTCCAGGCCTCTGTTCACCGTTCACCATATCTGCATCCAGCCAATCGCGGAGGCGTCTACACAGAAGAACCTGTTTCTTTCCTTCCTTCTTTCTCCTGGTTTCGTACTGTCGCTTATCCGTGACGTTAACCGTCGCGGTGCCATAAGCATGGAGCGGCGACGCCAAAAAGTAGGAATAAGCAAGAACCACGCGCTAGCGTCGATCCGGACAAGTGCAGATGCCTTGGAAATGGGCCTGGTGCGCATGCGCCATCCATTATTTTTTGTCTCCACGCTCACTGGCAGTCGTCCGGCTGTGGCTGTCGTGAGCGAATCGAGGACGATGGTTAAGTGCGGGCGACGTTTCGCTCGCCACGGTACCCCGATGTGTGTTCGCGGTGTCGCGATTTATTCTCGAAAACAGTTGTAAATATCATATAACAGACGAGGCGGTTTTTGGTTCTACCTCATGCGCTGATATTAATCATGGCTTCGGTGAAGGTGGCTGTGAGGGTTCGACCCTTTAACAAAAGGTGATTATCATTTGTACACGAATCAACTCTGGAGCAGACAAAGTGCAAGAAAGAAGGAGATAGAGAGAGAAAGATGGAATAGAGAGAGTGATGTTCTCCCACCTGCTGTCACTTATTTCGGATCCATCCTGTGAAACAAATTACATCCCGTGTCCCTTTGCACGAGACACCATGATTATTATGTTGTTGGTAGGCACGGATCGTCCGTCTGATCCAAGGATATTTATTTGCTGTTTTCAGGGAACTTGCCATGAACGCTAAACTGATTGTTCAGATGGATGGGAAAAGAACAAGAATCTTCAATACAAAGGTATCCTTAATATTTTTAACCGATCATGTTCATATAATACAATACCTATCTCCAATATTACGAAATTTTCCTTCATATAAATACATTTGTCATTCAAGATTATTATGCATTACAAATTATATTATCACTGCTTCTTGTTGTACCAACAACTATTACTCGCTGTTGTCATTACTTAGATTTTACCAGAATCAAGTCGTGGTGGACAGCAAGAACAAAACTTTTTTTACGATAAGATATTATTGTTTCCCGTTACGTCACGGTCTTAGCTTGTTAAACTCTTCGCTCCGGGTACGAAATCCTCCTCGAGTCAGAGTTCTACGTTTCCCAATGGTCATCTGTCAGGAGAAAGTCCTTTGGCTGGTACACGATAGTCCGTGAAGCTATAATCCGCCTTGTACGGGTGTATCAGCTGGTCCGTAGAGAATGTATATAGAAACTCGTCGATTATGGAACATACCAAAAGAGACTATATATATAAGAGACTATATATATATTAAGATACTGACTTAACCGACAATAACCATGAGACCCCTTAATATCTGTCACAATTGCGATTGTGCTTCGTCATCATGCAAAAATCAGCTAATGGATTTTATCGCGCAATGACCCAGTTAGTCTGGCATATTGTATACTTTTAGAATTGTCAAACAGTCCCACAATAGCAAACAGTCCACGTTTGCCCGTTTCAGAGGCAGATATGGCTTATGTGACTTTTTGCGCATGAAAATACGCAATTATTTATATAAATTTAATGAATAAAGAAAATTGTCAAACTCCCAAGAATTATGCATACAAAGCATAAACAAAGACTGGTAATTCTCTAGTGTATGAGAAAGGAATAAATGATTTTGCATTTCATTAAAAAAAATAACAGTCTCTTGTAACATCTACTTGTCACTGTCTATGATTGTACATTCAAGAACCACTGTGCCATATAAAACGTAATAATAAGAAACCACATCCCTGAGGCCGTTGGTTAATAACGATTGCGCCATACTGTTACACTGTATTTCTCTGATTATCATACGACTTTGAAAACTTTTGTTTATCGGTAGAATTCTCCTTGTTTTTATTAAATGTCAGCTTGAAAATGACCTACAAGGTAATGAGCCTGCATAAGATAAAGTACGTATATCATAGATACTGAGTCTTGAAATATATTATGCTTGATTTTCAGACGCCAGGCAGCTGTCGGGACATAGACAAGGAGAAGTACAAGGACTTCACTTTTGATCATTCCTACTGGTCTTTCGACGCAAACGACGAGAATTATGCTTCCCAGGAAGAGGTGTGAATTTTTTCTTTTAGGGATATACAATTTTCCAATTGTCTACGTTACAATTCTTGATTCATTCAAACGTCATACAACGTGGCATTCATTAACGGCTCTGTATCTTGGATTGATGCCCATACACGAGTACAGGACTTCAGTACGATGCCCCGGATAAGACATAATAGAGTACAGTCGTACGTATAAGATACCTGAGTGGGGATGCAAATGACCTGACATTCGGCAATCAGCCATTGCGTGTTAATAATAGCGAATAGGACGTTTGACTAGGACAGAAAGATATTGGTATGCTCTTAGACGCGAGGATGCTGAACACGTAGTGTCTGATACGGAACACGTAATGCGTAACTCATGTATGGGCATGTCCAACGGAGTCTAGAAACGTGGAGGACGCCATGCTTCTTTCCGCATGCTACTGTCCATCAGTCTTTAAAGAATTAATTACTGAACTGTACTAGGAGTTTGATTATGAATATCTTTTAGGTCTTCTACGATCTGGGTACGGATGTTATAGAAAGTGCCTTTGAAGGCTACAATGCCTGCGTTTTTGCTTACGGCCAGACTGGATCCGGAAAGACGTTTACGATGATGGGTTCACCGGTAAGGGCGATTGAGAAGATTATTTGTCGATGATGGAGATGAAGATGATGACTTTATTAATGAGCTTATTCGTGCTTTGGATCTACAGGAATCTCAAGGCTTAATACCACGGATCTGTAAGACACTCTTCGCTCGTATGGCAACTGGAAAGGAGAGCGGTGCGTCTTACAGGACTGAGGTGTCATTTTTGGAAATACATAATGAGAGAGTGAGAGACTTACTCAGGCCAGAACAATCCCAGTCGCATTCTCTTAGAGTAAGAGAGCATCCTAAAAGAGGGCCTTACGTACAGGATTTATCCAGTCATCTTGTCTATGATTATTCGGATATTCAGGTAGATGGACCGTCGGAGTGTTAATCTACTTCTTACTTTGGATTCTTAAATATTGATTTTTTTTCGTAGGAATGTATGGTGAGAGGTAATACGCACAGAACCACAGCGAGCACAAATATGAACGACGTGAGCAGTAGAAGCCACGCAATATTTACAATAACTTTTGTACAGGCCGGTTTCTCTGCAGGCAATATGCCTTCGGAGACGGTATCGAAGGTACACCTTGTCGACTTGGCTGGAAGGTAATCTAAAGACTGAATTGACTTATTTTTACATTCTTATTGCAGTAACTAGGTCGGATTCTTAAGGGTGTGATTGTATTTGGACGTTTGCAGTGAAAGGGCCAATGCGACTGGAGCTACGGGTCAAAGGTTGAAGGAAGGTGCGCACATCAATAAGTCTTTAGTGACTTTAGGTTCTGTGATATCGGCGTTAGCCGAGCTAAGCTCGAGCGACTCCAATTGCTCGAAGCGCAGCGTCTTCATACCTTATCGTGACAGTGTGCTGACCTGGCTGCTGAAGGACTCCCTTGGCGGTAACTCGAAGACTATTATGATTGCTGCCGTCAGTCCTGCTGATTGTAATTATGGCGAGACATTGAGTACGCTCAGGTACGCGAACAGGGCAAAGAATATCATCAACAAGCCGACGATCAACGAAGATCCGAACGTGAAGCTTATTCGTGAACTCAGGGAGGAGATACAGAAGCTGAAGTCACTGATTGGAAAAGATATGGCGAGTTACATTGGAATTTTTATCGTTTGGATTAGTGCCATCTATGCTAGACATTATAAATATTTTCTTATAATTGGCGCAGAGCGTCGAGAGACCGCCCCAGGTGCTTCTGGCACAGATTCATGAGAAGCAAGAACAGGAGAAGGTGCTGACGGAGGAGTGGGCTGAGAAATGGCGAGAAACCCAACAGATTCTTCAGGAACAACGTGCTCTGGGTCTTAGGAAAAGCGGCGTAGGTGTGGTGCTGGATTCTGAAATGCCTCACCTAGTGGGCATTGACGATGACCTCCTCAGCACTGGAGTCACACTTTACCATCTGAAAGAAGGTAGAACCCTCGTAGGAACCGAAGAAGCAATCACAGCGCAGGTTTGCATATTTCTCCTGTTTACATAATCCTAAAGCTATTCGAAAGACATCGTCTTCAGGAACTTCTTCTTTATTTAATAACACAGGACATCGTTCTAACCGGAGCAGACGTGGAGCCTGAACACTGTGTGGTAGAGCTCGATGGTGGAGTCGCGACACTCCATCCACTTTCTTCGCACTGCTGGATCAATACCGCCCAGGTCGACAAACCTACAAGACTATCCCAAGGGTGCATAATCCTCCTGGGTAGAAATAACATGTTTCGTTACAACGATCCAGTCGAAGCAGCTAAACTCAGGAAGGAGGGAAGCATAGGAAATGGGAATCTACAATCGACCGTAGTCAACCTCTCCAGGTTATCTTTACTTAGCTGGAGCGTATCAGACCTTCACGCCTCATCCTCAAGTGACAATCTCCTCAACTCGAGCGAAGATCTCCGCGCTCTGGAGGAATTGGAACAGCAAAAAGCCGCATTAATAAAAGAAAAAGAAGATTTCAAGGTATACGATCACCTTGTTTCTTATCCCCGAGTCAAAAGTTTAACCAAGTTTCACAAAATGTCTGACAGAGAGAACAGGAGGAACGCGAGGAGAGATGGGCAGCTCGAAGGGAAGCTCTGGAAGGTGCTCAACGGGAACTAGAGAGAGAATGGGGTGCGCAATGGCGAGAGTGGGCCGAGGCAATAGCATCCTTGGAATCACGACAGAAGGAACTACGCGCCAGACGTCATCTTCTGGAACAAGAGCGTCGCGACGAGATGACCCAAGTAAGTGACTCGGATCCGCCCACGCCGGATCTAGACCTAATGTCCGTCAAGTATCAGTTCTACCTCATCCTCGTCGCACTCGGTGTCCTCATTTGTCTGTCCGGCAACATCATTATCTATTCGCACGTATGCCCCCTGGATATGTGACGATTACGATCAACAGTTCCTCCAATGAACTCTTGCCAGATTTTAGTCGACGATCATTCGATTTCATTATCGGATCGGTATTATTTACACGTTTTTAATTCAATGACTCCCGCTTATCAATGCGGTAACGCAACGTAACGTTCTGTTATCACGTCATATCCTCAGGATTTGGGACGATCGCGTCGTCTCCATCTTCGAGTATCCTCTCGACCAGGATGTGCCTAATAAATTTTATTCTTTCACTTGGACCGACTGCGGTTCATCTATTTTCAAATCGGGCCGGACCCGTGTTTTATCAATCTCACAAATCTTGTGTAATACAGACTAATAAAGTATTTGTCAATTCGCGATGATTAATAACGTTAATAATAATAGATAAATATATAAAGCGTTATAAAATCGCGCCTAAATAATAAATTATAGTAAACTTAAAGGTGCAAGTATTAACGTGCGCGGTGTCAAAAGTGAATGGACACTGCGCCATTCCATGGAATGTTATTTATAATAGAAGACAAATGTAAAAAAAAAGGTTGAAGAACAAAAATAATAATGAATGAAGCGATGTACATAGAAGCTCGTTTATAGAATGTCTATGGGTTTGTTATGCGAGAATACTGTTGTTATACTCTATTGTTGATTAATAAATTTTTCTTACAAAAATTGGCCTTCGATCCTGTCGATCTTCTACAAAACGTTCATATCTCTACATGCACATACTACATTCTCTCTCTCTCTCTCTCTCTCTCTCTCTCTCCCCTCTCATTGTTCTATTTCTTTATATATATATATGTATATAAATATATAGACATATATTACGCATGATTACATGTCTCTTTTACAATTTAATTACGCGTGATTCCAACTAAATTTGCAAATCGATGTCAAATTTCACTTTCGAGCTCCAATTAACAAACCCACTTGGTTCTCGGGCACATTTTCACGCCTGTCTTTTTCTCTCTCTTTCTCTCTCTCTCTCTTTATACTCACTTTCTCCCAATTCAATCACAATCTCATTAATTCTCGTTAATATTAATTTTTCATTATGGCGCACGGCTAATCCATATTAATAATGCATACACGCCAACCATCGAATGTCTTGCATTTACAAAGGTCCTTTTAATCAACTAATCGACTAGCCAAGGTGTAAGGTATTCGATAATATTTGACTATAGAGCCTGGTACGAATTGAAAAGGTAAAGTATCGAGGAAACTGAATCTAATAATTATAAATTGTCTGTTTAGCCAGATAGTAGTTGACATGCTAGCATGCTAGTTACTTTTCCTTGTTCTTAATTAAGAATATTCGTATCGTATAATTTATGTTTACTGAAGACATTATGTTTATTAAAAATTAATTCCCGTAATTCAGTTATACCAGATTACGTATTTTTCATATATATACCTTACTTCTTAGCTTTGTTAATAAATGTTGTTTTTATTCGCTTCGCTATGCATACAGCTGGTCTGACTGAAGTACAAGTGATTACATTTTACCTTAGATCTTGCCTCGTG
The DNA here is from genome assembly GCA_030142375.1 of Calameuta pallipes. Taxonomy (NCBI): domain Eukaryota; kingdom Metazoa; phylum Arthropoda; class Insecta; order Hymenoptera; family Cephidae; genus Calameuta; species Calameuta pallipes. The sequence goes on from JARQSW010000067.1 coordinate 1,166,103, forward strand.
TTATAGTAATCGGATGCGCACATTATCTTTACTTTTATACATTTTATTTTGTTAACGGATCGGTGTGTATGTGTGTGGCTAGGTAGAAAGTTTGTGTAGGGAAGTCGCCTCACTGCGTACAACCCTCCAGTCAAAGCAGAGACAGTTCCAGGAGTTCATGAATACGCACGATCATAGCCACAATCCTCATAATGGGAAGAAGGTAAGATAAGAATTTTGCACGGTCCTTTCATTTGGTACAATCATCATGAATTTATATCTCTCTGTATATTTCAGATGATCCCAAAAATTCTTGATAAAATATTATTAACGTATTGAGCTCAGATATTTTATTTTTAACTATGTCGTAGAAAATCAGCAGGGATCTTTTTCATTTTCAGACTGACAATGATGGAGCTAGTGATGGAAGTCTACCCGATTCTTGGTCCAGCCTGAACGATGATAAATCTGTACATGCAATGAGAGAGCTTGTGAATCATCATGTAAGTCATTTATTGATTATTCATTTAGAGATCATTAAATTTACCCTGTTGTGCTGTCATTGGATTCCAGAAGAGGGAACTGGCTGCATTGGAGTCTCAACTGCAGACCAAAGTTAAAATCCTAAATGAGCATCAGACCAAAGTTGACAAGATGGCCGAGGAGATTATAGAAGTTGAAGAGAAGCAGAAGGAAATATTAAATATGGAAATTGGTGGCGAGGAACTGAGTGAGAAGAAACTTATCTTGGCGAAGAGGACGCAGGAACAATTACAAGATATTCTCAAACGCAAGCAGAGTCTCTCACTGAACTTGAAGCGTGCTCTGCCAGCATCGTCTGATGATCATTCATCAAGCAGTGATGAGATGGTCTCTAGTTGTGATCTGAAATCATTTCAGGATGAGTGTAATAGAAAACTTAAGATTGCTTCCGCTCTTAGTTTACTATGTCAGTATGATGTGCCAAGCTCTATCGATACAGCAGAGACTTTTCACACAGCTGCGGCAGACTCGCCAGAGCCTAGAATACCATTCCAGAGTGCGAATACAGAAACCACCCTGGAGACTAGAATAGAAGCCATTGAACATATCAAGGCTAGTAACCAGGATACTGTGATAAAGAGCACGCTAGATGAGAATACAGATTATCTTACTACAACTGCAGAAACTACGAAACCTGACAAGGAAATGATGGAGGAGACTATCTTAAGAAATCCAGAGATAAGTTCTGATCTTGGAGAGAATACGAAAGATGATGTTCCTGAAGATGATTCACCTTCGGGAGCTACCTCGCAATCTCACTCATTAGGCCAAGCCGAGTCTTGTGAGTCATTATCAACGACCGAGGATTCTTCATCGCAACACCAGACGATGAAAAGACTGAACCAAAGAGTAGCCCGTCAGAGGATGCTGATAATGAGATGTCTAGAGGGTAATTCACCCTGCAAGGAGGACCTGGACCGTCAAATATCGATTCTTCAGGATCTTCAGCGACAGCAGATCGAACTTGAGGTGTCCCTGCTGGAGCAGGAACGTAAGAACCAGCAGCAGGAGGATCTCGGTCAGGATGCTCGTCCTTCAACAGCGATCTCGGAGCACAATCACGAGGTGGCGTCTCGGCGAGACGTCTTCTACGGGTTCGAGACCGGCAGCAACAGTTCCGCGACGCTTCCCAGCACTACCAGGTCCCACATGATGAGGGGATCACGCTGCAGCATCGCCGAACCTGTATCCCAGTCCCACACAATCGTGCCGAGGCTCCCGAGCGGTCGTGGATACTCCTCGGTCTATCTCACCGTAAGTATCCGTCACGCGATCGAAAACTCGTCGAGCCTCATCGAGCGCAGGGCCGATCATTTCCAAAGAAATTTCGAACGGCCGCAGAGTCAAAATCGGAGCGATCGTCTCACCAGTCCGTACTCCCTGACGATCACGAGATCCCTACCATCACTGATTGGGAACGACGGCGATGGGGACAACGTGATCAACGTCATCGTCAGCGTGCCTTCATACGTGATCCGGGGTGCTGGTGCCAGTAGTCACTACGAGTACGAGGTACGCGTTGTGGCGCAGGACGACAGCTGGACTCTTCTTCGTCGCTACAAGAGATTCAGGGAGCTATACATATCCATGAGACAGAAATACGGCAGTAAGGTACTCCACCCAGTAGATGCTCCATGATAATAATTACACTTCGCAGGCTCCCCTAGGTGACAAGGACAAAAATAACCCTGAAGAATTTTGTTTCTCCTTTCAGGTCGCTACCATAAGATTTCCACCACGACACGTCTTCCCCAGGTACGAGGTCGTTGCTCGACAACGAAGGAAACGCCTCGAAGAGTATCTCCGAAGACTGATACAAGTCTGCTCAGAACTACCACGTTGTGAACCTCTCTACAAGTTCAACGGGAACCTGAGTAACATCGACAAACAGTCGCTTCTCGAGTTCAACTCGTTCTTCCGGCGGGGTACATTCGAGAGCAGCAAATATGGCACTAGTTAAGAGTACGTCTTCGTTCGACTTCGAATCCTCTTCAGGATGATGAATTCTCACTCACTAGATATCATCACTGTCGAAATCGATTGCAAGGCATATCCTTTTTCTTTATTTATCACGTACTTTAGTTTTCCTTTACCCGGTCTAACGGGTCTTCTATTATTCAATCATACCTGAAAGGAGAATATCTAAAAGGAGCCCACGAGCCACCCTGACCTCGTGATATCCTTGATCTGGATCTGTTCTATAGTTACATTAAATGGAGCGGAAATATTCTCAATAGCATCTATAGTTCCACCGGTCCTTTATAGAATTAATGATAAATTTAAAAGAAAAGGCAAAGAGATAATACAACCACGACGATCGCTAAATATAAATTGTGGCTTGAGTAAAATGGCTGCTTCTTAATAATCGAATACAGCATCTTTATATAGTCAGTAATGATACCCGTCGAGTACTTTAAACGTGCTTCTGAATGAGACTATCAGTATTCAACCAAACTGTGCATCACGGTAGGGAACTTAATAAATCAACAAAAGCGCGGACTCAAGGTATACAATCTCAGGAACAGTTTGGTTCTGATCTAAGGAAAATGATTAAGAGATAACCAGTCGGAATGAGCTCTTATTTCTCTATAAACTTAGTGAATGACGGAAAAAGATATACGGCGCAAAGAGGAAGCATCAGGATGAGCGGATGAAGACGAAGTTTAAATTATATCGCAAGAGTAACTCTTTGACCGGAACTTGACTGATTATGAGAATCTATCGTAGAGTGAAGATAGCTTCCGTTAATAATTTTAATAGCATAAATATTTCGCAAAGCATAGGAATTAACCGTATCGCTGTTAATGTTCTTCGTATGACCGACCATAATGTATATCTGCCTGAGCACGGCGAGGACCTTTAACTATCACGGGTGAAGTTGACCAAACGTTTATTATTATTATTAACTCTTAGATAACGCTTCGTTCTGGATTTGACAACTACATAAGACTAACGTTCAATGTAATTGTATAAGATGGCGACTGAAGGATTTATAGTGGTAAATCGAGAAAAGAAAACTATTTATTGCAAATTCAGGAACAAAAAATATGTTCACGCTTCTCATTGTTACATATGAACAAGCAATTGGATGGAAAAGTTTTTATCTGGCTTTGTGCAATTTCATGAAAAGGCTATCAAATTGATAAATATGTTGGAATTAAGCTTATGTCGTTATCAGTAAAGCAATTGGGATTGAGAGCTAATGAGAAATTAATAAGTTGCGTAAGGAAAATTAAGAAGGAAAAAGAGAAGAAATATAATATGTTGTATTGACTGGATTGTAATAATTTCTATGGCTGTGTATACGGACTTTAAAGAAGATGAAACCGGGTGGCTAGAGGTCAAAGTGCATAAACAACCCCGGAGATACTTTTATGTACATTAGCGAATTATTAGAACATATATATCTATATACGTGTGTATATTCTGACGAACATTACCTCATGTTTCGTACGACTTCCAAATGAAATTAAAAAAATTAATTGAAAAATTATATTCACTACCGCTTTTTTACTATTCGAGAGGTGAGCTACATTCTGTAAATATGTAAGGACGGATACAATAAATCATCATATCCGTCTGGAATATGCTGAGTTTGATTTCTTTGAACTAGTTTCTATATTTTACTCGCTGGTATTGTACACATAGGAATCTCGTAGACAATACGATGGAGGATTAAATTTTATCAGGAAAAACTTTCACCTAGCTAAATATTATAAAAAAATAACCGATATCAACGTTCAACTTTTATATCAACACCCTACTCCCTGTATATACCGGCAACATCGCATATACTTATAGGAAGTATAATTCTTAAACTCAACCAGCTACTTTGAACATGGAATAAGTTTTGTATCAACACTCTACTCCCTGTATGTACCGGCAACATTGCATATTTATAGGGAGTATAATTCTTAAAGTTAACCAGCTACTTTGAACATGGAATAAGTCTTGATGCAATTTCTTAATGTAAAAAGAAAAAGTGTAGAGGAAAAACGACAAAAATATATGTCGTAATAAATTACAATTGACAATGGCGCAAGCCGAGTTACGAATGTGTCATAAGATTATTGTTCACCGCTTACGAAACTAAGAATACAGTCAATTTGTATATTTTATAAGGGTTACAGCTAAATGAATACTTGCTCGCTGGCCAGGCTGTCTGCAAATGGTGCAACTATTACCCTCGTTGCAAAGTAGAAGATCAGACCAAAGGTGATGGAAATAGGTAGCGCTGGTAGAGCCTTCTTGAAGATAGCCAAGAGGAGTAAGGTCAAGCACAAACCCTGATAACGAAAAATATTATTGTAGAAATGTTTTTTTCTCACTACGATTCGTAACATTTGTTAATAGTTTGAAAGTTGCGTACGATTAGAATTGCGACGAAGCAGGCTAGGGTAGTATTCCAGTCGCCATAACTGGAAGCTTTTCCTACAAGTACGCTATAGAAAATGAAGTCTCCCAATCCCAGTTTAACACCACGTTCCTCTTCCATAGGTGTGGCTTGTGACTGGTTTTGTTGTTGTTGAGACTGTTGCAAGCGAGACTCATCCTGATGAGCATCGTTTATGAGGGTTGACGTATTTTCTCGAACTTCCTGGGCCCTTCTAGCACTACGGTCAGCTGTATGCAAAAAGTGAAATTAAATCAAGAATAACTTGAGAAAATTTTTTTGTTTTTAATTAATGATCTACCGTGAGTTTCCACCCATTCCGTGGTGAAGCCACCTTCTTCTGCATCCCCAGATGCAGAATTACTTTGATTTTGTGTTTGTACTTGGGCGGGTGAGCGGATACCATCTCCGGCGGCTGCATCGCCACTAGCCATGAGTGTAGCTGCTTCTACATATCCCGCATAATTTAGTGTGAAAGTGTACATGATTGTGGATGAGTAAATCAGAGCTGGGAAGATTGGCTCATTACGTTCCTGAGCTGTCTCTACTAAGATCCTGAGAGGACCTTTCGGGGACAGCACTGCTATGAGATCTATTTATAAAACAAAATGCTTAGTTATAATTAGAAAAAATGTTTTTAAGTAGAAATACTATAGTAAGTATCATACCCCAAATACTTATAACTGCAAGGACTGCCCATGCTGTCCATTCTGGTAGGTATTTGATGAAAACTAATGCCATCAGCGCAGCTATGAAAATTAGATATGCTTGTTGCAACGGTAATGGACCTTGCCAGTGGATGCATACCATTCCTACTACTCCAAAATTCCACAAGACTATTAACAATGTTATGATATCCATTGGAATGTTGTATGCTTTCAATACTTCTCTGTAATAAAATACATAATGTAGTATGATATTTACTACCGCAACAAGAATACATTCTATAAAAACTCACTCGCAATATAATATAGAGAACAAGAAGAGCAGCATAAGAGAGCTGACAATGAGCCATCCATGTATCACTTTATAAAATCTATACTTATACAACAGTATAAGTACCACAGTCATGCACACGATGACTCCCATTAATATAAGTGAATTGGCAATAGCCTGCCACAAGAGCGTGCCGGTGTCATTGCGGTCGTCATGAAATGGAGTATATACCCTATAATAAAATAATCCATCAAATATCCACAACAAACTTTACACCTTCCAATCTGTCGCATTATAACTTACAAATACTGTCCTTTAGTAGTATAAAAATTAATTGAGCTGATAGTTGCAACAACAACCAGCATACAAAGTGAAACAGGAACAAAGAGTTTGATGACATGTGCAGCACCATACTTCAGTTCTTCCTCATCCTCATCCTGATACAATTCTCTAGATTCATTGGCACGGGCACCCCTAGATCCAGATCTCCTACCAGAATTCTCAGACGCCGATGCCCCAGGTGCTTCGATGTGTACGTCAGGTACTCCATGATCGGCCTATGAAAATTATATTCATTCTCATAATCACTACCTTGTTATTATTTATTCCGGATATTCTTCTCGAGCGTCTTGACTTTATTTACCTCATCGCCACTCGGTGCTTTTGATCGACGTTTCCGGCGTTCGGTACCCAAGCTCAGGTTGTCCGTGCGAGCTTCCGCAACGTGACCGTCCATCAGACTTGTGTACTCGTTAGCCGAATCACAATCACTCTCCGACATTCATCAAGCTATTCCCCTTTTTAAGAAATATCGATACCCCTTTTTGATAGCTCCCACCTACACTTAACCTAGTCCCCGTTGAGGACCAGTGACTCCAATTTCGATTTGGATTGGTCAGACCGATGCTGCACTGTCACGTACTACTAACGCACTTTCACCTTTCCTTTTTCATTCGATTCAGTGGACGTTGGTTATTCCCAATTCGGAATATGAACCTCTACCAACCTCTACTTATTAGACGAAGCACATTAAATTCTTTGTTCCATGTATCTTTGTTGGTTATATCCTTATCAAGTCAACGAGATATGTCACTGGTGATACACGAATAGGATTTTTTCATTTTCAATTTAATTTGGAAATTCCTCTCTCTTCATGCGCTCTAACAAATATAGGTTAACATCGTAACTAGTGTCAATGGTAAACAGCGACACCTGTTTCTGTAATTATTTAGAAATAATGTTATTTCAAGAGATTTTATTTTATTGGAACACATTTTTTACTGCAGGACAATAGAATAATTTTAAAGCTGTTATTTACTGTAATTATTGTATTTTTAGATGTATTTAAATATTCATGGACATTATGTATATACTACGAGTATCGTCATTTCTCTGTTTACCCTGCATGGATTGAGTGAGACAACCATATCTGCAATGAGTTTTAAAATACAACCCTTGATGTTGTATATTTTATACAATGTAATGTATTGGATATTGTTGATTCAAAAGCATAAGTAAAGGAACAATAAAATTATAATGCTAGAGAATACCTTTGCCTACTTTCCAATAATCTCTAGCGTCGTTAAAATTTATACCGTGAGACCTTTTAATTGAAATCGATCGAAAATTATAAATTGAATTTTAAAGACTTGCTGACCCCGCGATCAAAGGCAGGTTAATGTATATGTATGTACACGTCATTAGAATGTCTTATCAGAAGCCAGAACCTGAAAACAACAACATCGAGCGTCTTCATGATAAGAAATTACATAAAATCAAGCTACATGTATATATCACCAAAGAACACATCGGTATGAACAAGTATTTTTAAACTGAAAAATAATTTAAGAAATGGCTCTGAACATTATATCTAGAAGTTTCAAAGCAAGCTGTTACATCCATAGAAAAATATGGACAAACGTAAGTTATCATTTATACATAATAAACGAAATCTTTTACTTACCATTCCGTACGAGTTGCTTAGAAAATATACATAACGCATGTGTTTTTAGATAAAGCATTTCAGCATAGCTACGGGGGAACCAGAATTTCTAGGAATCAACACTACTTTTACAAATGAATTTAAATTTCTTAATAGGGATTCCTATCATCCTATACCAATTTACAGAATTTTTGATGGATCTGATAAATCTACGTTAACGGACGTAAAGGTATATTACAGTATATCATCTTATTGCTAGAAATATAATTCATTTCATTCTTGTTACCTAGTTGGATAATGAGACACTTCTAAAAATGTATCACGATATGATAACTTTAAGTGTCATGGATAAAATATTGTACGAATCTCAACGTCAGGGTCGCATTTCATTTTACATGACAAATGCAGGAGAAGAAGCATTGCAAATTGGCTCAGCAGCTGCTTTAACACTGAAGGATATGATTTATGCGCAGTATAGAGAAGCCGGTAAGACGCCAATATTTTGGAGATAATCAATTCAGTATGTTATTTAATATTAAATAAGGTAATATAAACTTAATAATATATAGACACCATAGATATATTTTATAATCAGGTGTTCTACTCTGGAGGGGATACAAATTATCTCAGTTTATGAATCAGTGCTATGGTAACTGTGAGGACGAAGGAAAAGGCAGACAAATGCCAGTACATTATGGTTCCAAAGCTTTGAATTTTGTCACTCTCTCTTCGCCACTGACAACACAATTACCACAAGGTAATTACAACATAGGAATAACGTCACATGGAATATTAAAACATATACAACATTCAAATATTTAGAAAACCAATAGAATTACATATTTTATTCAGTTGTGTTTTATATCCACTAAAGCTGTAGGTGCAGCTTACGCACTCAAGAGAGCGAAAAGCGATTCTTGTGTAACAGTGTATTTTGGAGATGGCGCAGCCAGTGAAGGAGATGCTCACGCAGCATTTAATTTTGCTGCCACACTCAATTGTCCCATCATTTTTATATGGTTAGGAATAATATTCACATAATGCTATGAGTGTATTTTACTTTATAATACACTTAATAAGTGACTCATGGAGATTCATTCTTTCTAGTCGTAATAATGGCTATGCAATTTCAACTCCAACACACGAGCAATATAAAGGAGATGGAATTGCAGCTAAAGGACCAGCTTATGGTATTGATACAGTCAGAGTGGATGGAAACGATACTCTGGCTGTAAATCATGCAACACGGATAGCTCGTGACTTTTGTATAAATGAACAGAAACCTGTATTAATTGAGGCTATGACTTATAGGTAATCTCTTTTTTAAGATTCAATTAATTGTGAAATCGACTATTATTTAAATCCTAATGATTTTTTAATCTTTTTGTAGAGTTGGGCATCATAGTACCTCAGATGACAGTACTGCTTATAGATCTAATGATGAGATCATTCAATGGACCAAGTACACTCCAATTATGAAATTCCGACATTACTTGGAAAAGTTGGGTCTTTGGAATCAGGAAAAAGAATCAAACTTACTTAAATCCACCAGAAAGGAAGTTCTTACAGCATTTGACATTGCAGAGAAGAAATTAAAGCCTCATTGGAAAGATATGTTCACTGATGTGTACAAAGAAATGCCACAGCACATAAAGTATGTTATATTTCAAACATTAATTATATTTGAACTAAATGGTCATCGTGTATAAAATTGAATTGCATGCCAATTTTGATTTATAATTCAATAATTAACTGTAATATACTTTCAGAAAACAAGTGGAAGATATGGAAAATCATTTGGAAAATTATGATGATCATTATCCTCTAAGTAAATACAAAAAAGTTTAATGAAGCAGACAATACGATGCTGTACCACTCTGTCAAATTCTGTTATACTTTAATATATCTTTTATTGGTTAATAAAGTCTTATCTCTACAAATTTACAGAAAATTGGCATACTACATAAAATTCTACTGACTTGTAATCTCTCTTTCGTTCATACTTTCTGCAATTTCTTTGTACTTTTCCATTCGGTACTCCTTTCTTGCCTCATTAAGTAGCAGATTATGAAGCAAAACATTACTATGTGCATTTCTTTGTTCTATGCTTGGATAAGGATTTCCTGCAAATCAATATTAGAAGTTTCGAATAATTAATGCTCTAGCATAATCCTTAATTCCTAATAATTATACTAAAAAGTCAAACCTCTCAATTCCAATACAGCCCTCTTATAGTACATTCCAGGATATAGCCTTGGAGCTTTGTGCAATTTTGTATACGCTATACTGTAATCTTGATATCTTGGTACATAAACTTTGAATAGCTTATGAACAAATTGTTTTTTGATGATCCAAAAATTAGCCAACTTCATCATTTCTTGATCTTCAGGTCCTCTGCGTATGGCTTCTGATATTAACTGTATAAGAAAATATTTGATTTCGTTAGAAGATATGTCTATCAACAATAATTATAATATAACGATCAATAACAATTTCAGGAATCACAATTCAACAACATGTAACTACTAAGTTCTAACAGCGTATATAAAAGGAAATGTAGAGAAATGACATTCCGCATAAGAAAAACAAACAAAATTAATTTCAATACTTACACGTTCGGCATAACCTCGAACTTCATCGGCTCGATTATAAAACAGTTCAATCCTTTCATATTCGAACAGTGCGGTTAAGGTTTTCTGAATTTTCAGCACTCTTCCTGGCGGTCCATCTTTATTCTTTAACCGTCGCGGTGTTGGACGTATATTAAATTTTAATTTAGAAACTAAGTGAGTTACGTTTGCCTGGTTCATTTTTGCTACAGTTACCACTGTATCTACTTTGATCTACTCGACACTTTTTGCAATTTCTTGTATATCCTTACAGTCATAAAATATAAAATTAATCTAGACTACTTTTCAATAATATTTCAACGGAGATGCTCAACGGTACAGTTTTAGGCGATACCAGCGATACCAAAAAACATGGCGTTAAATTGTAGCGACGAGTCCGGAAGTAGAATTTTGTGATCATCGCCTCCGTCGATAATGCGTATTCCGTCGTAACCAAGTTGAACGTGATCACAACGTATAGCTTGGCGAACAGAGGTTCTCCGCCACTCACCGCTGGTTCCCAAAGCAACACTTAAAACGAGGCCGCTCAACATATATAGCGTAAATATTTTTTTTCTTTACAATCTTAAGTTCGAGCGTACAGTTTAAGCTCGATAAGATTTACTATGACAAAAGCCAGCGCCTCATGCCTGCCTGCACGTAGAAGTGCAGCGGTGCAATGCTAAGTTCCAGCATTGTTTAAACAATAGTTCCGAGCGGAACTATTGTTAGAACTATCGACGTAGAGAATGGACTGCGCATTGAGCCAGAAAGATGTCCGCTAGATAGAAAAAGACGGATAGCAGTTACGACCATAGTGGGTCCATACTGACTACGTCTATCGATGGTCATAACCACGCTCCATCTTTCTCACACAATAGCGGACATTTCTGCTACAGACCTACACAATCCTTTCTATTAAAATCCGCGATGCTATCCATCTGGACTATGGTCGTCCTAATTCCGAACTTATGCGACTGCGCCGATAATATAGAGCATAGCTTGTCGCAAAGTACTAAACTGAATTCATGTGGGTATATAGTTTCAGAATTTGCTACTTGTGTTTTCCTAAGTCGATATAAGAAATTGTAACGGTTCGAAGTTCTCATATTTCTGTATTGTATTATTATAACAGATATGTTTCTTTACGGGTCTTTAGATACAGAACCCATAAATAATATTGCATATATACATATATCATTTTATGTGACTTGCATGATTCTACACACAGAAAATGTTTTTCTATGGATATGATTTATGGCGGTTTCGGGATTTTACTGGATGACCACCGTAAACAAAAACCATTTACAATTTTTATGTACAAGGCCCTGAACCTTAATAAATACGATATAACAATATCTACTACGTACAAATTTCGTATCACCTCGTCCCTTAGGCTCATAAAACTACAATAACTTATATATATATATATTTTTTACTTGAACATCTAAAATATAATAAATAAAAATAAATTATAAATACTATTTTAACATAATTATCACGATGAACAATATTTTATAAATAAATATATGTATAACAAATTATTGAGTCGACCCATTATCTTTGAAAAATACATGCGTATTTTTGGCCAATGTTGGTAGTATCGTCAATAACCTGATAATTTCACATAGAGATGTCTGTAGTTTAGTATTTCTAGTGGAGCGGTATTATTTCTCGTAATGCAGCTTCCATTTACGAAATATTACAAACGACAATCATTAATTCTCATTGGAAAAACGAGCAATTGTGTGAAACGTGTAAAAACTTCAAATTTTCCAAAGAGAATAAGTCGTGAGAAATATTTGATTCTCAAACCCATATACTATGGCTTTCATTTTTTAATCAGTCGCTATCAGTTACTAACTTTGTTGCTATAGATTTAAAATTGACTGTCAATAGTCAATTTTAAAATTGATTACATCGCCGGATTTATCGTATGCTTCATATTTCTCGTGGATGTCCTCTTGGACATTTTCTCCTCAATATTCTGCGAAATATTGTTTATACCGTCTTCGTAATCCGGTTCATCCTTGTCGTGAACAGAATCCTTCCTGTAGAAAGAATAAAATAAAATATAATTGAATAATATGAAAATAGCAAATTTTCGCAAATAAATTTATCCATATTACACGGGCGACATATTTGTACCGCAATCCGAATACCTACGTGTATTTATTATCAGAAGGAAGAAACAAAGACTTTGGACAATTCTTAAAATATGGCCAACATTCCCCATGTAATTTTCCGCGCTTCTCAGCCTCAACGTATTCGTCAAGAAGATGAGCAAACGGAGATTTGCTAGCCCTGAAAATTCAAAATTAATTTAAAAAATACTCAAACCTAACTAAACTATTATCGACAAACAAAATCATCGACTAATACTCACGTGAAAAATAACTTGAGCATTTCGCCAAGTAATCCAAAATTATCCAAAGGATGCCCTTGAACTTCACATATTGCTCTAAGCAAACAAGCTTTCCCATCCATACCAAGTGTACTAAGCATATCTTCAGCAGTGCCGTATAGAAGCGCTCTTTCGCCACCGTGAAACGCATTTTTTGGCACTTCCGGTGCGTCCCGCTTTTGTAGTCGGTGCTTTATGAACGCAGCTATAAAATCCGCCATGAGGACTCCGGCCTCTCGACTTTTCATCGACCTGTCGAAGACCGGCGGCAAAGCGCCATACGGATTTTCATTATCAGTCAATCCCAACTTATCAAAGTCAACTGAAAGTATATAAAATTCGATTAGGAGAAATATGTAACTTACAAAAACTGTTATTGACACTTAAATTGTGCAAACGATTCAAACTCAGTATACCAAAACACTCGATTGAATTTCCCGCCATTGAACTTACTTGTGAACGGAAAACTGACGGTCATATTACTGAGAAATCCATATGGAGGATATCTAACAAAAGGCAACGCCAAAGTCGGTGTTATCGTCATTACCGTTCCTGGTGGCAAAGCTATCCGACCATCGTTCGTAATCCAAAAAACCCTTTTCTCCCTGTGATGTGATTCTTGATGATTCATGTCATCCAAATGACCTGGTGTCAACGTAATGGACTTCTTCAGGACAAGAAGTACAATGTACAACATAAGTACATTTCGTGACATTTTGCTTCTTTGAATTCTACAACAGAAAAAAGTTACAATTAATATATCTAAAAGTATCAGTAATGACCTATATTTATTATGGTCTAATCACTATATCTGCTGTATTAATTAGTCCCAAGTTAATTTCCGAGTATTATGAATTTTTAAACGGTCACGCCTCGTGTAACCGACAGCGTAATGCTCAATTAAAGAACGGTATTGTGCGCAACAACCTGTACTACGTGGTTCAAGATCCATAGCTTGAAGCAATAGAGCAATTAATCAATTTTGAGGATCAGGACTGCCTCAAGCGGCAAAATATACAAAAAGAAACAATGTAAAACACAGTTCGCGAATATATCTAGTGACGGCAGGAACTAGCAATTTCTAGTGAAGTATAATCAAAAATGGAGCACGAGGTAACGGACTGGCTCGCGTGACGTACTAACTTTATTATTTTTCTTCAATTATTTTTTTCATCGACCTCACATACCTAAACAACAGAATCTCAGTTCTATTGACACCAATAAAAAGGAGTGTTGATTTGATTATAATTACATAGAAATGATCCAGTATTAAAATACATGACATTACAAGTTAATTCAAACAACAAGAACGGCTGATAGGCGAATTTTTATCAATAGCTAAAATCAAAATGTCGGTCAAGGCTCTACGAGAAACCGTTTAACATAGCATGAGATATTCATATATATAAAATCCCACAATAGTAATACACGGAAAGCCGAGATTCCAGGAGCGACTAATTACACGTATCGTGCATATCACGTAACCGCTGTTACCGCAGAATATAATAAGAAAAAGAAAGATAAACAGCAGACGTTCCAGATAAGACTGCCGTGTTCAAAATTCAATTTACTCCTATGTGGTATATATGTATATAGATAGATTGCACGTACATTACTCGTCTTACTTTTACTGATTGCATGTAAACTGAAAGACAATATATGCCATGCACTTATTGCGTGGTTAATATCTATACGTAAACTAAGCCTAGATAATAGTCGTGCAGATAATGAATGCATTTTAAAATTACAAGAAGACATAACCTCATATGCACCTACTGCCACTGACATTTGACCTGTAATGGAACAGCGGATGATATTACAGTATAAAGATGGATGCTACAACGTTTTAGTTCCTTTTCTCGCCACGCTTTTTAATTGTCGAAAATCCCGCGTCTTCATCGGCCTAGCGGAGGAGTCGCGAAACACGCGAATTATCAAAGTTCATAGGACTCGCGAAGCTGCATATAGATTTAAGATAAATCAAGACACTGTTGATACGTGTTAAGTATCCAATGGTCCTCATCAGTTGCTACTTATGGTCAGGTTCTCCTCAAGCGGGTCTATACTGGTTAACTTGGATGACCAGTTTGCGAACGGCAAAATGTCGGTTCGGTGTAACAGTATAACCTGCAAAACTGTGCCTTAGGGGGACCAGGGCAGTGTGTGCTGTGCCCTAGAAAAAAGTGACACTCTTCTGATCTTTGTAATTTAAGCTCTGATGCAAATAACTGGATTATTGAAACTGACAGGGTGCTATAATTACGTGTCTTTCGATATTGTTGTGAGTTATCATTCTTGACATGCTGTTGTCAATCTCATAAGAATAATTTCAAGGACGTAACAAAAGTAAAGAAAAGGAAGAGAACAGTAAGAACGTTTAGAAAGGCTATTGGGGTTATTGGGAGGAATCATTAATTTGAATAAAAAATTTGATTCTGAAGTGAGGACGTTCCAATTTTATCATGTGGGTTTTTTCGTGTGGTGGATATTACGGTATCGTTCGATAACCGGGCCACATCGAATCCTGTCCTGATAAATGATTATATCCAGATTTCAAATTATGCAGTGTAGTTAAGTGTTGTATTTACTGTTAATGATTTGCTGTTATAATTAATTTATTAAAATGGCGGCGAGACATTGACACTTAACATTCTTACAAAG
The DNA here is from genome assembly GCA_030142375.1 of Calameuta pallipes. Classification (NCBI taxonomy): domain Eukaryota; kingdom Metazoa; phylum Arthropoda; class Insecta; order Hymenoptera; family Cephidae; genus Calameuta; species Calameuta pallipes. The sequence goes on from JARQSW010000067.1 coordinate 1,181,570, forward strand.
AAGCTGGATATCGTCGTTAGATGTCATTTCGTCGAAGAAAAGGAAAGGGAATCGCGACACGATAACTCTGGCTTACAGAACTTAATATTATCAAACCGGTTATTACTCAAGGAGTAAGTAATAAGTAATTCAGTTTAGCCGCATATTTTTAAATTTTGATGTTATCGCTGAAGTGAATAGCGCGGATATGAATAACAGAATTCATGAATAAAAATATGTAATTACATTGTAAACGTATTAAGTTGGATAAATGTGTCATAGTTATATTCATTCGTTAACCAGTTACAAAAATGGACGCCCAAATAAAGAAAGTAAAAAAATTACTCTGCCAAAAGTTTTTCGCATTGAATATAATGGGCATCTGCTATTGCCGTTAGATTTCAAAACACCTCGAGGGCACAAATCCAAAATGTGGTACAGTTACCACATGCAAACTTCCTTATTTCATCATGGCCCAGGATAGACATTTGTTTCCAAAAAAAAAAAAAATAATAAAAATTATTCTGTATACAAACTTATCAGTTCTTAAAATCTTCGTAACAATACTTTAATCCATTTAGATAAGATCAATAAAAAGTATTCTGATTTTTTCATAACGGACCTTCCTTTCCGAGTATAAGTATCAGATAGATCCCCTCAAGATAAATAGAATAAATATACAAGACATTCTCACCTGAACGTATACGTCACATATCTGACTACACTACATTACTACTGTAATAAGGTTATGTTAATACCTATGCACCTGTAGTTAAGGGTTCGTCATCTGAATTTTAGCAAAAGAAAGCAGCTAATAAAAGACTCCATTGTTTAACGGTGCGAAGAGAGTTTGACATAGAGAGACAACCGTGTCACGCAACAACAGAATACTAATTCTGTCCTGCATTCAAACAGCGGAAGTTATCATGGGACATCAGTTCCATTTTAAGGGGCCATCATCTTATGAGTTACAATATAAGACAGACCCCTGAATCCGGAAGCAATCACCTACCACTGTGAGTATAACCATATCTACATAAACCCACCCTAGTGACATTACGACACGTAAATCTTAATAATTACTTTATTTTATTACCGAATCAAATTTATTCAAGGTATTTTTACCTCCTTATATAAAACAGGAACGATTTTTTTCGCCGGACCGTTACGTGCATACCGATACTGAGGCAGAATTGGGAACGGGCCGGATCCTGCGACCTCTCTCTTCATCATTCTTGATTACACATTACTTTGCCATCATACCCATAACCAATCAAATATTTCTCTCATTTCATAATATCCATCATTTACAGACACTCCTGATCTTCAAAGTAGTCGCCCGTTGCGATTTTGACTTTACGACTTTTACGTGAGCCTGCGGCACTTTTTTCCAAGATACTATTATCCGGAGCAACTACTTTCCGATCATTCTTCAGACAAGACTCGTGATGTATTACGAGTATATATATATAGGCAGTACATACAGAGAGTATCCGAATAGACAGATAATGATTTTCTAAATCCACGCGTAAGTTCTCTAGGACCTTTAGTGAAAATTGATTTGTGACTGTATAATTTGTCTTATAGGTGGTCAATGATTCTTGATACATTTTTTAAAAAGTTCGATATATGATTCTTCGCACGGTAAAACAGGTCATGAGCTAGGGTGAATGAGGGATGAAAAATTTTATAAAAATATCTGCCATTTTTCATATGGCTGTTTCTTGTGATTTACCCTGTAGATGCGTTATATGCAATATCAATCTTAGCCAGAGGGGAATGAACTGCAAAGTGCAACGCTACCTATAAGACGTAATGTTACTACCGACGTAGCACAAGTCATCTCTTTATATACCTATGTATCATGTATAGGCATTGGTAGGTATGTGTATATGTAATATAACTTGTGTATGCCTACTTAAGCATTTATGTATGGGGTTTTATGAGTAACGCGTAACAGAACAGAATTTTAGAAATTCTCGATCTACTGTGTATTTCTTATAATTGATTAGTTATACAGTAAATAGGGATGATGTAATACAATAATTTGTTGCACAATAAGCTGCTTGTGAAAATTGAGTGATATTAAAGGAAAAAAGATATTTTTTTACTGATAAGGAAGGGTGGATTTTATGTTTTTTTAATAGAATATATATATGTGTGTAATACGTATTGTATTGGAATTGCGTCAACTGGATGCAGAAAGTTGAGTAGCTGAAAGCGAACAGAACGACAGGTCAAATAACGGATCGAACAAGCAAAAAAACTGAATCTTTACGTGCATTTCATTCCAGAAGAACAATATGCCCTTTTGTTATCAAAGATGTATTATTCGAAATTTATTTTTAAAAATCGATTTCCTTTTCCCCGTATGATAAAAATGGAAATTCGAATGTTCGTTATATTTGAGGTACACGCTCAAGGCTTGTTTACAAATTTAAAGAACGATTCTGTCCCGTAACTGTTATTTCGTTGAATTAGTAATAACACATTTGTAAGGAATTACAATGAATTTGGTCTCTCACATGTTTCTACACTGTTTCTAGATTCTTTACTGCCTTCCAACGTAAAAGACTGGATCACCTTAAACGGTCCTAATCAAGGTAGGATGCAGTTAGGTATTTACTACAAATACAACGTGCTTCGAAAACAAACTGTCAAGCCCCCTCTGTAGAATCACAATATGTCATAGATATTAATTGAAAATAAGAAATGTAGATAAGTACAAAAAATTATTGTATAAATCAAATGCAAAAGATTCGATAACAACTTTAGCATGTCTAATAAACATTAAATAGTACATTACCAAAAGTTGTTCCAAATTTACGTAAATTCATGTAACTCCGCGAATTAATCGTTTGTTAAGAATGACTGGACCGGTTAATGGTCTTGTTATTTCGTATCTTTATCGTTGCCATAGAAACGTGTATGAACTGGTGTGTACGTGAAAGCGTCCTGTTGTTATTATTATTAGAGACAGCATCTACTGAAAGGAAACGTGAATGAGATCTAAACGTTTTACACTGTGTTTATAATGTATAAGATAGTTCCTAGTGGGACATTTAATATGGGTTAACGAGGAAAGAATTCGATTACAATGATAAAGTTTGCAATTTAACCTAGACAATGTGAGTTACTCTTACCGAGAATACGGTCAGTGGTAAATAGAAGTACGTTTGCCAATATTTACGGAATTGCGACTAGATCCTTACAGTCGAGAAATGGCATGCCGGTAACGTCACAATGTTAATTCGGTATCGCGTTCCAGATTCGTGCTGGCCGAATTGTAAAACGGGTCGTAATTATTCCAAGTTCTCCGAACGTGTCCTGTAAGCGGAATCTCAAAGGCACGTGGATGTCACTGCACGATCGTAGGCAATGATAGACATATAATATTAATGAATCGCGACAGAGGGCGTGAAATCGTTGAATTAGAAGTCACAGAGACAAATTTTATTCCAATACCAATTTATGTGGCGCCTCTAGTTCGTATGTGCGTACGAGTACAGATGATTGGTTAGAAAACAAATAATTTGGTTATGTCGTTACAGATAGGAAGAAATAGAAAAATTGTAAGAGGGCTATCATTAATGCGAATGTTGACCGTTCAGCTTCGCCTCGAGGTTCAATTTACCTGGATAAGAATTCGCGTATAGCGGATCATCCTGTTAAACGACAACTTCTATGTATAATCATTATTTGCAATTATTTAACGAGCGGTTTATTCGCGCTCCCGCATGGACGTGTATTAAACCGGCTATATGTCAACGTACAGATCTTAGGTCAAACGAGAGACTGTTTACGTAGTAGATAGAAGAAATGCCATTAGATATTTCCATAAATATAAAGTGCTGTTACATAATTAATAACGGATAAAAATATCAAATCGAATTTACAAGGAGTTAAATCAACAACTAGAACTCGAACGACTGTTAGACGTGACACTGGACCACGTAGTACCTCTACGACGACGCCACGGAAGAAAATGAAAAGTAGCTTAACTCACGTAGCGACTGAACGACTTTTCATAAACCGCTTTTACCTTGACAGCGCGTAGAATAAAATAACAAAGAATACAATACAACATATTCACTCTCTACTCTTCGCAGTAAGTGTTATACTTATATATATATATTGTACATATACAGATATATGTACCAGCAGTATCATACACGTGTGAACTTACCTTTACGCGGAATTAGTTAGAATCTCGTCTACCGCAGCGGCGACTCCAAGATGTGGAGTAATTTTGATGCACACTGGTTAACAGGGCTATAGCATAATTGCTACTACCTGGCGGGACGCACTTAATTTTCAAACGTTTTTGTAAAAGCATATATAATAAGTAGAGAGGTAGCTAATAAGATCAATTTACGAGTCAATGTACATATACCACAATCCTCTCTCGTTCTTTCCACAAGCTTTAATAATCCTTATTATTTCTTTCGATAGAAATAAAATGATCGAAAAACAAAAAAAATTTCCCAGCACGTGGCTCACAACGAACGCTCCGATTCCCGTAACGACCGTTACGTCCGCCTGCCTGTAACGAGCACCTTCTCCATGGAGTTTCTTCGCAGAACCTCGTACAAGTTCTTTATTGATTATCGATCGTTAATTTTCCCGCATTATCGTATTATAACCGGTGTATGGAACATATTTACGTGTACTACTGGTTTGTCTTTGATAACTCGATTAACACTGTAAAGTCCGTTATCTTTTTAATGTTTTTATCGGATACTCAATGTCACGGCATTTTCTATCGTTGGATTATCGATCTCGAATCGAGTATAAAAATTGATCATGATTTCGTTACAGATCCTTGTGCGAGAAAGACTAAGTATTGGTAACAACGGGAGGAAGGATAAGAACCGATCATAAAGTGGTAACGATTCGCGAACGGCTGTGAGTCTCTGACTGAACTCGTATTTGCCGCACTCCATGTATTTCCTCGTTGCTCCTTACCCCTTCCATACTCCACGTGGCATACATACGTACAGGTATGCACATATGGACAAGCTTAAGATGCTGTGACCAATCAGAGTACGTAATTACGTTTTAAAATAATACCAGGTACAGTATTGACATAATTATAATGATATATGACGAGGTTGGGTACAGATTTAAAAATGAAACAAGTAAATATTCCTAAAATTTATATACAATAGAAAAAGAAAAGAACTGTGGATAAGTGTAACAGGAAGAGATTTTCTATCGTACAAAAAGAAAATTGATATAGTCATTGGTAAAATTCACAACATGCTTTATTTTAGGTCTGCGAATCGAATAATAATTCAATACGTAAATATCATTAAGCTTAAATTTACGTTAAGGACCTGTACCGCCCATTGCGCAACGACGAGAACAGCGTCGAGGACATTACAAGACCAATCAAGACAAAGGCATCCCCATCGTCCACCATCTACGTTGTGAACTTGACTTTACGTCCCAGCGAAATAGTACAGCTTTAAGTATTTTCTTGTCGCTAATTACGCAACGCGTAGCTACTAGAACATTTGTCTTTGATTCGCGCGAATTCCAATGTACATTAAATGCGTACGTCCTATCGAGAACGTCGGGACGCCTTTCTCAGTGAACGAGGCCGTTAACGGAGACGCCGTGACGTCATCGTAGCGTCATGATCAGACGGATCTCGTTACGACGAATCGTGTGCGAATTGAGAGAAAGGATAATATAATAATAATAATAATAATGAACTAAAAGAAAAGGAGGAAACGAAGCGTGTGCTTATCGACAAGAGAAATGAGTCGATAACGTATAATTAAATATAATTATTTTTTAATTCATAATGGTATTAACGTTATACGACCGTATGTCCTTTTATGGCACCTGTACATACATACGCAATTCAACTTAAGGATAACTTAATTATTAGTTAATATTTCTTTATTGTCTAACGATATATTTTTCAGAGTTCAAACTCACTTCTATCAATTCGTACAGCTAAATCAATTATCAGTAGTTGAGCGTGTTCTGCGTGTATATGCGGGGTAACACAGTACCCCAAGTATATATGTGTGTGTAAGTCTGCACGTAGCTGTCCGCGTCAATGTTTTAGAATAATAATAATTATAATTATCATAACCATTGCCTAATATACATCACTATACGAGACGTGAGCGCGAAATTCAATTTCTCTCCTTTTTTTCCTGAATTTTTATTCAGTCACCAAAGAAAAGTTTGGTTCTTTTTTTTCCCTAATATTTGAGCGCTTTTTCAATGTCACCAGTCATCTCGCATGTTTGCGCAATGCGGTGCGCGTGGCTTCGACTTGGCCGTCTCGGTAATTATTACATAACTAATCACACGTTCCTTCATTCATAATAATCACACTCACTGCTAAAGAGGCCCCAATGAAAATGCGAGTAAAAAAAAAGGTGCGTGCGAATTTGTATGCATATAAAATATTACTGTTACTTTTCTCTTTTTTTTTTTTCACGGCAGCATTGGAAAATACTATACGACGATATATATATCGACTATATATCCATGAAATATGCACAGAATTGAATGAAAGAAAAGGAGAGTTTTCGTTCGAAAACGAAAAGAAAAAAAAAAAGTAAAAAGAAAAAATGTCATCTCGCGAATTCCGAATCGTCGTGATAATTTCTACTTTGTTTTTCTTTTGACGCGCGCGAAGCGTACAGAAAATTACTTATGGTAGTCGCACGTCTGGTTCATCAACGAAGTGTAATTAACGTTCCACATATGTAACCTACGTATACGTGTATCCAGCTGCATGCCTAAACACTGAGTGAAAACACGAGGCACGAATCCGACATTATAAAGATTACGGATATGACGAAAGGAAAAATATGCCCTTCCCCAATGCCGGTTTGCGCATGCGCGTAAACATATGTAAAATATCTTTAGCAAGTAATAGCAATAATAAGTAGTAATAATAGTATCGGCGTGTAACAATTTTAATACGGATGTTTCATACGTGTCGTCAAACACTCGGATTCGTACGTGCTTCGTATTAGTTTGTTTTTGTCTTTCATAATAATTTTTTTAAAAAAGAAAATCGCTTGTACACATAATCTTAAAAAAAAAGAAGAACTAAGTCAAGTTGCATTGATAATGTGTATCTTATAAGGGAAGAGCATTGTGTCGTGTAATTACGTTGTTGAATTATTTTTTTTTTTTTTTCATTAAGGTCTATCCATTTTTTTTAATAAATTATTCTTATTACGCGGTCACTTAAAAACACTTATTTCGGTAAACTATGGCATAGGTGAAAATTATTCAGTTGGATATATATATATATATAGCGTCCCTCCGTTATCAATTCATCCCTCGTTCGATATTAATCAGATATACGACGGACGTTCTTTGAGAAAAAAATATATCTGGACCATCGTCTCTGGCATTTTTGTAACAATAATTTTTGTTCGTTCTAAATATACCTAAGGACGTCCTGAAATTTCATCAGGACTATAAATTAATTCTCCTCCCGGGCGACTCTCTCTGTAATAACTTTTTTTTCACACAGCGAAGGCATCCATGACTTACGTATCTGCATATCAGAATAACTGATAATGTATATTAGATAAATAATAATAATAATAATAATCGTAATTAATTAATTAGTACGTTTATAATTATCTTGTCCGTGATTAAGGACGCTGAGAAAAATTCAAACAGGAAGTCCGAGCTGCGATTATTATTTTAGGAACTCTAAACGTTCGGATGCCTCCTGAAGATTATCAGGACGAATTAGTGCTGAGAAAGTCGCACGAAAGGTTTTTCTTTTTTCTTACGTTCGTCAATTATCTCGTAGCGATTCGTATGACATCGGGAGAAATCGAAATCGTCGTCTCTCGTATTCGCGAAACCCTCTGATTGTATAAGACAATTGACAACAAGGACAAAAGAGAGGAACGAGAAGGAAACGTCAAGAATCCATATTGATTGCGAAGACTTTTCTCTTTTTCCTCGTTAAATGCGCGTTCGCGGTTTCTCTATTGTCTTTCATTCCGCGTAGATCCACGACAGTGCTTTTCCAATATTTAAGACACTTTGGACACTTTACGGCAGTGAGTACTGGTTGATTTTGCTTCGAAAAGAATGATCGGCCAATGTTTTTTTTTTGTCGTGCTGATATATCTATATATGACAGATAAAGACGTATGTATGCATATATATATGAATTATAATAATAACACTCAGAACTTTTGTAACCAGTCGTTCGCGCATTCTCTCGCATTTTTTCCGACAAAAGTATTATCAATAATTTTCAATTTGTCCTCTCTCTCTCTCTCTCGGTCGTGTTATCTAGAAAATTGTTGTTTCCCTTTTTACTTTTCCTTTCTTTCAATCGTTTCGTCTCTGTTTAACGTGTTCGTCGCTGTCGTGTACAGTTTTACGTCTCCTACGCGTTTTCTCGATGAATGTGTATTTTGTGTGTTCCTCTTTTTTTCTCTCTATCGTTTCACCTACAGATTACCAATAGTTAACAACGTTACTTTATTAATTTAAATTCTTCGCCAATAATCAACAGCCTAGTATATCAGCAACATATCGCAATCACAATCTTACGAAAATATCCGTTTTACACGCAATTACGAATATCCAGAGGAAAAGCTGGAAAATGCTCTTTCGCGTTTTATATTTTTATATCGGAATATTCTTTTTCCATTAATAGAAGAAAAAAAGAACAAAAAAAAAAGCAGGTCGCACACACTCAGGCCCGGACTACGCATTTAGAAAGAATACACTCACTCCCCCTGTCTCTCCCTCTCCTTTTTGTAATTAGAAATTGTGATCGCGATTTTTCAAAATTTATCCTACGCTCCGATGATCAACATAAAGGTCCTATTTACATGAATTAATAATAATATGCATCGATTCGATAATGATCGTAATAATAATAGTAATCGTAATAATAATAGTAATGAAATAATAAGTGTAGTAATCATGTACCTTTGAACGGTGGCGATCAACGTACCATTTTTTTTTTTTCGAATTACATACACGCTCAACGATCAATCGATTCGAGTTTTCGTAAATACTTCAAAACATCTTTATTTTCGTATTACTCAATAGCATTTGTCAAACAGGACCCAAAAATCCATTTTATTGGATAAATTTCATTCGAGGATCGCCTCACAATCGCCGGTAGTAGAACTTACAGATCTTACCCTCTAAACTTAATCTAAATCTACACGAAGGCGAAGTTCGCTTATACTACAAATAAATTTGAATAGTAATTTGTACATTCAACAACTTTGCTTTCTTTCAACCTCGCAATCGCTTGCGACACACTTGCGATGCACACAATGAAAATGAAAATTACTCGTATTTGGAGGCTTATGTATAAAAAAAAAAAAGGAAAAAAAACAACAGTAATTAATTACACGAAACGAAAATAGGAAATGGAGGAAAGAGAAAAAACAAAAATGAAATTATCAATCGCAATTAAAACAAAACCGTATCTGGCTTGGCGCACATACTGGCCCACTCACGCATTAGCAACATTCTTTTTTTCCATACAGACATACACACACGACATTCGCTCTCTCTCTCTCTCTCTCTCTCTCTCTTTCTCTAAGGGTCGACGTGTCTTAGCCAAAAGAAGAAACTTACATGATTTTATATTTTAACGTTTCTTGCTTCTTATTTGTTTTTCATTTAATCGTTAATCGTAGTAATTAAGTAAGTCTTTGGCGTTTGTACCAATTTTTTCTCATTTATAACCGACGACAGCACGTTTTTTTATTTCTCCCTTTTCTCTCGTTTTCGTAGATAAAAATTTCATCGTAACAGTTCGGACGAACCGACATCGGGAGACCGGGAGTTCGTCGACGACTCGTCGATACGTCAAAAGTGTTGCGGAATCATTTGTGCTCTCTTTTCTATAGTCTATTACGTTTTGTCTCGATAACTTCCTGCAGGATAAAATTTCATCTCAAGAATCGTCAGTCCTCGATCGTCTCACGCGCACCGATCATCCAACGTGACAATTCGGAAAACATATTTGGATTTTCGACAAGTACGATTCTCGATGACTTAACGTTATCTTGAGTATAAATAAAGTAAAGGATGAAGTGGAAAAAAAAATAAAGAAAATTGTCAGACAGCGCTACAACCTCGTGCGTGATAACTGTTCAAATAAAACGGAAGATATTTATAATTTATTACGAGGAAGATTATCTTGAGCATCAGTTCGAGGCGACCAACGTGGTGATCCTCATTGAGAAAAAAAATATTGAAACAGGCCGTAAATACGTCATAATACCAGACTGTGATAAATGAAGATAGTTGACGGCAAAAAAAAAGAAAAGTCAGTAATCCGAACTCGAAGACACTTTTAACACGTGTGGACGATGCGTATGCAGTGCGTGTCCCGTAACACGTATCCATGTATGCTAACAAAGTAAGGAATATTGAGTCGGCCATTAATTAAAAAATACAAAGAACACAATAATTACGTCATTGTCGGCCGTCGAACGATCCTCTACCTCCGTTGAGCCTGACGCGTTTCATTATCAACTAAATAACCTCTAGGATAAACGACGAGTACCTCTTGTCTCTCGTTACGCTTGGTATATGCATTATATACAGACAGATATGTGTAAATTTTTACCACACGTTATTATTATTGCTGGATAACATTAGCGACGTCGCGAAGCTCGCAAAAACCCTGAGGTACGAATATTCTTTTTTATTTTTTTTTTGAAAATTTTCTAGTCGATTCTCATATTTTTCTGTCGTTCTCGCACTCGTTCGGTATAACCGCGATCGTAAAAGTCAATTGTATTTTCGAATCTAGTGATCGTTGTGTCACCGAATACGCTTGACGTAATTTGAATTTCACATATAACGAGATGCCAACGAGACAATTTACGTACCACGTGTGTCCCGTAATTTCGGATTGACACTTGTATATAAAAAAAAGGCACATGCCGGCGATCTGCACGTGACGACAGCGTCTCGATTACGTCATAAATGTTCAAGTCCATGACAGCTCACTAACGTTGCTTCTGAATCTCGCGATAACCTCCGCTAGTCGTGATATCGCACGAAACGCTTTTGATTCGATAAAGAGACTTGGGCAATATTTGCGAACTGGGCGCCAGTCTCCTTCCTCATTTCTTAGTATTAATTTTAAGGAGCGTCGAGGAGATTTTTCATGTCACTGGTCGCGGTTATCTTTATCTTTTTTTTTTTTTACTTGTCAGCGTTATCCTGTATGCTTGGGTAGACTTTTTGAGTACCTTCGAGATAACTCCAGTACTTCGTTTACCTTTGCTCCCAATTAACTTAACACTTTACCGATCCAATTAATTAACGTGGAAATCGCTTTTCCTTCGAGGAATCTTCCTAAAGCGTACCAGACTCCGTCGACAAAATATTCAAAGATCTTGGCAACGTTTTTTTTCTAGATCTTTAAAGATAATATGTACAAATGTGCGCGTGTATCGACGATCTAACAAGTGAAGATTCTTAACGCATTCTTATCGTACTCGTATCGCAGCTATCAAAGCCTCGTGTCAGGAGTCCGCAAATCATTTTCACAAAGTGACGTCTGCTAAACGTAAACTTATACATTATATTCCTGGTTCGATCGGTATGGATTTAACGATCACTGTTGGACATCGATTTGTCCAACGATCACACTTAAAATTGGCTTGAATGGAAGATCAATCGAGGATCGTCCCTTAGGATAAGCTGACAAATCCACAAGTGAAAAGAAATACGTAACCTCGTGAATAAACATTGATAGCGCGCTCCAGTTTTCTCACTATCACGAGCATCCCATTTCAGGAACCATCCACAAGATTCCTAAGCGTGCACTTGGGCACAACAAGAGTAACGAAGGAGCCTGATACCGTATCTCGTACATATATCAAGAGGAAGAAATGCGCATCGGCAACCGTGACCCAAGCGGATATAGGTAGACGTCAAGGATGCACGGAGTGACGTAAAAGAATGAGAAGGGAGAAATAAAGAAAAGAAAGAGCCACGTGATATAGTGCGTCCATAAATGGCGAAACTCTCTCTCTCTTTCTCTCTCTGTATTTTTCTCGTCACTGCGTCTCATTCTATTACGTGTCGTTTAGGAAATTAACAACCTGCTTAACTCTTGGGTGCGTCTCGATATGGCCGAACGTTAAACGACAGTTCCCTCTCGTTCCTTTTCTTGTTGTCGAACCGCAACAGCTGCTTCGACCAAGAGATAGAGACACTTAAACTTGTCCTTATCTTCCTCTGGTGGTGTCGGCGGTGGAGTTTCGTCGGTATGAGGACTGTGGGTATTGTGCGTACTGTAGACCTCGGTCTCGTGTTGCACGTCGGGGGTTGTTGTCAGATGTTGCCTAGGGGCACTCCAGTACGCAGCTTCGCTCACTGTCGACTCATCCTCATCTCTGAAAAGTAACGTTGAGGAATCCGTTTATTTAGGCTCGATAAGAAGACTCCCTTTAGATAAGATTTCCAAGCCAGGAGAACCTTTTTATCAAGGGGCATAGGGATTACGTAGGACTTACCCTCGACGTGCTGGATGAGCTATTGCTTCACCGTAACTCAGTTGATTATTGTGCTCGACTTTGGTTTCAGAATAGGGGTAGACGATTACGCTCGGCCACTGAGTCGACGGACGTTCCTCTTCACTGTGAGAACTGCTCTCATAGTCATTGGGACTGTCGTCTTCGCTTCTGAAAAATATTGTTAATCAATGTAATTAAGTAAATTGTGCATGTTCTTTAATGTTTATCTGATTAAAGGATTTATTGTGATAATTTGATCAAAATTGTTTGTCCTATTCTTAAAATACTAACCGGTACATGAGTCCTGCAGGATCTTCGTAATCGTGATCTCTACTACGTTTCGGCGCACTCATCCCAGCAAGGGGGTCCCAATTCTGATTGGCTCTTGGACTCAGACCGGAAGACTGTTGGTGACTACCGCCTGGCATCTTTTTGCCACGGCGGGATATTGTGTACTGAAGAGGATCGTGACCTTCCCTGCGTATCATTTCCGGAAGTATACGTCTCCTCGCGTTTATAAACCAGTTGCAAACCTGAAAATTCATTAGATTTATGTTAGTTATCAATTAAACTGTATCATAAAAATCATAAGACTTTTTCCCCCATGACTATTAATCATCAATTAAAGATATTCATGCACGGCTGACCATGGATGAAAACCTAATAAAAAAAAACTAACTAAATGTCCACCCATGAAATATGAGGAAATTACCAGCAAACCTTCCTAACAGAACGTTGCTCTTACAAAAAGTCAGCTATCCGGATACTTTCATCACCTTTCAAAATGATCTTGCAAATAGAGTTAAAGTGACACTGACTAAAAGTAATTTCACTTTGCTACGATCGACGCCTTCCGACCTTCGGAATGGCTTTGAACCAGTTCCCTACCAAAACGTGCTTATATACCCCAAGTGGCAAAGGGTCTAATACTATTGGAAGGGACACAGCGGTAAACGCGTCAACCCTAAGGAAACTGAAAACGTGGCTGGTAGGGATGGTAGACGTTTCGCACAACCCTAAGGGTGCATTAATACAGCAAACGACAGGATGGGACCAGGTGCATCCTTGAGCTTTTGTTCCACAGACAAAGCCCCAGACCCTGGGATATCTGACACCCTACCAAGAAACTCATACCTATTCCTTCTACAAATGAACAACCCTCCAGGCTATTGATTATTAATTTCTAATAACCTCAATAAATTCAAAATTAACATTCTGGATTATTGTACTTTATAGACTGGCATATAAACATTTTTATTTAAAAGGATAACGACTCTCGCAATAATCATACCGGATTATCAAATACCTCAGCGAATTAACCTAACCTCAATTTAACGTCTATTCTCATTTTCTAGGTATAATAAAATTATTTATTTCATGCTATGAATATTGAACGGTATATTTTATAGCCATTTCACGTCTTTATATTTATATTGCAATCTTACAATATTTATATGTTAAATAATCCAAAGTAATGTACCTGCAGAACAGTAAGATTTGCCTCCTGGCTAAGGGTGAGTTTCTCACTGTCGCTCGGATAGGCATTGTACCTGTGCTCGTACAACCACCTCTTCAGTATCTTTACCGAATGCTTCGGTAAATTTCCACGACGTTTTCGTACGGAATGCGTGCCGGAGTGATGAAGTATTCCGGAATGGGTCTTCCCACGGATTGCAGAGGATTCGTGCTCCACGTCAGATCCGCTTTGATCGTCGTCCGTACTGCTCGACGATGGGAAACGTTCCCTGGCTGTAACGAAAAAAAAATAAAATTTTTTTTTTTTTTAATAATTAAAAATCTCCATGCACCTTAATAAGAACCGAATTATTTCCAAAAGCTGCAAATAGCATTTTCTGACACGTACTATAAATAAAAAGTGACTAACTTTTGGATTACAAAAAATTTTTGTATTAATCCAATAAAACACCTGTTGTCTCGTATTAACAGCGGAAATATACGGAACGTTAAAATAACCTAGAGTCTAACTATTGCAGTGTTAGCTATAAAGTATTATCTATTACAGGGTTAACTCGATTGCATTTATTTATGATGTCATTGGAGTGCTATAAGTCAATCGATACAGGTAATACGAAATATCTACGATTACAAGAGCTTCCTGCCTCCAGCGAAGACATTCTTTCGTCACGACTCTAGAGTTTTTTCACTCGTCGCTGTTTGACCAGCTAAGTAAATATATTTTGGAGTAATCTTTCAACATATTACTCTATTACTCCCCTCCTTCCCCTGCCTTCTGTATTGTCACGAAAAGACTGAGTACCAATCATATATACATATAAAAAAACAACTACATCCAGAACGTTGTGAGGGTAGCTTAATGACGTTAGGCGCGTGTCAATTGATGCCACTTGTGAAACACCACGGCAGCCTCATCTCGACGCTATCTTCTCTCAGTGAAAATGATTCTCTGGATGCTTCGTACAAGTCACAGAACGTCACTGTGAATAATTGACTCTTGCTCAATTGAACATCTGCATTTACCTATAGGCGTTAAGAAAAATCAAAGGGCAACGATGGGAAAGCTCATGAAATTCATGAACTTCTTTCTCCGTCGGTAAAACAGAGAGAGAGAGAGATAACTATTCATTTGAGCCTGAGGTTAAGCTAGTCAAGGGCCTAAGGCAGGTTCTTACATAATATTACGATCTAAAAAAAAAGAAAGAGAGAGACAGTGCATCGTACATAGAACAAGAAATACGTCTAATTCCAGAAAAAGTTGTCCCAAGTTATTAAGATATTCAAGATTTCAAGCAGTTGGTCATTGACTCTGAAATACCGGCTGGCCTCTTCCACCCATGGCTAGCGAAAGCCTGACCGAAGATATAAAGAGAATGACGTCACGCTACGTCGTTCAACGGCAGAAGCCATAAGCTCGTGCGCACTCGTGCACGTGTTAATACGTATATTCGTTTTACTTTCGTTTAGGTCGTTCCTCGTGTACGTGTGTATAATCACCCTGAAGAGTCCACCACGTCGTATCAATAAAGAAGCATGTTCAGTTTTTATCCTCGTCAGATTCGCATTTTGCAGCTCGTATCGAGTCAAGAGGTATAATGGATAACGAATAAAGTTAAAAATGATGAACTAACACGGTGCGTGCCAGACGTCAATTTTTGTTTCTTATTCTCTTTGCAGAACGTCCCGTTATAAAGTATTAAGGCAGTAAAAGGCAGGTATCCCCGTAAACAAACGAGACACTGGGTATGCTGGTTGGAGTTCCAGGAAAGCTTTGAAAAACACTTGGGCCTCTGGCTGGGAATCCTTTGTTGCACTGTGTACGGTCGGTAGACTTTTAGGTTAGGTTTTCCTAGGGTTTGCCGTACGGCCTTCCAGGTAGAGGTCAGGACTTTACGAGCTTCACGGTAACTTGTCTCCTGTAACTTGACTGGAAGGTCGTGTACGGACGCAAAATTGTAGATTGTTTAATTATGTTGACTGTCGTTTATTGGGTAACGTATATACCTATATTATACGTGTAACTGCTGATTACGCTACGAATTGTTTAGCTAACGTCAACAAATCCTGAGAGCCTAGAACATAACCTGTGTAACGGACATTTTATGTGTGCATATTAAATACAATAAGCAACCTGGTGAGTATGCATTTTAAATTAAAATTTTTACACTGTTATCGATCCCCTTTAATGACTATTCGATCTCATCGTGTATTTCATATATTTAATAATAAATCGATGTGATCTTAGAATTTCGATGTTATGATTATTACACATAATCAAACGGTGTAAAAACTTTCCAGGTTATAACGTGGGCGATCGATCTTGACAACGCAGACACGGGCTCCGGAGGAATACCAAATTTTGATATCTAAACTTGTCTGCTATTAGCAAAATCGAAGTGGCCCCTTGACGGCTTTCGCCATTGATCGTTAACCAACCGACGGCCATTAGAGACAGGATATACAGGAAGGATCGGTGAGGATTTTCTGTGGAAAAAAAAAGGTGAATTAATAGGTATGTCTGGGGGGAATAAAAAATGGTAATATTTTACAATTCGTGTTCGCAATTTTATTGGCAATGATACTCAGAGTTCTCGTCCGAGTTGCGAAAGAAAATCGATGGGGAAGGCAGACACGTGCTATATCCAACTAGTTATGCAAAGACAGCTAACCAGGCAGGAGGCTAGGAGCCTTGCAGAGACAGTTCAGCAGGCAGTGAACGTATCAACCAGGAGGCAGGCGAGGTAGCAAGAAGGCCGGGGGAGGTAGGACCTTGAATCGCACGTGGATCTGGTTTTGACGTTTCTTCGGCTGACGTAGAACAGTCATCGAGGTCGTCGGTCTTCGCGGCTGTTATTCAGACAATGATAGGCCCGGGCAACGGGCTTTGCAAAATTTGTAATCGGACCCTTTTGTATTTTTGAATTCTGGTTCTGATCAATGTTCAGCTTGGGTCTCGGATGTAAAGTTCATTAAGGATTTTAATTGCCGTATTTATTGTCGTAAAATATACCGATCCAGCGCGGTGATACAAATGTTTACGCTTTAGTTGTTTATTGCTCTTTGTTCTTTCTTTATTTTTAAGGGAAACAAGCATTCAGGAAACGGCCTCTTTACGGTACGGAGGAAGAACGAGGTTATCTGCGCGAAGTGAAGTAAACGTCGAAGGATATCTTCGAGTTCGAGAAGTGCTCTTATCGATCGAGGTTATTAATCGAGCGTGGAATTTTCATGTAATACTGGGGGAATGTCGACTGACAGAGGTCGGGGAGGTTACCAAGTTTCCTGTCTTTGGCCCAGATTACTTGTTACGATGAGAAACGAGGTTTTTTTTTTTATTACAATAGAGTCGTTTTCAACTTTGCAATGATTGTTAACCTCGGAAAATATATTTCTTCAAATTTCATCTCAAGTTCGTAGTGCGAAAAAATACGAAAATATTCAAAGATTTTTTAACTGTCAATTTTTCAGGTAAAATCTTCATCTTCTGACGTACAGTTGTTTGGCTTGTCGAAATACAATTATTTAATAGCAGGTCGAATGCTATGTTATTGCAAGGAAGTCATGCACGTTAAATACGTATTGAAAGGTACTGAATAGAGAAAAAAAGAGAATTTCGCAGATGAGGTCTATACGTATGTTGATTAGTGAATTCGATGTATTTTTTTATTGACAGCTCGAAAACAACGAAATTACCAGCAAAGCACACGTGGTTCTACATACAGTTTTTATTACAAAGAATGCACGCGCATGATTTTCGACTGAAATATATTTTTTATTTTTCTATTTTAATCTGTATTTACGTGATCTTATGTAAGGGCACGTGCTTTTGAATTTCGACAGCGAACTGTCAAAAAAAGCACATTGAGCTTTCCAATTTCTCGTAGAAAAGTCAAGTAAACGAACGTAATGTAATTTGACTCCGATAAGCAACTAGTTACGGTATCACGGAGGCCTTGAGGTTTTAGCTGATTTCCAAAACATTGCCAAATTCTTCTCAAGGTGATAGGCCGATCGACTTTACTCCAGATATCGCTATTCCATGTATATACATAATTATTATGAATATAATACAACAACGTATCTCACGATTTCCTTTCCGCAGACAGAAAAATGAACTCTACAACATCAATACTCCATTAAATATTTACATATCTATAAAATGATAATTTACAAAAAAATAATAATCCACTGTCTTATTTTGCTCCAGTAGTAATTTACAGTTCTGCTGGACAGCTTGCAGAGATTTGAATAGTTTGGATAGCTGATTTAATCCATTTTTTAAAGTTTTCTTTGGAGAAGATACAGCGGAGGCCTCGGACGCGATTAGAAGAATTAGTAAGCACACGTGGAAGAGAAACCAGTCAGTAAATTAGATTATCAGTATCTCCCGGCGTAACAGATGAGTTGAAACGTTCCGAGAGAAAATAGTGACAATATTATTAAAAAAAAAATCTTAAAATTACAAAATTATTTTTTGAAACCTCTTTTTTCACTCGTTATCACTGGCATATATAAAGTTTTTATGATTAAAATATATATATATAATATATATATATATATATATGGATACAGTGGAGATGAGTTATATGTGCATAGACGTAATACGAGGCGAACGTATTTATGCATTATATACAGGGTGGCTAGTTAGTAGCTATGTGGGTAATGTCGGGGAGATACAGCGTGCCAAAAATAACCAAAGTGCTAGCTGGTGGTTCCATATTTAGCTTGAGAGTATGGGACTGACTGGTGGAGGAGCTGCGAGAGACGTCACAGTCATTTGACATTTAATACCCCACGTGTTATTCCATGTTAAATGCTTCAAATGTAGGCTAACAAAGTCTGACCCTTGTATTTTACGAACTGACCGGTCAAGGGGTGTGAGTACTGGATAAGTATTCCGGAGCATTGCATTACGGACGGTCACATTGAAATATCCGTGTAACCTTTGAATTCAAAGACGAAAAATAAAATTTGGCAAACTTTGAATACCCAGAGTGCATTGCTCTCTTTTATTCTGTATCTCTTCCAAACAGGATAGAAATTCATATGACAATGTACCACGTGATTACTAGGTAAACGGTAAACACGTGTTTCGACTCTTTCGAGATCTTCTCGTGATTTTACTTGGCACGTTAAAACATCGACGTCAAAGGTAATCGTTAGTCGGTCCGTTACGTCGGGACGCCTTGGTCCACCACAGTGTCAACGACCCATATCTCGCGACGCCTTGACGTCACGACCCTAATGAAATGACTTCCTACAGTTTTTAAATACTTTTCCAATAGCATTGTACTGCGACCTCCTGACCTCTCGGATCTTATCTCCATACAGTTTTGTCAAGGTAAAAAACAACTAACATAAGACAGTTTAATTTATTGCGTCTGGGGGGGTTAAATTTTTATGGACAGCAAAGGTAAGTGGCCAAGACCAATAAATTATCTCGCTGTTCAAAATCTACTCGAAATTGAATTTAACGCGAGGGGTTGGACCGCGACTAATCTTAGTCGAAAATTACGTAAGGTCCAGTAACCTGCTGTATAAATTTAGGGCCTAAGCGCTCAGACTAGACACTCGGCTACTAGTCGTCTCCACGACTGTCCAGTCGTGAAATCTGCTTTACCGACAGATTTACACTGGTTTACTCAGCACGGACAGCAACCGTTACGAGATGAAATTTTTCTTTTTCCCATATTTTTTCATTTTACTCTCTGACGTCTATGAGACGACTGGGATTCTCTTCTATGGTTATTAAACGATCGAATTACCAAGTCAAGCTTGAGCTATCTCGAATCGTCGTTCTCTGCACCATTCCTCACTTGTATCTCTGTATCACTCAGACTTGCGCTACTGCATTAATTTTTTTAAATGCAAAAAAACCTGCTCAATGCCAATACCACTGGAAGGTCGTTTAACCTACAGCAATCTATCTTCTGGTCAAATACTTCGTGTCTAACGTATTGAGATCGATGCGATGTGAATAGCGTAGTAATTATTTTAGAATAATAAAAATTTAACGTGTGAAAACCAGTTGCTATTTGAACAACAAGAAATTTCCTTAGTCGTACATTCTGAGGATCCTGAGTAATCACCTCGTTACGTATG
This sequence comes from Calameuta pallipes, assembly GCA_030142375.1. Lineage (NCBI taxonomy): Eukaryota > Metazoa > Arthropoda > Insecta > Hymenoptera > Cephidae > Calameuta > Calameuta pallipes. Next base: position 1,201,636 of record JARQSW010000067.1, read on the forward strand.
GAGAACAAGAGTGATATGTATAGATATATCCTTATTGGAAGATTTATCAGAAAGCTAAACTTCCCCCAATGCGATTCCAAACGAATCCAATAACAAATAATTGAGGAAACAATCAACGAGCGTCTCCCCATCGCATACCAATATGGCGGTCCTGTCCACGGAATAGCTAGTCAAAAGACTGACTGTTAACCCTCGAAGCATGTGTGTCATTGAATTAACATAAAAAATATGAAGCAACGTAAGATAAAACTATGAATTTCTCATTGACTCTCGTCAAGGTTCTCCCGATAAAATTAAATTATTATCTGCCTGAGTTTGACATTTCGAAGTACATTAAACATGGCGTCGATCGTCGAATGTCACAATCAAGAAGAACACCTGGCACGTGTATATTCTCAGGGGTTACAGATGAAAATATTTAAATACGTATTAATTATTTACACCTAATTATTCAGACCAAAGACACATTATAAAGATTCATTTGACTAGTCGTGTCGCTTATGACAGTCAGTGTCAAAAACACGTGGAACATACATGACGCCAGACCATCATAAGCAGTAGCAGAATGAATTTACAATGCCTAGAAGTAAACTAGGCATAGATAATAGTAACGATGATGAAGGAGCAAATAAACTAGTGCAAAGATAAGATCCGTCTTGACACTTCGGTTGCTCGGTTTATCACTATGTAGCGTTAGTAGGTTAACAACGATTACTGCTTGATAAGAGAAGACCATCCCATGTGCCCTTCGGCCCCCCTGACAGCTGAATTCTCACTTATCAGATTGGTTTGAGAAACAAAACAAGAAGAATCGTACTTGACTTTCTTCTCTCTCTCTCCCCGTCACTTTTCCCTATAAATAAGTCACAGCCGAGATCCAGGATTTTTCCGAGAAAAATCAAAATAGAATAAGAAGGGGAGAATGAAATAAATTATACAAGAAAATTCGAGTTATTTGAACCGATTTCAAAGTTCATTCTACCAAATATTACGAAATGACCTCCGATAAGTACGAGGACACTAAGTAAGGTACCTATATCTACCAGCCAGTAGTTTTATTATATTGTATTTTCGTTGTTTACAACCGACAGTGAATTTCCATGCGAGTTCAAGGGTCAAGCCAAAAAAAGATATATACCATCATAACCTCGCTTGTGCATGTTCAATGGGGAAAAGAAGATTTAAGCGTCATTTCGATCGTTAGCTCCTGCCGATCTCGTTGCCATAATCGACACATTAGGAAATTTCAATGATCACTATAGTCTCCTCCTTAGTCCTGCTTTATTTCCATAGAGCGAAAAAAGATGCTCGGACTGTCCAGGTATACAGATATAAAAAAAAGGTCCACCCACAGGGACAAAATATATTGAAGTTAAAGAAAACAGAGGTGTCGACGAGTAATCGATTACGATCAGCTGCAACTAGATGCATATGCGTCCATCAGAAGAGAAACGAAGATTGTATATATGCATATAAGCCTATGTTATTCTCTCGAGGACGAAGGTAACCAAGCAGTATGAGGTTATCAGACTCGATCGTCCTTCGACTGCACAAGTTACAGAGGGCATTTCCTGGCGTGCGAGGATCACGCTATAATAAGCCAGAGGTCTCACAGGAAGTGCGACATTGCATTATACATGATTCTGCCCTTCCAAGGTAAATTCTAGCAGCTGATTGCGACTTAAGACAGTCTTATCGTTGTATCGCCTGAAACAATCGCCGTGTTATTATAGGACAAGTCTCAGGAACGATGTTGATGCATAATTCTGTTATATACTTGCTGGTCTGTCGAATAGAGTAATGGGAGGTTACGAGGACCAATGCAATGCGTCGCGTCATTCCTTCGTGCATAGGAGGTAAGAGAGCTTTTTGTCAGCTGTGAATCTTCTTAAGGAGTCACGCCGGGAGGAGAAAGCTTTTTGTCGATACACATAAGGCTAAGATATTTTTTTATTGCTACTGGGGAACATCCAGCATTCACGCCAGGGGGCCGCGTGCCAACCGCAAACACTACGTGAGTCGTACTGCGCTATGTGGCATATTATGGAACTAGTACGTATGCGTATCTAATAAGAAAAACAGCCGAGTTACAAGGCGCGCAGGATTTATGCATAGTGCAGACGTAAACACGTTGGAAACGATTGTGACTTCTAGCGTCTGGTTGGCATGGTCGAGCGATGGTAAATAATATAATAGTAAGAGAAAAGAAAAGGTAAGAATTTACTTGTCTTTTTGTATGTCCAATTGGCGAGCCAACTGAGAACAGGTCAATTGTCGTGAAGGATATACGAGGACTGAGAGAACTCTTCGTTTCGGTCTTGAGCGGTGCGGCGCTACATCTGGTGACAATAGTTGGAACTACAATGGCTATACGACCGTTGAAGTCCAGGAGGAAAGAAGGAAGACTCGAAAGAGAATCCGAGTCGTCGCGAAGGATAATTAAGAGAGTCGTGAAGTATTGGCACGAGGGTGAAAACTTGGTAAAAACGAATATTGACACCACGTGCTAACAACCCTTAATAAGTAGTCGACATTGACGGGTTTGAAAAATACCGTTAGATTTTCAAGCACGGTCTTGTTTGAATAACGGCAACCAGTATATGAGCCAATGGCGGCTGATTTATAACACTCGCTCATACTCCATAACTGGTCTAAGGGTGACGAAGTTGTTTAAATCAGTTTTCGAGCATACAAAAGGTAATCGATAGTATTTCGGTGTGGGATTATTCCTAAAGTAGACGGGAGATAAATAATGAATTGTGTATTATAGATAAGCATAAAGGGAAAGAAAAAAGTTATCTTTTCTTCATCCTAGACTGTATAATTGGCAGAATAGAAGTTTAGAACGGTGTACAGTATCGGGTTGTAAATTTGACAACGAAGTCTACTTATCTCCTTAACGTTCGCTCATATCGCTTAGGGTGCTATTTGACAAGGTTCGTGTTTGTCATGATAAACACCGTGAGAAGTAGATAGGAAATACCAAGGGGCATATCCTGAGGTAAGTATACTTCCGTCTGGAGGAAGAGAAAGAAATAGAAAAATAACGCGGAAAAGAAGGAGATAGAAAGATCTTAAAGTAACCTCTGTTACCTGATTTTAGATAGGAATTTTATTTTTCCTACAGGATGACGTGTTGGCTACGACAAGCATTGGCATTGATCAGCGACAAGAAGTCAACACTCTTTTCACCGGATTGTACAATATTTTTTTTTCATCAAATTTCTCTTTCCACTGACACTGAAGATACGTTCGAGGCGTAAAAGTTTCCTGTGGAACGTAACACAGATTTAATTGAATTTAATAACCAGGTCTCTTCGTAACGTTTTACAAGCCTAAGTTGGCAGACCTTGGTTATTCTATTTTACACGTCAATAAATTATAACGATACCGCAGTGTCCGCCATGTTAACCGTTACCAGGATATACAGACAAGAACTGTTAATAATGCTCTGTGGCAAAGTACAAGACACATCTGAATACAAGTAAAACCACGACGGCGTCCATTGTCGACATTAATGTCGATTTGTTATCAGTTTATGAGTTTAACATTCGAACGAGGAAATTATGTTACTCAGCTCGAAGGACTCTCACGTGACATTTTATTCTCGGTACTTACGAGAGTGGAGACACAACTACTGCTACCAATAACGACTTGGCGCGGACGGTGTACAGTTTCTGCCTTTATGTCGCTAGTCTGGTGCGTTCTCATGGAACTACCATGTATCCTTTATTTATTAAGGGTATTTTATAGAGCGACGGGCTCGTACACTCAGACTTGCTTGGCTGTCTGACAGATGGAGTAACGGTGGGTGTACTGACACTGCCAAAAGTTCAAAAACGTTGAAGACAGGAGCAAAAGGACAAAAAACGTAAATTTGTATCATTTTACGAAAAATGTTGTGAAATTTCAAGTCGCAAAAATTTTTTTTCTCCCAAATAACGTATTTTTTTTTAGATAGCAAAAGGTAAAGAGTTGACAGAGATATTTGATTAGATAACGAATTCACACTTGCACCGGAAACCAATGCATTAGCAATGACTGAGCGAGGTCAGAGGGTCTCGGAAACGGAAGTTAGAAATGGCTAATTGATCCCGATTACTGTACCCTTGGTTGGCCAAGCGAGCAACGTCTACGAATAGAGATAAAAGCCGAAAGAAAACCCTTCGTTATTATCCAGGATTTAATTAACAGACTCAATTAGCAGGGGAAAAAAGGAAGAAGGGAGAAAGAAGGTACGAGGGGGTAACAATATTAAAAAAAAAAAGATGCTGGAGAGGAGAAGTCATGAACAAAGGGTGCTGTACATAACGTGTCCGGCGAAAGCGTATGTATGTATATACATTGCGGACATAAATTGCGCTTAATGCTTCCGACGCAACCAAGAGGCAAATGAATGAAATTTATATAATCCATCGCGTGTTAGATCGCAACGCTCGAGTGATTCGTAGTAATGACATAGTAAATTTTGCAGCAAGTGATCACGGTCGCTTTCTGTTAGGATACCAGTAGACTCTCAAAATCTCGTAAACCAACGAGATATGCAATAAATTTCTCAAGGTAGGCGCCGAGCGAATGAATCAACATAATTGATTAAGAACAGAGAGTGAAATCAGTTGAAATTTCAAAGAGAAAAAAAAAGTCAATGACAGAAAAGAATTTCGTCGATAATTAACGCGAGTCAATAATAAAGAAAATAAAAATAATAACGAACGAGTAACGTTTGAGCGGATACCGACGAGAAATGACGCTTCTAAAATATTTATGAAAGAACCGAATGCTCGAGAGCTTAACGTACGAAGCCTCCGATGGACGCCACGAATGTAATTGAACTCAGTTGACTTTATAATCACGTTGACTGGTACGTATCAGGCCCATCTCGTTCATATCGACACTACCTACTTGTTTACCAAGCGTCACAATGATTCCGCATTGAAGATATTTCAACGAAATTAAAGGAATCATGTTTCGAGAATTGAACTGCAGACAGCAGCGCCGCTCTGCGGAATTTTCGAGCGACTAGAGGAGCCATGACCAATCGAGAATCAAGACGCGAGGACTGAGGGGAAAGCAAGGCGATCATTTTCCGATGACGCTGCGGAAATGGAATTCTACAGGGTATTCAAGGCAACCTGAATCGATAATCCAAGCGGTTCTGAATTACGTGAAAATTCAAAGCCCATACTCAAAGAACGCGATCGATATGTATCCATAAATCTAAAAAAGATTTCATAACTGTCAAGGAGTCTTGAGTAACAGAGAAGAAAATATCCAGCACACTCGTCACCGTGAGGAAACGTGTTGACTCTTCCGGTACGGCAGAAAAATAAAAAACTAAGAAGACAGATGAAAAACCTAACCTAAAAACTGTTGACTTTAAGCGAGTCGACTGCTCGTTGAAATTCGCACTCTGGACTGAGGAAGATAGAAAAAGAAAACAGAGACATTCGCAGCAATGGCGAAATTCAAAGCGCAAACTACATTAGCAGTCGTCGCGACGGTTTATCGTACAACGAGATACGGCTGAAGAAACATAAGCTCGAAGCACCGTGGCGCCCTGACACTAACCTCCTTGACATCTGCTTGCGCACGCGGCGTCTCGATGTTTTGCATTGAATACATTGATTACGTACGCTATACGCGAAATACATATGCAATTGCTAGTGCGAGACTGTCACTCTTTTAATTATTCTATAGGGAGAGAAAATGCCGAGTTTCTAGCTAATATAAAAGCACAATGAAAAGTTAATGGTTTTGTTAACACCGCGTGCACGTGCTGGCCTCCCCTCGCGTGTCCACGCAAATCTCATCGTATATCTGCATAAGTGTATATATATATAAAGTGTACGTTTAATAGAAACTTGGCCACGCAAAATAGATAGTGACGGCGCATATAATCCACTAGGTAAGCAGAGACTACCAGAGGTACCTACAGTCGGTTCCCTGAGGTTCGAATAAGCCACGAATGTTGACATACGACACAGTTATGGGCCGTGAGAAGCAGCCTTAAACGTCCTACAGCACTGGCTGCTTCGAGTAGCGTGAGGAGCCTCTGCCGACGGCACAGCGGCCGGCATGTTGACAGCTGCAACCGGGTTGAACTGCATTGCATCACGTTTGCTGCTCCCAAACGAGTTTCAAATGTACGCGCGTCGGTATTAAAGACGTCTACGCGTCGCGAGGAACGGTCTTTTTCGCTGCTAGGTTATTGGTGGAAAGAAATCGAGAATGAAAATTTGAATGCAGTATCGGAGGCTTGAATATAATCTACTAAAAAAAAATTCATAAGGTATCCAAAACATATAAAAATTGTAACACGGGCTCTATACGGCATAGTCATTTTTTGAAAATTTATTCTAACGAATTATGGATCGTTCGAAATCTCTGATATCTGTTTGTATTATGTATTTTAGGAAATTGTAAGACGATTTTCCATGCGTCATAAGAAAAGTAAGAGTCGATGCGCCATTACGAGTGCGACGTAGAAACAGATTTTCGGGAGACCTTGTAAGGTCGATGTTGAAATAGAATGCAAAAAAGAAGTACGTCGCGACGCTCCACGTGTTCCACGATTCATTATTTAGTTGTTTTCGGTATGAGACATTAAGAGAGTCGTACCTATAGGGCGAGGAGCTTCGAGTTTCTCGGTCACCACGTGGCGAGCGACTGGATTCTCCTTGTCGCGCAGCACGGGGTCTACACGAGCGTTTGCAAGGCTGCCCGACAGTTCGCGCTCACATTGCAGACTCGCTTTTATTTTCGCGTACGAAATTGCCTCTCTTCTGAGTAAACACGTCGAAACACTGAGCCAGATACGTAGAGTAATACAAAAAAGGTCTAATGATTCATTTGATTTGGCATTAAAAAACATACATCGCACAATATACGTCTGTTGGTACCGGCCAACTGTCTCGATTCAAAACTTTTACGAATTCGCAGTCAACCAATTTACGTGGGCTGGATGTTTGAAGAATCGAAGGAAAAAATTAATGTCTTGGTAAATATTAATGGCAATCATATTATTAAACGGAGTGATGGCGGTCGTGACGTACGTCTACGAAATGTCAGAGTCTCGCGAAATGACACGTGACTTCTGTCAAAGTCCGTTTAGCTTATCAACTCTTTACTGCGAGGAAATTTTTCTTTTAAGTGTATATTGAAAGTGAAAGAAAAAGAAATCATCTGGTTTTATTATAGATACGGAGGAGTGACAGATCTCATCCCGTAAGTTGTATATATAAATTCTATTGGTTATAATTGCACAGCTATAATCAAAACGTGAAGTGTGCTCTTATCTGACTAGAAAGTTATCGCCTCGTTTAACTGAACTACTCCGAGAGCTTCTCAACGTGCATAGAAAAGAAGCTTAAAACTTGTAAGAAATATAGTAAGGGAAAAGTGTCCGATAGAAATAAACAGGAGTTGTCAAGACACAACGCGAACTAACCGGTTTCGCATGGACTTTCGCACATCCGTGAACGTTAACGAGCGGTAATTACGATAAGCATTGATCGACCGAGGGCGAGAACATTTCAAGATGAAATTTATAAAAGAATCTTCGTGAATACTTTCCAACGGCTATCATAGTCGCGAGTTGTACTCTGCGAAAGAAAGAAAAGTCACAAAAAATCAGTACAAGACTGTCTCGCTAATCAAAATAATAATAATTTCAAGAGACTAACAGTCACGATGGCGGGAGGTTGAAATTAGAAACGGGAAAAAAAAAAGTTAACTTCTTAAACGCGCATAGTAATTGGAACGGGGTACGGTAAGAAACTGAAATTTCGATCAATGACAAATAACTATCGATCTCCTCGCATTCGTTACGCAAGAGTAAAATTAATTAGATAAGATGCCAAGAGATTAAGTAACAACACACCAAGTCACTGTGTATCACTCGTGTTCGTGTGAAAGCCGAAGGTTACCGAGCTCGAACGAAGTTTCGATATCGAGTGGCACGCGCAGCATTCATGCCTTCCGTAAAGACACGAGGAGACTCTCGTCTCCAGTGACAGCTAGTTACTTATTATTCCACAATACGTTTGTAAAATGCGTATCGGCACGAAACAATAAAAATTGTCTAAAAATATGTAAAACCATACGGAGGATCGAACGACGTGGAATAAAATAAGGTACGGTATATAAGGGTATACCATAACCTATAATTCTAAGCGACACAATAAGGCCGTCCGGTAATATAATAACGCAGCACTCAGGCAAGTCGGTATTTCGTAAAACCGACGAAGAGCACAGGATGGATGACATCTGCGCTGGTTAAAACTCGGCCTCTGATTCCCTTACCTGGAGACAGGACGGCAGCTCGATGAGGAAAACGTGGGTCACGATTCGTTGTGTCTTGAGAGCGATGATGATGATCCAAATGGTGTTGGTGATGATGATGGTGATGGTGGTGGTGATGATTGTGATGATGCTGCTGTTGCTGTTGCATCGTCCTGTCGCCATTAATTCTCTGCTCCAGATGCATGGCTGCTGGTGGCAGCATCTTTTATTTACTTTGGAATCAACCGGAGGAGCGTCAATCTTCGATGAGATTGGCGAAGCTTCGCAAACAGCACGAGACGTCACGAGTGGCGTAAGGGCGTTCCCGCGCGTTTTCAATTTCCGGAATATTAAAAATAGTAAATCGCGTGAAGTATCGATACCTCGAAAGATCGATTTATAAAGGAGAATGACTTTCGATTATAGCAAAGTCATTTTGTAATTTCCTTCAGGTTATCAGGCACGTAGAAGCACGTTCATATTCCGACGTCACGTGTCAGTATTACTCAAGCACGTATCTCTTGTTACTCTCGAGTAACGTCTGCTGGCGTCACTCAATAACGCCGAGCCATAGGTATTTTCCTTGTGTAGCCTCTGACGTTCCAGGTACACGTCGCCGCTTGTCTCGTTGACGACGTTGGGCGTCGATGAAAATTAAGAATCCTCAGACCCTCGTGGTTAGCCGCCACCTTCGACTCTCTTCTGCAAGCCACGTTCTTCCAGGCACTTTTGCACTTCCGTTTTCCGGTATCAAACTGCCACTACTCAATCTATACCAGGAGCAACGATGGCCTGTTTCTTCACTCGAGTACGCGTCCAGAGCGTCTCAGTGTCCTCTCAAGCACCACAACAGGACATTCGCACGGGCGTTTCGACGCTTTGATTCCGCGCGGTTTTTGACTCTCCGTGCGACGTTCTCGCGGCTCGCTTCGACTGCATTTGACTTGGCTAGTCACGTTTTACGTTTACGAAACGTATTTATTATCTCTCGAGAGACGGTTAAAACGACGTCAAATGCTTGCTGCCTATGAGTAGCGTCCTAGCGTCTCTTGCCCGGCAGCAGTGGCTTCTAATGCAGAAATGCCAAAGACCGGTATAATACGCTTTTCTACAAGGCGCGACGACGCAGTCAAGAGCAACGCACTCGCGTGTATTCGAATGCCGGAGCACGACTGAAGCAGTCCACGCCGACGCCGGCTTGACAGGCGCCCGGGGCAAGTGTACTCCCTTCTTCCCAGGCGTCCCCCTTAGCAGCAGCGTTCAACTCGACGCCAACGTCGACCCGGCCGGCCTCTTCCTCCTTCTCCTGTTCTAGTCGCCCCGACGGTGGAACCCGCCTTTCGCGTCCCTCGGCGAGGCACCCCTCGTCCATTATTTCTCCCACTATCGTTCTCTCTCATTCTCTCGCTCTCCGTCGTACCCTCAGTTTTCTCCCACCGCCAAATCGTCCATTACCAGTTGGCGGGAAAACGTATCCTATGACAGCTGCCTGCCTGCCGGCCCGCCCGCTTTTACTTGGTGGACGCTTGGATGCCTTAATGCCTGAATGCCTGGCTGTTCGACTGTTTGACAGAGTCTCTGCTGAAAACCTTTTACGTTCTCGTAGCCCTGTTTCCACGTCGTTTTAAGCTAAATACAAATAGCAAGAATACACGACTTGGTCTGTGCTTAATCAACTTACCGGAATTTCATGGAGGTATATGCATTAATGTAGCGTACATGATTTATTGTATTGTTATATAATATATCCTCGCGCTATAGTATTTCATTCATATTATTTATCGACGAAACATAACCTCAATTTACCTTTTGGTTTCATGAGGCTTCGTGCACCGATTTGACCTCCGTGCTTACACCTGCACCATCTTGTGCGGCTAGTGCAACGTACCCGTTACGTTCAATAAAGCATACATCAGCCCGAAGGAATGTACGAGGGAGATCTCGGACCTAACCTGGCTAGAATTACAGTACATTGCCGTCTTGCATTACAACTAATGTCATCAAGTCTTTTCTTACTATATTTTTTGTTTTCTTACACTTCACTGTCTTTCGCTTTTTCACTTCGCTCAGCAGTTATAGGTTATAGCTTTAGTTCAATTTCTTCTCACAGAGCGCACGTGTCTGACTTCTCTTGCTCGAGTCTTTTGTTTACACCTCGTACTTTTGATAATTCGTACAGCCTGAACACCTAGTATTGTTTTCACGTTTTCGTAGAAACAGCGAAAAGCAAAACTGATGAATTCCAGTCAAACGTCAAAAACACATGTACCATTGGCCTTAACAATAATATTTGTCTTGTATTGGAACATGAATGCGCTTATGCAAGCTGAATGGCTTCTACATGAATTTTCGCTATTACCACTAACAGATATAACCGGAAGTCACCTTGGTGACTGTCTAGTAGCTTCTTCCGGTTTCACTTTTGTTATATTTCTATCTTGTAACGAGAGTACGAGTTTCAAATATGTTCCCGGAATACTTTCGTGTAAAAGTAATTTTGTAAAATTTATTTTTATACCTTCTGTTTTCTCGATTGGCCATACTGTAATGAGGATTTTTTAATTCTTATTTTCCCTCAAGTGTTATCTACGTGGTGTCAACGATCCTCGACACGTGAAGAGCGAAATATGAAATTCTGCCATACGCAATCAGTGCAACGTGACAGGAGTGGATCGATATTACGTCGAACAGCGTATATCGAATTTGTCGAGGATATAAAATGAGAGAAACGATTTGTAGAGGCTAAAGGCAACGAGTTTACACAGATGGCTAAATAACCTTTGCAATTGAACGAGCCACACGATTGCTAGGTCAACTCTTCATTACTCGGTGATGTAACGAATTCATATATGTACACCAGAGCGGCACTAATTTCATTTATTCAATTGCGACGACACTGTGCTGTCACCTGCCACACCACACTTTGCAGTTTTGACAGTTATTTGTCAGAATCCACCTTTCAAATTTACCGCTTCGCGTTCGTGCCGAGAGAGTGAAGTTATACATGGTGTTAAATTAAAAAGAAAAAGTTTCAAATTTTCATCAATGCCGTCCAAGTGTCATCGAGCGTATACTTATAATTAAAAATGACGATTTCCAAAATTTAAAAAAAAATTTCCACCAATCAAATAATGATAATGACTATTGGTAGTGATTTTTTCTCCCTTGAAGTCACGTGTAATAAATGTATTATTAGTGCCACAAATGATTCTGTAAAAACAAGGATAGAAAAATTTTCGAAAAATTTTAGCGCGAAATATTTTACCACCAGAGCGCATGAGCGTCGGCGTCGCTACATCGGGACGCCTACTTATCTCGCCGTTGTACGTCCAGGATGCCTCAGTCAATCAACCGACGGAAAAGATTAAGTACGCGGTATCACTTGATACTTATAAACTGAGTATACCTATATATTATTTATATGTGCCCGTACGAGAATTTGATAACGAAGAATCTCGTGGAAGAGGTTGCGCAACGTTCACTTACATAACTGAACGATCAGTATGTCGCCTTGGCCTCCCCTACTTTACCTACCAATACTTTAGCCATCACCTCTAACGCCGTCCCCACCACCAAACGACGACGACGATACCGCGACGTCGTAGCCACCGACGTCGATCTACTTTTGACGTGGGCGTCACGTGTCGCCGGGCCCGGCTGTCAAAATCTGCTAACGTAAAAAATCTTTTACGCTTTTTGATTTTCAAATAAAAAGATCTGCTATCGTACGTAAATTATACTATACAAATATTGGCTTTTTGCCATTTTGAAAAATAAATTTATTTAATTAAATCGTATTTTTTTTAAACCTGTAACACTGACAATTATTGTTCAGGCAGATATTTCGTTTTTTTTTGTCAATTCGACTCATTTAATTATCCAAAATTTCACGGGATCTCGTATCAGCTATATTTATATTTAATACTGTCTTATATGTCCTTGCTGGGTAGAACCGTTAAGCACGTATGTACTTACACGTTACACGTATTCACGTATACTACTTGCCATATACTCTACTCGACTCAAACTCTTGCGTACGGCAGTGTGCTTTTTATGAATGAGACTTACGCCCACGCTACGCCGGAAGCGCCTTGTTTTCTATGTTAGCCATGAGCTCCAGCGAGAATATCAAGTACGTCATCAATTTTACGAGAATGATTCCAGTGTCATTGTGCGCTTGGGATTGAGCTTCAGAATTTGCAATTTTTTTTTAATATTTCGATATGAGTGAGGAATTTAGGAAGACAGATACGAGAGGCGAAGAAAAAATGTGATAAAATGGAAATTTCGGAATTTGTAAATATTCATGACGGCTGATGAATCGAAAAGACGATACTGGTAATGATTAATATTAAACTCTCGGACTTTTTCTTGAGATTTTTTTTTTTCAATTTTCGATACATATATAGACCTAGATATACGTACAAATTATTAGCCTCGTATTTTGATCATATCGGTTCGCACTGTGTTGAAATACTGTGTGTTATTTATGAGTGCACATGTGATATATACTTGCAACGTATGATAAAATTAAAATACGATGATATACAACAAAGTTGAGTACATGCGATTTCCTATTGCGACTGAATTTGCAATTAAGCTGCTGCTGTTGCATTTACAAACGATATATTTAGATCAACATTGCGTCTCGAAGACATTATGTTATTTGAGTCAGAGTCTGCGTTGTAGAGTGCTGTAAATAATCTAGTAACTTTTTGGAAATTTGTTTCTAGTGATTTTTCTCATCTGGTGATTATCGTGGTTGAGTAGCTGGATATTTGGTTTATGATTTAATTGTATTGCTCTTATGGATCGGATTTAATTACTAGAATTTGATAGGTTAATAATGACAGTAGATTAGGAATTGGTAACAGTAGTGATTTCACAGCCTGGGGCACGGGTGTGATCGAAACTTGATGAAAAAAAAAGTTATGAAACGAAAGAGCAAAATTACTCGATTAAATTTATCTTTAAATTTAATTTATTTGTTTAACGACAATTTATAATGACGGAATATGAATTTTAAGCTTTTTTAATTGAATTTTTGATTGTGAATTAGAATTTAATTTTTTTTAATTAACACGAAATCGACATTCAAGGACACTTGTCTCATTATCACGTAATAGGAATTCGGTGACCTTTGAAATTTCAAAATTCTTCGTACAGTCGATTCTCCCGATACCTCTATATGCTTATAGTTATTAACTTTCTTTATTCACTTTCACTCGTTTGCCTTTTGATTAATGTATATGTATATAAATGTATCAGGCGTTTGATTTGACAGAAAGTCAATTAAAAAAATAAATGGTACGTTGCCCCGGATAAAAGAACATGGGTAAACCAATAATAACGACCAGGAAGCCTTAAAAAGAGAGAAGCGTAGCTCTGGGATTTCAAAAAAAGGAAAAGAAAAAACAATTAGCTTTCCACGTTCGACTGTTGCCAACTCGAGTATAATTCGTGCACGTGTAATACGTTTTGGTAAGTCGAACCAAAAAAAAAAGTAAAAAAAAATCAAAAAATATATCCATCAATATTTTACATCTTCTCAAAGACTGCTGAAATTTCTCCAGTTACAGATGATGGATGAATGCGACGTCTCGTTAACTTTCGAAATTCCCGGAAAAGTTTTGAAAAAAAAAAAATGAAGTACATGACAAAAATTGACTCGAGAATACAAATCAAGCTGCTGTCAATTTTATTGATACGAATAAAAATCTTTAAATTCCTTATCAATATTTGAGAGGTTATATTTTTTTTCAAAACTCTTAATTCGTCTCTAACGTCCTAGGTATACATATAGCTGCTTATTGGAACAGATGTTTTGACAGACCTGCAAGCCCTTTTGGTGACACGTGTTTCTCCGAATGACTTAGGACTTAGTCAAGTCGTTTATACAAATTGTAAAACATATGTATGGACGTTAATTTTTTTTCTTTTCTATCGTATTATTTTTTTTCCCTTCATCTTGAAAACCCAATCATAAGGGTCGGCAGCCATTTTGGTATCCAAAGGCGAATATTGCGCAAGACTTAAGGACGGTTTATATTATTACGAAGAGCCATTTAACGCGTCCAAATAAAACTTACGTAACAGACACAAGTGGACAGTGGTACCAATATTAATAAGCCCAAGGATTATAGATTAAGTCAGTTGGTATGGCAAATTAATTTTATCCTTTTCTTTAATTTCATCTTTTTTTTTTGTCAAACGGTGCCGCCAATCATACAAATACTTTTTGAGATTACACAATAGTTTTCAACCAACTTGAATATCAATAAACCATTGTCAGGTACTGGCAGGATAGCTTAAGGTGATACAAAAGACGAGTGGTTGCTGAAGACTATCGTGAGACTATCGATAATTAAATAAATAATAACAACAATCTCTTGGACATGTGCCGTTTGGTAAAATGTAAAAAGACTTTAGTCACTGTCAATTATGAAATTGATTGTTCTGCCACGTGAAATGGCAAATGGAACATGTTCTTTGATCGAACTTTTGAGGTTATCGCAAAGGGGTAGTAGATTTTCGGTTGCTCGATACCATTCGCCAAAGTTCCGCGACATCACAACATTGTGTGCGCATCGCGTGAATACTTAATGATTTATAAAATCCGTATTTACATTAGGATTGAAATGTCCTCGAATACAGAGAAGCAGATTCGTTATCTGACTGAGAAATGAAATAAGGTTATGTGCGACTAGGCATTACATCCTTGTAGCGCAGTATTAAAAAAAGTCATAAAAATGCTCAATCCGTACGATAACACGAAGAAAAACAAGCACTGCGCCTCACTGACCAACAATAAAGATATGTACGTTACGCAGATAAAGAGAATATCGAAATTCATTGCCAGTAGCACCGGCTAGAGTAGATAGTTATCGTTAGCCAGAGTACGTCTTGGCTGAATTTTTTTTTAACAGTAATGACCTGACGACCTTGCTCCGGAGATAGGATCACGCCACGAAATATATCAAATCGTTAGCTTCTGAAGTAAAACGATATTGCACTTGAATAACCAATGGTGAAATCGGCGAAGAAATTATATTAAGCCACGAGAACTCTCGATATAGAACTGTCAGATAATCTATATCCGATTCGTAGAAAAAAAAGTGAAGTTTGATAGAAGATATATATAATAATAAATGAACACCACGTGGTCAAGGGCACCTGTATAGACACGAGATTGGCCTCCTGTTGTTGCCGATTACTCGATATCGCGATAAGAAATTGCTGCTCCACGCGTAATAGCATGTATCCGTCCTTCGGTTTCGCTGCGCATGCGCGCGCCAGCTACTACGCGAGTCAATCGAGCGGTTGTTTTAAAGTAAAATCAAATCAATTTTCCACTTATTTTTTAAATCTAAACCAACTGCTATAATAAATCTTGAATAAATGAAGCAATATGCGATACTGATATTGCAAACTTAAAACGCACGTGTAACAATCAGCTATCAGTTAACGATCGCTATCGGTATTACAATATCGTTATTGACATTTGATCGATTACCAAGAAACAATATCTCGTCTTTTCATCTAGGAATTTCCTTCTTGTCAACCAATAAACATGGATTATTGTACAGTCCTTGAATTTTATGCCACAAATTAAGTTCGGCATTGTTATCAAAAAAATTATCAGATATCATAAAAACCAATGCAGTTGCTCGTGAACGACAGAATCAATGAGTGAACGCAACCTCGAGCATTGAACTGCACGATACTGACAGGATCATCGGTTCGAGTTTGCAGAATGACTAATCGCATACGAGAGATACGACCCTTTACCATAAGTCATTCTTAATAATATTTGTGAACAATAACAAAGCATTGAAGGAACCCTGGAAAAAGAAGGAATGACGCACCCTGGACAAATCTTATTGTAAAAACAATCGTACTCTAAGAGAACCGACCGATCGAAAGTTAGTCAAAAGAAGTCTCGAATGACGTCACGGGAACAACTTTACGACATAACAAAATTTCGAATAACAAAAATACTATTGTCTAAATCGTCTATTGGTCATAGTAAATAATACTAAATTTCATTAGTCAACAGTCGAGACTTTTCTATAGGAGTTATTACAGTTTGCATATCACACAAGTATTGTACTACGTTGGATCGTGTTGATAGACGTAATAACGAGATCATAATATGTAGCAATTATTACACTGTGTTACGCAGGTTCTTAAGTTTTACACTTGGAAAAAGGCACGGATACTTATCGATGCTTAGCCACATGTGTTACGTGCGTATTAATAATATCGTTAAGCAAATCAAACTATGATGACACATATCGGTAAAGAGGTAATAAGAAGTATCGAACAACTGTTACAACAGGATTGTGCTGCAATCGTTATTTGCAGGCGCCTAGAAAAATTCTCCCTATCCATCCAGGACGTATGTGTTACGTGTGTTCATTGTGAGGAAAAAATAACGTAGTCATCGCTCGACAAAGAGAAACGGAAGTAGCGCTGGGATTTGATTGCCTCCGTTAGCCGTGCTACTGTAGCGCGTAAAATTCACGAGATCTTGATGATATTTAGAGATTATACGTAAAGTTAGAAATGGGGTAGATTGAGATGAGATTTTAAAGTTTTATTAAAGTTGCACAAAACTGGAGCAAATCGGAGGAGAGGAAAAATTAACAGATGCAGAGTCGCAAGTACGAGCGGATAATTTTTAAGTTTGAGAAAGGCAGAGAGAGAGAGAGAGAGATAGAAGAACAAAATGGCGGTTCTGACGTTCGGGGAAATGCCGATAAGAATCAGACGCACGAGTTACCGTTCCAAAAATACACGAAACCACCCGAAAACTTGTCTAGTTCTTTTTGTACAGGCCGCTTGGCAGATCTCACCTCGAATTGACAATTTAGTCGATTTTAGTTAAAATTAAAAAAAAAATTCCAAAAATATCTACACGAGTATTCTTGAGAATGGAACCCACTTTTTTCTCAGGATATATTTACCAATTCCATTTAGAATTGACGACCCGGTAGATTTTTTGTAAAAAAAAAAAATTTCCAAAAATATCTACGCACGAGTAATCTAGATTCAAATGTCCTAATTTTTTGGTCAACTGGTCGAAAAAAAAAATGCGAAATTATAACATAAAAACAAATGGAAACGATAGAGAATACGTGAAAAACTTTTTCTACGTAATAACGAAACCAAAAATTGTCCTCACTAGATTGGAGTATTGGAACAAAAATAACGCACACTTACCACTAGTACAGTAATAGAGAGAAAAAATCTTGAACGAAAGTACCGAGGTCAAGATGGCAGAGGGCAACGATAGGGGTTGATAGCATTCCCTCATTACAGACTGATACACTGGTATAACTGCTTTCAGATCCTATCAAGCGGATTCTCTGACCCTGAAGATGGCATCCCAGAGATAATGGTAATATCAAGCCAGGCACTTCGACTTCATCTTCCCTAATTAAGTACGTAAGATAAAAGTATACAGGTGTCGAAGAATTACCAGAGTATTTAATCGAACATACTATATTTTAACTTACCGACCAGTCACGCTATTAATCGGTTATACTTCTTAAGTCGTATAATACTCAAAGATATATATATATATATATATACCCACAGTAAACTCGTCCACGTGTCACAAGTAGACACGAGTTGGCTCAATTTACTGTCAAACTTTGACAACACGATTTGACGTCGGTTGCTGCTTAACGAGAGAGAAACCCCTCTTATCTTATCGCAGCAGCCCTTATCGCGATCGTATATTCATTTTAATTTAAGAATGCACGACAGTGAGACTAGGTATCTTTACCTGATAAAGCGACAGCTTTCTCGCGTCTTATATTTGTCTAAGAAAAATACGAGCACGTTACTAAAAGCCTCACCGATCGTTCTCTCGTATCATTAAAAGTTAAGAGAAAGCAATTCGTTTAAGTTTCTTTGCCTCTGTACTCCTTGGATTGTCCGAAAGCATCGTTAACGCGTATTACATAGGAACAGAGTGTACATAACCTACAAAAAGAAAAAGTAATTCAATAGCCTTAGTTCTTGAAGTTCTTGATCTCGTATATCGACTAGCTCCTGATACGTTCCTGGTTTCCAAAGCATGGGAGCCAACACAACCTCCCCCATCATAGGGTGTAAAATATACGTACGCTCCTAATACCGATTCCAACCACCCGCAGCCATGCAATTTCAACCCCCATGCGAAGAGCAGATACGGGGCTACGGAAAGCATAGGTAGCGATGGCTACGAGTCCGTAAAATACTTGAACCAGTATATATATATATATATATATATATTTAATAGATATATGTATACCAGCATTGTTTTACTATAGAGCGACGTTCGAGCGGCGTCTGGAATGACAACGAAAGTTCGACTTGCGAAAAGTTTGCGAAATAAAATAGAACACAGTGGAGGAGAGTGCAGTAAGAAAGCGGTAAAAACCGGTTTCTCTGAGACAGTAAGATTTTCGAGAGGTTCATAAACCCACCACCTCCTCCTCCACTCTCGTGCACAAACGTACCAAGAGCTCCAGAGAGGAAGTACGCGACGCGATAGGATTCGGCTGAATTCGGCTAAGTTCGGTCCGACTCGCCTTCTCGATCTAGAAAAACGAGGAGGAACCCGCAGTATTTCGGTCGTCGTATGCCGAGCTGTCACTCGTCGCCATTGTGAACCATCTCGGAGGCATTGGAGCGACGCCAAATCCTCCGATACAATGTGTGCACTTGTGTGCGGGACCCTTAATGTTTTAGCTAATTTTATACGAATTATTAATAATCTCGAAAGATTTAACTGGTACCGGGAGGAGGGGGGGGGGGGCAGAAGGAAGCGATCACTTTTTTACTTCAATTATCAAATACCAATGACACGTTCAATTTTGCAATTTTAACTTTCCAGACCTCTATATCGTTCGTCCATTTTATTGGTCGGTTGACGGGGGATGATTAAAAAAAAAAGATAATTTTTTCTTATCACGAATTTCGCGAGTTACTCGAATCTCTCGGTTCCCGCCATCTATCTCAGCCGAGCGGCACACATGGGGCTATAAACACGGAATACCTCCTCGACCAGCATTAAAACCTGTTCCATGCGCGTCCGGAATCTCACATATGAGCGACAGGTTACGAGCCGGGATAAGGTCCGGACGGTTGGCGGCACACGCGTGAATTCGTCTCGAGGGCTAAAGTCACGTCGCTCCTCGTCCAGTTGCCCTATGGAGATTACCGTTTCATTATACGCTGTTACGTTGTTACACTGTCACGTTGTTACGCTGTTACGCCGGTGGTTGCACGCTCGTATGTGACATATGTGAATTCGTGCGAGGAGGAAGGAATGCCTGTACGACCGCGCTCGGCTTATGTTATCCTAGCACATACACGGTGCACGCACGTCTCGCCGAGCTACGCATTACGCCAATTCACATGCGGCGGTACGAGGCTTCGCGTCGTTTGTCATTTGCTTGTGAAAAAGTTGTGTCTTCCTTTGGCAAACTTTGCTGAGCTAAATAAATGGACATTGAGGTATAAAATAAGAGACCTGCAGTAAACCTGCCAGTTTACGTTGGTCGATGGCGGGAAATTCAAAATTTGAAAACTTTACCTAACCTTGTATGAACTGTCTCATTTTTTTATTTTAGTTGAAAAAAAAATGTATGGGACCCATTCAGGAATGCTTGTAGGAACGGATTTTTAGGGTCTGATAAGAAAGGGCTATTTTTGACCTGTAACCCTTCGAACTTAACCTGCCTTCTAGTGTTGGAGCAAAGTATCTTGAATCTTTAGTGCACTTAACACCTTTCCTCTAGTCGTACCGTAATTGCCACTAATGAGCTACCCACAAACACCTTTTTTCTTCGCTCATCGTACAATCCAAGGTAACAAGTGTTTCAGATAAGAAGAAAACACCGAAATACGTGTATACAACTGGATAAGGTAGAAAGATATAAAATTTAATTTAAACGTTTGAACGGCAATATCACAAAAAAAGCAAAATAAGAAAAACAAAATTTTATTACAAATATTGCATATAAATCTTTTTTTACCTTTTTTTTTTTACTTTTTTATCCCGGGTGCACGACAATCTCCGGTATTACGTTCCTGCCGTATTTCAATCTTCCTCAAGCGGAAACTGTTGCCCCTGATATCATCGGAGTGGCGCAATGTCAACAGAGATAACCCAATGCTCACAGTGCTGGGGTTAAAATACGGAAGATAAAAGTGAAGAAAAATATATTTTACTTCTTGGGACATATACCTGAATCTTGATAGCTCACAAGATAAACCACACGACCGTACCAACAATTTAATCACATGTACATATTAATCCATATCGAAGAATCAAAACCCATGTCAGTCTTGTTTCATTATTTTTTTATAGTAAAATACCTGCATATGCATAAGATTCTTAACCTAAAAATCGATCTGTGACAATCATCTCGAATTTGTCGAAATTTAAATTCTACCTGGTACCGTCAGACACGGTCTTCATAAATAATATTGATTTAACAGAAACACAAGGCCATAAACGATGAAAATATCGATATGATTATATATATATATATATAATCTTAATACACGTGATAAACAATGGAAACCTGTTGCTGTAGAATGCGATCTCTTTCCATAAAGATAATCCAATCAACGCCCACTAGAAAGGAAGTTTGAGGATCTGGATAACCAGTAGAGACAGTGGAAAGTGGGCTACAGCTGGATAGCGGTTCCAGTAGTGTCCAGTCATCTAGCCAGAGACATGAATGGCTGCCAACTCATACGACAAAACCGAGACTGGATTTTAAATGTCCATGAACCTTGGTGGGAGGGAAACGTTAACTTCCTGCTCACTAGACTAGACTAACTCGTCTAGGTCGTTCTTCGATTCCATTTTCCCAGCACGATTCCAAAGCATCTCCTTAGATCGGTATAACCTATCATAGGTTATTAAAATATATATGTATATGTATATATATATTTCATAACACTGAAAACGTACCGGGTGAGTTTATAGAAAAGAGAAGAAAAAAAAAAAAAATCTAACGAAACCCACGCGATAATATTCCAAATGAGATACGTCGTCGGTCCCCACGTAGTAGAGCTAAAAGTTGCTCGAGTCTGCCGTTCGTTGATCCAAGTTCGATGCGTATACGAGCTTAGGCTAATCTATGTTTAGCTGGCACATAGAGAAGCCGAAAGGGAAGCTTCATTCGTTTTGCACTGTCGGTAACCGCGACCTGCATTACGTAGCTACTCGGTTGCACACGTAGACGTAGATTGGACTGGCCTAAGCAAAGGTACAACAACACCGAGCACGAAAATAGTATCGCGGCGACGTCTTTGCGCGACGCCTGCAGTCACAGCGGTTGCTCGCACTGTAATAAGAAGATGACGGAGACGTTGAACGTCGCCGATGCCCAATGCCTCATCCGACCCGGCGAAAGATCAAGAAAACATAGGAGGACTCGGGACAATTTCCTTTGATATCTTCGCGACTTGTAGATACGAATAGCTCAAACTTCTAAGTGTAACCTAACCAAACAAAGACTTTTGTCAGCGTTACATAATAATTATAGACAATGATGAGTCAATTGTAAAAATCATCATTGACAATTATAAGCGTATTTTATCTTTCGTAAGAAAGAGCAAGAAATTTTTTTTTGGAAACTTATACGAATATATATATTTATTTAATTAATTCATTTAATTCATTGATTTATAGGAATATTAGGTAAAGTAAAATTTCTTACAGGATCCTTCTGTCACGTTCATTCAATACAATTTTACTGTTTCAATTTGTATGTTTGTTCGGTCAATATGATACCGGGTGTCGATAAATTCGCATAGGGTGACAAAAAAGAAGTTTCTAGATTTACCTTACGCGTTAAAGACTGTATGGCCTCTTTGCGTTATTGAGAAATGTCGGTAAAAAAATTACAGCTCATGTAACACCTATGATGTATGAGCAAATAGGTAAAAGTATTAATCGGATAGAAATCTTTTTCCTGGTCCATAAGAGTAATATAAGGATGATAACGAAACGTATAGCTTCCAAGTACTGGCCTTATTTGTACCACGAATTCTAACCTAATATAATTTCGTTCGGCAGAGGCTGCTCCGATTAGTGGCCCCGTTCTAAATAACTTGCATAAACCAGCTTTGGTTACCCTTAACGGTTTGAGTAAATTCTAGCCAGCGGCGCAGGAGTTTGCACTGCTGGTTAGCCAGTCGGCGCCAAGTGGTTTCTTCGCGAGTATCGAGCTCGGCCTAATTGTCACAAGGACGAAAAAAAAAAAAATGAGAGAAAAACTTCAAGAAAAAAAAATTCTAGAGATACTCGTCTTTAATATCCACCATGCATTCGATGATCGATTAAAAAAAAAATTCAAAATTCCATTTGTATCAAAAATCTTTATTTTTTTACGTCACACCGAGTAAAAGGGTTCAACTACATAGCGTTTATTAGTCGAAATCACTGAGGGAATCACAGATTTTTAAACCTATTAATTAATCTATCGGAATAATCGAGTCTCTGACATTATATTAAGACATTAATATATATATGTATAAAACACATCAATCATGGTTCCTAAAGACTTGCTGACGCTGTCGTTAAGTCGCGCGATAAGATTTTTCCGAGTTAAGGCGGATCTAACCCGATTTAGATACACGATCCATTATTTTGACCGGATTGGAATCATTCAAATTTAAGATAGTCCTACTGGACTGTTATAAGACACTATTTCGTAGGCGGATATTCCAATAATAAATATAAAGCACAAAGGTACCTGATAGTATCGTACCTGTGACTTAGTTATGATCCGATAATGATAGAGCTGGAACAGATGATCGATACATGATAATTTTCAAAGAATCTAAAAAAAGGATCGCAAACCATTCGCGGCCCACATAACTGTCATTACGACGGCTACATGGCACCTACGAACAATTCTTGGATGACGTTTTAAGATTCCGAGTGACGCGGACGGGTTAGACCGGTAGGTCCGGGGTTCGATCCCAGGGACAGGAATTTTTTGTTTAATTTTCTCTAAACACTAATTATGAATTTCATTATCGGTAGCCGTGTAATAAATGTTACAGATAAAAATTGGATACTTCTTTAATGCGAACGTAAACGATCGTTTGGCCTCTGTGACGTTGTATAGTGGATTCTTAAAAGGAGCCATTGCGCATGCGCAGCAAGGAACGAGCTGTAAGACGGTATTTATGAATGACAAGTGCAACGTGATTGATTCGCGGCCAAAAACCTGCGACTTGACTGGTCGAGTTAACAAAGGAGGGAGAGGCAGCCTCCCCTCTCTCTCTTTCACAACGTTTCTATATCCGTTAACAAGAGGGGGGGGGGGGGGACGAAATAAATTTAGCCTTTTAAAGAGATTTGCAACTGTGCGTTGATCGTCTAATCGCGGTTCATGAATGACAAGTGCAACCTGACACCCTCGCAGCTACCAAACAGTCTCGGTAAAGAACGTAATTCCGGAAACGAGAAAATCTTCGTCATAAGATTGTCATCCCAACGAGAAGATTCGGAGCCAAATAGTAAGAAAAATTGAAATAAAAAATTGGAAAATTTTTTGCGAAACTTCTTTACCGACCGAGACGATATTTACGATAGAATTTTACCATGTAAAGTATACGCACTAACCGCGTATATCGTACCACAGCTTACTTAGCAGGTAAGGCAGGTAAAAGCAGAGAAGTCGAAAGACAAGCAAAAACCCATCGGCGAAGCAGCCTCGACTCTGTATAGTCGAAGTCTAAATATACCCTGTGGCACAGAAGCATCGGGGACGCTGGCGTTAGTACCTTCTTGCTTCCCCTTATGCCCCTCTCTCTCCCTCTCTCTCTCGCTCTCTGTCCACCAGGTCGAATGATTATCCCGTCGTTCGGCGTGACTCTAGATGTACCACTGTCTGCGACTGGACTCGAATACCTACTCGCGGTATTTTTAATATTAATCTAATTTTAAACCACCAATCGTACGGGCCGACGACTACGCTAATGACACGGCGGAAACATCAACTGTCGGGATAGGAGTTTTTTCAGTCTAACGTAAGAATGCCACTTCGTTCCTCTTACAAAATTGTTTCTCCCTTCCTCCTTATTTTGCTTCTCCTTCTCGAGTCTGTCCATCCACGTGTCTAGACTCTTTGTACTCTACTTTCACATTCTTTAACGACACTTCGAACACTTTTGACGTTATATTTATAGGGAATGACGGTTGACACTTTCCTACGTAAGATTCAAAGGCATAAAAAAGATTATTCTATATCTTATACTTATCAATGTCCAATGTCTCCTTTTCTTGAGGCCAATTTGTCATTTGTAGATAGTCGCCGACAGGACTGTTATTTTTTATGTTCAATATTTGTGGTCGGTTCAACATTCAACGTGGATACTTGTCCGTCGAAGACGTGGGGGGCTGCCTGACATTTAGATTGCAAAAGCGAAGTTACATGAGAATTTCCACGTGTTTCGCGAGGGGAGGGGGGGTCATGGGTAATTTTGACAGACACGAAATTTGTACTAGTTTATATCTTTATACATATATATATATTTATATACTTTATATATATATACTGTGTACAATTTTGATGTACCTTTTTAAATATTTTTTTAATTTTTAACATTTCTTCCTCTGGGATTATCGAGTTGTTCGAAAAACTATCTCGTCTCCTGATCACCAGGTACTATATAGATTAATGTTAAATTCAAGTGAAAATTTATACGTGGACACGAGTATTAAAATATAAATTAAAACGAGATGATTGGCATTCTGAAAATAGATAAAATTAATATTATAAATTATCAGGGAAATTTTTTTCTAAAAAATTATTATTCGTACGGACAATCATAATTCGTTATGTATACCGTGGTCACTTTGTTATTATTTCACCACGTGACTTGGTTGAGAAAAAAAAATTTTTCGTTTTACAAATTTCTCCATTACCCCTAAGCTTTTAGCAGGTGCGTCTCACTCTCACTGCTTTGTCATTCATTGCCTATACGTTGACTCGTGTCACCTCAAAGCCTCGGGCGGGTTAGGTGAAGTTAGAATTAAAGATAATTCTTCTTAAATACTTTTTGAATGATAATGATCAATTAGCAATTATGGTATCAAGTTAACGGCATATACATACCTACATATATATATTTATCTCTCTGTGGACTTGGGATTGAAAATCTTGCAAGAGTAATAAAGCCGCATAAGATAAAATGTGTAAAAGAGCCGAAACGACATCGCAATGACATTCTTGTAACGACTCAAAAAAAAAACATTGCGTGTCCGGCACGTCACTGCGTCATCGGTTAAGTAAAGTGGGAACACTAATTTTGTGCCTTCTCATTAAGGTAATTAAGCCGTTCGACCGTTAACTCGTGTTTCCCGCGATGATAAGCGCATAAAATGTATATATGTATATATATAGAAATAAAAAAATATACTTCGCCTCGTTAACGCAAGGGCAATTTTTTATTTTTCATTTTTATTCCAAAATGACATTTCAATGAATAATTTTATCGAGCCGTCAACCATTAAATATTTAGCGGTAATTGATTAGAATCGTTCGAGAATATAATAATAAAAAAAATTGTCAATTCAGATACAAAATTAGGTCACCAGCTGAATTTGAAGGAGAAATTTGTAAAATCATGTTATTTTTGAATAAGAACATCAGCTGATCCGAATTCTCACGGGCATCAATAATAGAAGAGAATTTTCTGCGGAAGGTGCTAGTAGCGGACGCGATGAGTCAGTAAAGCGAGAAAATGAGCCGACGCCGAGCGTCGTGATCTAGCGTTGGACTTCCTCGGTCGTCGCGACGCTAAACTTAGCCTCGCGTCCCGAGTTTAATCTAGGTGATGGGAAGCGAGTCTAGGGTTGGAAGAATTTCGACGCGTATCTATTGGTCTATCCAGTACGAGTTGTCTTATTAGGAATAGGACGTGACCTATGACCCTTTTTATTCATAAAATGCTTTAAAAAAAATTAAGTTAATAAAAAACCGAAATTAAAAATTATCGAGAATATCTAATCATGAAATTAGCTAAACATTTTTTTCACTGCCCCAATTAAATTATTTAAGAACTGACTAAGCTAATTAAGAACTGACCGTTCCTCGCTCTTAACACGAGACATGAAGTTTCTCGACACCCTGTATAACCTCAAAAGTAAAGAACGTTATCATCTACTGCGTTCAATAGGGATCAATGAATAAAGCATTATCGCGATATCAGTATCGAAGTTCCATCTGAAATCCAACAGGAATCTGTTACTAATAGCGGAAGTGAGGATTTTTTTGATAAAAATTTTCGATAACGAATACCAATAGACAAGTTCATCTCCTGATAGCCTGAGAGAATAATGAGATAATAAATAAATAAAAAAAAAAAACGATAATCCTAACTTTCGAGAAAATCAAATCGCAATATTAAACACGTTATAAAAGAATCATGAAGAATCGAGAAAGCAATTCGAGTCCCAAAGTACCTGGACACTGCAGGTAAAACAAATGACAAGTCGACGTATCTCGCGAAGATTTAAAGGATTTTAATACTCAAAGTACAAAGATCCACGAGAAAGCGTAGCCGCGTCTCCCGTGACGTCACTCGCGATCAAAACCGTCGCAAAACAATTCCCACCGAGTTCTCGTGTTACATTTCAGTCAATGACTACGTAAATGACGGATATCGGTTGTCAAAATAATTATCTGAATGAGGAAACGTGTAAAAAAAAAAAACCCAGAAAAATCCGAGTAAGAGACACAGGAAAAGGCTAGAGCACTAAATCAAAATGGCCTCGAAGAATGGTCGTCTCGTCGCAATGTCCACGGGTGCGAGACGCCAAGAGAAATGTCAGAGCATTCCTCATCGGTCAGGAACGATTTTAGCTACGGCCTTTAAGACGGCCGAGCAGCGTGTATTTCGGCGCGTCGCCATTTTGTCATGAAAAAATAAAAAAGAATAAAAAACAAACAGAACAAGAAAGAACAATCCACAGGGTGCACGAGTATAGTCAATGCGTATAGAGTATACCTATACATATAAACTGCATAAGAGATACGGTTCCGGTGTGACGTAACGACGACTGTGTCAAAGATGTGGAAAGTAACGAAAAAAAAAAACACCTCTGCGAAAATTACAATAAAGAATTAATAAACGAGAAAAATTCATTTCATTCAGCGTACACGAGAGTCTATTGAAACGTAACGTACGCTAGACATGATGCAACTTGACAGCCTGCATTTTTCATAACAGTGACTCAGCATCACGAGTACTACGCGAGTCAAGCTCGTAATTGATTCTCGTTGGCGGTGAAGAAAATTGAACGCTAGAGAATCGAAAATCTCAGCCAGACGGATATTCCTATATTTATCTACGGCAATGTGCATTACGATTCTACGAAGGTTTTACGAATTGATTTATGTTCCTTGGCCAAGTGAAAATGTCCGTCGATTGCGCACGGTTGACACTCGGTTACGTCTGAGCGTGACGTCGTTGGAGGAATCGTAGCCGTTGACAATGAGTGTTCATAAATAATATGGAGCCTGTAGACGAGGACGAGTTTCGTATAAAAGAATCGACAAAATACCGAAGCCTATGTTACGCTGCTACACGAGTATTATTATAACGGATATAATAAAAGGCAGTTAAAACTTTTAATATTTTTCTTACGTAGTATAAATCGTATTAAGGGATCGTAAGAGGCCATTTTTTTAATTAGGTTTATATATATGAAAAAATTCAATATTCGCGCTCGAGCGTATAGACGTTGCTTGAATAAATTCTTGTTCTAGCTATATATAGATATAATTTACTATCAAGCACGAGATAGTATGGAGGCTATGCATAGTATAGTCGGATTATATGTATGTATATACAAGATACGGTACTTGCGGACGACCTGGAATTCCAAAGGCATTCGATCGATTTTACTTGGCATTTCACGAATACGAGTAACATCGATCGTTCAATTATAACAGATTTCAATCGATCTGTGGATTCTCTTTCTGGCTATACTGTAAGAGGATAAAGCGAGCGTTAACTATACGGCAAATGGAAGACTATGCGGAAGCATGACCCGTCCTAACAATTTTAGACTAGCTGCCAGCTACGAAATCTTCTCTCGCTCAACGTTGCCATTTCTCCTTTTACTGTGTCTGGGTCTTATTCTTGATATATCGTATTGTGTGTGATATATATATATATATACACGTCTATGAAAATTAGATGAAATTTTCAACATCCCAGTGTCTGTATGTATGCTAATGACCGTATATATGTATATATGAAGTAATTAAAGTGTCACTGTGCTTTTGGTAGTTGCGCAAAGGTAAAAAGGTACAGTGCGAAGTTTCAGTGGAAACTGATAACACGTATACTCGTCACGTATCTGTTATATGCTTTGTAACGAGGATGAGGAAACGTGAGAGTAAAAAAATATTTTTACACGCTAGTATCGAGACAAGGGATACGCGGAGCAAGTAGTTTGTAAGAATTGACAATAGTTGGTTATAATTAAAGGAATTGAATGAGGATGATAATGATAATAATGTAGAATGCGAATCTTGTGACTTATGACTTATCACCGTGTCATTTCACTGATCACATGAGACTACGAGGAACCATCGAATGGCGCCTCCGCAAGTCTGATTTCGTAACGGGTGGTCAAAAATAGTTCTAAAGGCAGTAACGTAGAGCGGAATCACGTGTCGAAGTAAAAATCGTCTCGTGACAGCAGGAACAGCATCGGATGTACGATGGGTAAATTGTTTAATTGTGATACGTGGAATTAACAACTGATTAATTATGTGAAATTATAAGAAATAAGATCGTAGTAATTTTCAAAATTTACTTTTTACTTATAAAATATGCAATCTTTTTGTACGAATCACTTTGGATATTAATTTTAATTTCCGAAAGAGCGATATTCGTCTGATCGAATTCATCGAGGTCATCGTGACGCGTTGGTCGGTATCGATTGAGAATTTTAATGGACAAATAAATTTGCCGATTTTCAAAATCTAATTGTTAAAAAAGACTAAAGGCTGCTATGAGTCTCTGAAAATTTAACGATCGGCTGTATTTTGTCGTCTTCTTGATGGGTAAGTTGAAAAATGATTTTACGAAAACGTGTCTGACAACGTAACGGGATGTTGCGCTTATGGAGAATTTTGTCACGGTGTATTGATTCGCGCGTTAGATCAATTGCTTATAAATTAGCCGTGAATGGACGTAATAGCTTGGACTGTATCACCTGCTTAAAACTGTCTCCTTGGATACGACACAATTAGCATAGCTCACGAGTATGGTAATGAAGATAAATTAGAGGAAAAAAAATTTCTCAAATTCCATATGAATTTATTTTCTAACCTAAAGACCACGTGGTTTCCCGATTTGGTGACGTCAACGATATCAATCACAAGCCGAGTCAATCCTGAGTGAAAATAATTTTCGGGCCGAAGATGCCACCGTGAAGCAGAGAGCGTTCACCTCGTTCTCTTATCGTGCGCGTGAGAGGAAAAGTAAAGAAAGAAAAAAAAAAGACGAGAAAATGAAAAAATAAAAATAACGTATCCTTATCGGAGCTAACTCGTTGACAGTCACCGTATTACCGGGGCCACAGGGTACTCCCTAACAATATTAATATTACGATAAAGACAATTGCGATAGCGTTTTATGATAATCGTAAATCTTCCTGGATATTTATTCACGCCGGCTGGGATACCAGAAGCTTGCGAAGACGCAACGAAGTATGTTTATTTGACATCCGTCGCAGCAGCCGTAACGATACCTTACGAAATTCTAGTCGCATTTCGGTGGCTTACCGTGTACATTACATCACGGGTCTCCAGACAGCTAAGTTATTAATTACCTAAAAGACAATTTTTCACGTGAACAAAGAGCATAGACTGTACAATAAAGTAGAAGAAAATAGAGGACAGATACGAAAAAAAAAGTCTACACCGACCACGATCGATTTGAAAGTATCAGAATATCCCTGAAAAAAATGTCTAATCGCGACTGATAAGAAAATATAATTATATCCAATCAAGACAAACCAGAAAAGCAATCTCGCCTCTCGACACCAACACGCCAAAGAAATACATCTGAAAAGTACATCTCAACGACACACGATTTCTTATCCAGCGAACCTTAACTTACTTTTTTTCGTGTAGACGTCCAATATTTATTTTCGTAAGACCGACTGACATTGGCCAAGTATGCGCCGACCATGCAACGCGCGCATACCGATCAATTTTATGGGCGACCTATAGATGAGAATTTGCGCGTCAAAAAAGAAAAAGGTCGCAAAATTTATTTAGCGAGAGAACGAGCAGAGGGGAGAAAAGAGTAGTGAATGAGTGAAGAGGGGCGGGGATAGCTCCAAAGTAATATAGAATAGACAATAAAAAAAAAAACCAAGTAGGCACGTCTACTGCTAATCGACAGGTTTTCTCACGGATTAGCAATCAATCGGATGGCAAAGTCCTTGGGTCCGGTTTAAAATGAAAAGAGAATAAAAAGTAACGGAGGTGGAAGGTGCGCAGTCGGTTTTGCGCTGGTTGCGTAATGGCGTCTGCCGAGCGACACTTATCGGCCGAGAGCGGGTCGTGCAAGCTGGTCGCGTCACTTGTCAACGGGACGCAGAGGAGGACGCCGAGAGAGGCGCATATGCGTTAAAGCGCGCAGGAAACGAAAGAAAGGCAGGAAACGCGAAGGTGCTCGGGAGCGGATTTTCTATTTCGGTCAAGGTTCGTCACGCGGCTTTATAGCGCCTGAGAAGCGAAGAGACACGAGAAGAGACGTTTGACGATGTCTGCTACCCGTCGCCATGACAGTTTACGTTGATTCAGTGCTCGGGCTTAATTTGTCCTTTGAATATCGTAGTGCATCAACCGGATGGTAGAATGAGTTTTAAAATCCATGAGAAATTCGACACCTTTCGTATCTTTACTTTACACGTACTTCCAGAGTCGTTATATTTGTTCGTTCTTCCTCCCCTCCCCCCCCCCCCTTCCGCGTCGCTCTAAATAAAGCCTGACTTACTAAAGACCGCTTAGAATCCAACGACTATCGTCTAATATGTTAATTCTATGCGCCGAAGAACGTTCACGATGCAGGATCGACTTATAGGTTAGGTTAGGTTAACAAGAATATCTTCAATCGTCCGTTGATTGTCAAAGACGAGGACTTTGAAAAGCGCGCCAGACCTAACGAACGGTAGACAGCTGCTCGCACGACGTTCGCCGCCCATGGGGTGAACTTTACTTGAGTTGATATTCCTTTATAGCAAAAAAGCATGAAGAATCTAAAATATCCACGACTTTTTACATCGGGACTGTCTTCTATCCCAGAAACCGTGGAACACGTGTGTACAGTCCGAGAAGATACGTGCGAGGTTCTTGTCAAAATGTATTTTAATGGAGACCTTCTTTTCTTTCTCCTTAAAAAAAAAAATTTGAAAAACAGAAAAAGAATATACTCGTCGAAAAATCAGTCACGCAGTGACTGACGAGACGAAAAAATATCGTCAGCCTATGTTAATGACTTTGGGGGCAGTCGTTTTAAGAAAAAAAGAAGCAGAGTCGACATAACCACAAAATCGGTGCACCGATCGAATCCTACTAATTACGTGTTGAATGACGTAACAATATGGCTGACGTCTAGCACAACGTTCACGATAAAAGTGGTTACGCCAAGAGGCGATTCCAGAAATAGACTAGACTTTATACGTGCATCGTGATTAGTATACCAGTGTCCTCGGCTACTCGTTTGTCAAAATTAGCTGCGTCACGTACCAGCAATAGCAATTGCCATACAGTAAATAATGTCGACGCAATATAAGTGTGTACATATGCTCTGTATTATATATGTTAATGGTATAGCGTGTACGGCGAAGGAGTATCAATGGAATTAAATTTCTGTCAATTTGATTTTCGTGTAAACAAGATGCCGATATTCTCAAAAGACAGGAACGCGTCGATACGATAAATATCGCATTTGATAGAAAATAATAAGCCTATAACAATCGGTTCGTTTCCCGTTGGCTGACGAGAACTGAAGTTGATTGATGACGCGGAGGCATGACGAACGATTAAACAATATCGGCAATCATTCGTCCGATCATTAAAATTGTTATCGCGCAAGGAAATATTGCAAGAGCGAATCGTGATTATGGAGTCAATAAAAAGATAGCGATATGACACAAAATAGGTTAAAATAGGTTCTTCTAACGCATAGGTATTCGATAATGTCGATATTTCAATTTAACGCGTACCGAAGAAATATCGAGAGGAATTCGATGAGTGGCCGACAAAGTTTCCTAAATTTGGAAGGCTTGTGCGCTGAGACCCTGGATGTTAATAAAGCCTCTCATTCTCTCCCGCCGTAACCCAGGACAAGCTTCCGCGTTTCTAAAGACGCTTAAAGATACGTTCTCAAAATTAGACGTTCGTCATTGTCACGTGCAACGATGTTTTCGATGGACTCAATCGGCACGAATTCGAACTCGGAAATTTTCATGAGATTCATAATCATAACAATTTCAATAATTCGCATAACAGATCACGATTAAACGATCGAAAAATTGAAATTGTGCGATAAAAAACAATTTTTAAAAAATCCCAATAAAAGCATGGAAATAAAAAAAAAAGTCACTTAAATTTTCAAAAAAAGATATTTCTGTCAATACAGTACACATACCTCTGTAATGACAGGTGGAGTCTAGAACGTTAAAACATCAGAAATAGTTCTTCGTGTTCATCTGCTTAGTCACTCGACAGAGACACATATAGGTAGGATAAAAAAAAAGTTGTTTAAATTCATATAAAAAAAATTTCTAAATACAGCAAATAAAAAAAATAAGCAAATACATTGTAATTGATAATACCGATCGTACCGATATCCGATAAGATAACGTCGATGACCCACATTCGATCGAAAATTTCAGATCGTCTATCCGAAGTCATTCCACGCGAAAGCGATAAACGTCAGAGCCCCCTAAGATAATTATCGGAGCGTGGCAAATTCTCAATCAATAGTCAGAGATTAGATGCCTTAACAAAGTAGAGGCGGTTAAGTCGCCATCTTCAATGTCTCGTATACAAAAGTCACGGTACAATTTCTAAATACATTAAATTTCCCAGCACGAAATACCAGAGATCATAAACGAGTGTCTAGCCTCACTAACTATATATATATATATATGTACGAAAGACCGTCGCGACGCCACGCATCCTTCCTTTCAAAGTGCATCTTGAATGACGTCTTCTATTTCGAAAAAAATACCATAGCGAAAGGTGCTCGAGCTCTTCCGGTTGTCTCGGGCTTAGACTCGCATCGCCGACGGGCCAACCTAACCTGACTTTATCTACCTATCTATAGAGTTGCATAAACGTTTCTCTTGCGCGACCATGTGACAAGCATAAACGCGACTGCCGAGGCCCGCGTTCGGTGTCAGTTCGAACGACCCAATTGCATTCTCATGCTAATACGCACACATGCTGCAGTGGCAGCGATGAAATGACTTATTTCGTAAGAATCCATAAGCCGGTGTTAGGCGCCGGCGCTCGAAGAAGGTAGAAGCTCTTGTGATTAGCGATGTATCTGGAGCGATGATAAGTAAAAAGCAGTCGTGGAGCTACAAGAGTTAGCGAGAGAAAAAAAGAAGCATATACAGTAGCCAAGGGTATAAATTGAAATAGCATAGGATTTGGAAATACTTGTACCTCCGTCGGTAAGTTAGCTCGCTTCTAAGTCCGAGTAATACCAAACCCGCGTACGGTCGAAGGTGAGTTAATTGAATGGACTGTCCCGCCGCGTACTTCTTCATAGTCAATTATCGGGCGCGCTGGTAGGTATGCACATAAATTTATACATACTTTGGAATAATGACTACATATATATTCCAATGGTTGTTTTATACGCTGCAGATATGACGGCTGCGTTGCGTAAGTGAGCGCAGAAGATACTTAACGGTGAAGCGTAACGAGTCGAGCCTTGGAATTTGTCTGAAGTTCGTTTATGTAAGAAAAATATCTCGCAAGACTGTACCTTTGTACGGGTTAGTGATCAGTTGCGTGATATTAACGAGGACGAGAAGCGTCTCCAGGACGACGCAATAGAGAGCGAGGACGAAGGGTAAAGATGACAAAAAAAAATGGTACAAAAAAAAGATTCAAGCAAAGGATGCTGCTTGGGATATGTGGGGGGGGGGGGGAGAGAAAATAGGATAAGAGAGTAAAGAGAGAGAGAAAAAGAGAGACTGAAAAAAAAAGCTAAGGACATTGCCAGAAGTGGAAGTAAAAGGTAGAATAGGAGCGAAGATCGGAAGTTCAAGGTGGACACCGTGTCGAGAAAGTGAAGAGAAGACTAGAAGAAAAAAGTATGTTTTACACGGTCGAATAAACTTTCATTCGGCGATCAGACTCTGGAACGAAATCACTTAAATTCCAGAATGGCTCGGCGTGCGTGGAATTTCCTTTTTTATCTATATCAATTTATATTATTAATTAGTCTATCGCGTAATTGATAATTCGAATCATAAATATGTGTCAATTATATGCTCGAGGTTGCAATATCCTGTTTAACGTAAGAAATTCGGTAGCTACCCGATGCACGCATAAGGTAGTGTCAGATTTGAGAGAAAAAATGGTGAAATTGCTCAAGGTAGAAACAAAAAGAATTTGTACTGAAAACAATTTTTATTCTTTTTTTTTTTTTCAAGCAATACCAAAAACAAAATTCACTATTCGTACTATAATATTCGATTCCAAAAATTGACCAGTAAACGGTAATTCCGAATTTGTCAGATTCAACCTGTCCTCGCAGCTGGTGCGCACTTAATGATCATGTCCAGGTTGAACTGTAGCGTTTATTGCTCGTATACGATATATAAATAAATGATAGCGTCTCCGACATTGCGCATGACGGAACGAGAATAACCGCTAGCCAGTCTGTACTTACTCACTTAGGATTAGTAGCATATTAGTGGCGACACCTGTTTCCACTATTTTATCAAATCGCCCCCGCGAGATTCGCTTATGCATATCTGCGAAGCACCTAGACAAGACGTAACGACTTCTTGTCACTTTGTTGCGAGAAATTTAGCGATTGAGACTTATCGTGTTCCCACCTACTTTGAGCTTCGCACTGGCGGCAATTTCAAATTTATATATTCACCTCTGTACTATATGTATATACAGTTGACACGGAAGGACATTGTGGGTAGAAGGGGATGATCAAATTTTGTAACAATATTTTTGTTTTTTCTTACTGATTCTCATTCATATCGACAATCTTTTTTAAATACGTCAAGTTAATCGACTACGTATATCTGACTGTTTGTCTGTCTTGTTAATGACACGCGCTCAATGCCGCATGCAATTTTTCGCGAGGATACGATAACGCGCTGATACCCAAATAGGCTGTTTTGCAACATGAACACTTTGATCCCCTGATTTGACTTGTAATGTACGTAACGTTATGTACGTAACAGTGTAGTAACTTTGATTAAAAAGAAAGAGAGAATATAGTGGATAGCAACCAAAAGCAAAAATTTCACTACTCATTACGTAAACCATTGATAACGTAGAGCAAAGAGCCATCGGTTCTTTTTTGATAAATGATGACTCCGCTAAGAAATAATCTTCGACTTCCTGATGAGAAACTGGGTATTTTATATCGATTTTACGATCCCTTACAAGGTCTCGCGGAATGTTAACTCTTTTAAATTGATTTTATAAAATAATCGTTATTACGTGATATCTTTGTGTTAGGAAATTTATTGGAAGTCGATAGTAATGCTAGATAAAATTGGAACAATAATTACCCGACACCCGTTATATAGAAATATCGTAAATATAATTTTGAGGATTACATTGCTATTAGAAAAAAGTTGAAGTAAAATAGAAAGAATTTAGAATATTTTAAAGATTAAGCTATCTTCTATGCTTTGTGAAATTAAAAAAAATTTTTTTTGTCACGCAACCAATTTCCGGTTTAGGCAATAATCGAACGAACGATGCATTGGATTAACGCTAGTTGGATCTCTTCCATGCATGTATAAAAGGGACATGAACAAATGGCCAGTGGTGGGAAATAAATAGGGGGCCATGAGAGTCGTCCTGATTCCTATCGTATGACTATTTAACATAATTAAATACTCTTTAATCCAGCCATAATTGACTAACTCCAATGTAACATTCTCTACCTGGAATTTACATCCATTCCTGATTTGGGTGGCATCCGCTATCAATAGGTTTTCTTGATCGTAATTAAATATTCGACACAGATAAATGTTACGTATAGGTTATGATACAATGAGGAAAATATGAAGGAAAATTTTCGATTAATTCAGTATATTAGAAAATTCAAAGAAATCATGAATTATGTCATCTACTGACATTCTTAAGTCTTATTGATTTTTTTATCGAAGAATCGTATATCGTCTATACGAGTCTCGGCTACAAAATAAACGGACCACCCATGAGGTTAAATTCGCAACGTTGTTGTTGTCCTCGTACAGCAATGTGACGCGCGAGAACGACAATCCCCGTGGAAGCCTTTTTTTCCCCCGTAAGCCTTTGCTAAGCGAAATTGATAAAGAGATCGTTGGAACGTGAGATTTCTCAGGAGCACGTGCTTGGACAGGTGTAATATTCACTTCCGGTGGAAGTGAGGGCTATCTGGATACGAGAAAGTAGGTATAACGCTTTGGCGACTCTTTCAGCATTCCACCCATTTTCGATAACAAGAAGAACGTTATGATACCATGGAACATGTGTATCTTTGAATAAACTATTTTTAGTCCAAGGAATACGTGTACAACTTTTATTCCAATCGTTCTGTATATTCCCATATCCACTTTCAATGTTTTTCCTAACCTCACTTTGGCAACGTGCCTTATCCGCTGTCTGCTAACAAAATTGCAAATACGCAGCAATAGGTGATAGCAACGCTTCTATTTCCATATTGTCAGCTTTTAATAATAGACGGCATAAGTTAAGTACAGTCAAACCTCGGATGTTTGCAGGAATATTTAAAAAATTGTATATTTACAATTTTTAAAATAGATCCGCTTATAAAGTAAAGAGTAAAATTTATAAGAGTAAAGAAATAGAAAATATAATTTTTATTGAATAACAGCCTCACAGTATTTATAGAAATTTATAAAATGGCAGATATTAATAAAATTGGAAAATAAAAGAATGAAATAAAATTGTATTTCTTCGCTTCTCTTGCCCGTCTTTCTTCGTCGTACTGATGTCGGCGAATGTCGATAATGTATCGAATTTTTCATAAAATTACACTCAGACCACTGAGATAAGAGTTAACTAGCTAAACTGCATTAAAAAGTGTTTACTATTTTAAGAAAGATATCAAATACGCGACCAAAATATAACAACGAGCAAAACGTCAGATTCGAATGCGAAATGACAGTTGGCGATCATGGCGTCCGTGGCTGTGGCTGTGTGAACCCCGTAACATGGTGGCATAAGCCCGCGCTACGACAGGAGCCACCACGTGCCAGCCGTGGCGGTGGCGTCCCACGCCAAAATGGATTCAGACAAAAATACGCAAGCATCTTTTAATTTCTAATCTAACCATAAGAATTACTAGAGTCCTTTTTATAAATATGAATAAATATCACTCACCAACACGATGATCCATTGCCGATAGGCCAATGTAAACGCAGTTTGCTCGCGCCAGGCCGAACGGGGTAGCAATGTTGTTTACAATCGTTCAGGAGCTGTCAAACATGAGAAAATTCGATGAGTTTCGCAGAGAAATTACCACTGGATGAAACGAGTCACACGATTATTCAACATTCTTGAAATATCTTTGAGAAATCCCATAGCTCCAGGGAACTCCAGTTCTTTCTGTCAGACAGACATAGGCGAGCGTGGTTTGCACGCGTCCACGCTTTCACGCGTCCATGCCCGGCGACGCGGCGAATTACACATTTTGCAACCACACATCCAAGAACTTACCGGCAGCGGCGTCCGCGATCCGCACAATTTCTTCTTCTATTCTTTCTTCTTCTTTATGTCGGTCCTCGCTAAACTCTCTGACAGATAAATACTACTCTGTACTGAATGAACTCTGTCTTCTTGCTCAGCGTGTGCGCCACCGTCAGTCAGATTGACAGTCGGCTTTGCCTTGTGATGACAGACAGGTGCGCCTTGCGCCTTGCCTCCTGCTTTCCATGGTCGGGCATGCGGCCATTGCAGCGCCATCTCTTGCCTGATCGATGATGCACAACAAGTTTGACACGATCAGCTATGATTTACCTCCTTCCTTCCTTTCCTTATGGCTGCCTTTTTCAAGATGTGCCAGCCATGATTTACCTCGCGTGGATTTATAATTTCAATCGGATGTGAGGCTGATTATTATCGTGTACAACTGCGAATTATTCTTTGTTTATTGTACTCATATTAGTTGATCAATGACTTCCATAATTTATTAGGGAATTATATGTGTGGAAAAGCCCTTTACACGCAGAGTAACGTAACGACGTAGACGTAAGCGTAAGGAAACCAACCAATCAGAATCTAGTACTGTCCCCTTGGAGGAGGGAATACTAGATTCTAATTGGTTGATTTCCTTACGCTTCCG
The DNA here is from genome assembly GCA_030142375.1 of Calameuta pallipes. Lineage (NCBI taxonomy): Eukaryota > Metazoa > Arthropoda > Insecta > Hymenoptera > Cephidae > Calameuta > Calameuta pallipes. The sequence continues at coordinate 1,240,531 of JARQSW010000067.1, forward strand.
TAATTGTTATTTTGTGTGAAGCACTTAAATTGTTTTAGGGAATTTGGCTTTGTTGGAAAGAGTCTATTATTTTTCTGGCCTAGTTTTATGAACACTCATCTGTCCAACACATGAAGAAGTTATTGTTGTTAAACTCATTTAAGAAAATTTATTTTGAAAGCAATGTCCTGGAATTTTACACAAACCGTACAGTAAGGTTATATTTTTATGTAATAGGACAAAAAGAACTATTCATTTATCAACATAAGAAGAAAAAGTGTATGTAGAAGGATAGGATTACTGAAATAACATTGAACATAACTTTTAAATAACCTATATTAAGGCCATTGCTATATTATAACACATATAATGGTCAGGATTCATCTATTTAAACAGAATCCAATCTAGGTAACTCTTCAAATTGTTCTGGACGCTCTCCAGCTCTATATTGACGAAGTCGCTCATTTCTCATTATTGCAACACGTGTTAAACTTTTGACTTTAGTAACACATTCCTTGAAATCAGCTATCAGTACTCTGCATTTTTCTTCACCTTTTGGAAGTCCATATGCTTCGACACACTCTATTGCTTTTAATTCTCTGTCTCCGCACTCAGTACCTGCGAAAGTCAACTGCCCACCTGATATGTCTGTCAGAGGAACGCGAAAAATTGGTGCAAGAGGCATGATTTCTCTGAAAAAAGAACAAAACTATGAATCAAGCTATATAAAATTAAATTTAAGGATGTGCAATAAAGCAATCACTTAAGTATTTCATATTTAAGATAATTTTTTAAAATAAGAAATACTTAAAACATTGTATCACAAGTAAATACATTTCAGAATATGCAGTTAAAGAAGATTTACGGAATTAAATGCTTTTGTAGCTTGTAATATATATATATTTTATGAATTCGATGTCACTCTAAAAAGATATTTGAATGTAACCTATAACTGTTATGTAACATTTGATATCATATAACTTTTCCAGCATTTACAACGCATTTTGTTTCTTTTGTAATTACATTCATTGTCTCACCAAGGTATTTTCTCTATACTGATTATGAAATAAATGTCGCGATTCGCACTCTCAAACGTAAATGACTTTTTCCACTTGCAACAATCACCATGGATAACGACCGCAGAGCCATCTACCAAAAATGTCGACATGAATTAGATTTTAAACATGCAGAGCTTTCAAGTACAATAAATTAATTGTATCTAAAAACATGGGATAAATAAACTTAGAATCATAAATTAATAATTAAACATTCTTAGCGTCAAATATTGTTTTTAAATGGAATTCAAGATACATAAAATATATTTATTCATTATACAATATTAGCTTAAAGTAAAAACTCTGATATCTCCTGTCGCATATTTTCGAGACACATTTTATCTCTCACAGCATTTACCAAGAAAGGTGGAAGCATATTCAGGGAATCAGCATCCTGGAAAATTAATCTGCATCCATAACAAAGATATTTCTCTACATCCTTGTATGACAGTTTGACACTCTTATTTGAACTACAACAGCCAGTATCGTTACAATTGCAACAGCTCTCATCATTTTTTCTGCTGTTCTTCTCATTGTGCTCATTTATCTTTATTTTGCTGACATCATTTGTATTATATTTGCCCTTTGGACCTTGCAGTGATACAAAGCGTGAAAACATAGTGGCTTGAATGGCTGAAATTTCAGTATCAGATACTGTAGTGTCTAATGGCATATTACATAGTATGCAAGGATTATCAGAATTATTTCCCACTTCTGTGTATAATTTTTCACCAGTGCGTAGAACTGTCGATACAGTCCCACAAAAATTTGAATCTAAGTCAGTTACAAATTTCTCAGTAAGTTTTTGTATGGAAACATACTGATCCTTTTTGGTCGTTAATTCAGGACAGTGAATAATTTGAAGATTATTAAAATTTAAGTAATATACAAGTTCTTTTCTAGTAAAGTCACGCATTGGTCTAAGTATCATTATATCAGGCCATCTGCTGTCAATGAAACCGACGTCAAATGGCAAATGAGCTCCTCTGCCTACTGAAATGTTACTTAAAATCCTTATGGCTAAATCTGTGGCATTGTCAGCTACAAAAACCTTATTACAGCCAAGTTTTTTTGCTACCAAAACAAATAATCTTTGTCGTAGCTTGTGTAATAATTCTTGCTTTGCTGTATAATTTGGTAGTGTGTTAAGAAGATCGGTTAACGTTTTATCGCCATGGCTGCATATTTCTAGAGATTCCATTGTATTAATATTGGGTTCAGATTCAGATAAACTTTGATCTAACGAAGTTGTGTACCCATGGAACTGAAGGTTTTGTGTCTGCTCACAAATTGCATTTATTCTTGATTTCCTTTCCTCTGGTGTTTCGCCATTCACTGCTCCCTCTAAATGAAAATAGATCAAGATATCATATAGTTATTTATACGATGGTGTTTATGATTTATTCACTAATAACTTTACTGAAAATCATTGTACCATCAATATGCAGTACTGTAGTTTTAAATATAAGTCTTTTGTGCACATTCTCATGCATGCCCGCCTTTATCAAATGTAAAAGTGCTGTTGATCCTGCCTTTCCTGAATGTGCAATAAGTATGGAATCAGTGGGACGGACAATCTTTGACTTTCCAAGTGTTGCTCGAAATTTATGAGTGGAACTAGCCAAGAAACAGACTTTACAGTATACATCCTTTCCTCGAAGTACCACATTGCCTTCGTTGTTTGCACATTTTTTACATATTGTAGCTTCCCTGTAAAAAAACATCATTCATAAAATGCAAGAATCAATTAACCATTAATAAATTCAAAACAAAAATGTTTACACCATTGCATTTTCTAAGAAGAAGGAAAACGATCCTTAATTTCCAATCAAACCTATTATATTTCAATATTTACTCACGTTACAGCAATTTCAGTTTTTGGCATAAATTGTTCACCATCCTCATAGCCATCATCATTCACGCTACACATAATTGCAACAATGACCACCTTATTTTTATTAAATATGAACACAAAAGTTGACAGCCCTCCTAACACGTGTACTCATACCAGAGATGAGTAGGGAGATGCACAACGCTACGGTTTTAGGCGATACCAAAAACATGGCGCTAAATCGTAACGGCGAGTTTAGGAGTAGGATTTTATGATCATCGTCTCCGTCGATAATGCGTATCCCGTGGTAGCCAAGTTGAACGTGATCACGAACGTATAACTTGGCGGTCATTCATGAATAGAGAACTATTTCCCTATGCTTATACTTGTGTTGGGGGTTGTTTTTTGGGGCCTAGAGGTGCAGCCCAAAAATCGAAAAGATATGAAAATCGAAATTTATAGCATGATATATTTCTATAATGCATAAACAACAGTTTCCAAAGCAATTGAACTTGTAAAACATAAGAAAAGTATATAAGGGGGTGGTTTTTTCAGAAAGGGTGGTCCAATTGAATTGCGTCTAGACGCGTTCGACAGCCCTTAAGAAGCCCAAAAATATGGTATATAATAAGTTGAGGTTATCATTACAGGTGAGTGAGAACGAGTGTGGTGGACCTAGGTCCACC